>JAUPFR010000004.1:58022485-58517485 GCA_036925125.1 Oreortyx pictus
TGGACAGAATGCCTAAAACCTCTTAAATCTTTCAGGAAATAATAACACAGAAACAAAAGGATCCACTACAACAAACATAACCTGTACTGTGTTTGTTCCCTACTCTACATAGAAAGGAGTCATCTACCGTAGTTAGTTCACTGGTCTTACTTTATGTGTCTGCTTTAGGGGAAGATGATGGCACAAGCAGCAGAAAAACATGCCTCTTTTTAGGACACGGACTATATGGCATTAAACAATATAATTAGGTACTAGTTGAAACTATTATGAGTTTAATTATATACTTAGAAAACAATCATTTAACTACAATGTATCTTCATTTCTACAGTATGTAAACCTAATTTAAAATATACAATTAATTTTAGAATCTATCTACTGTGTACATGACCCAAACGTTAGCATTCCAGTTAAGATAGGAAAACTAAATGCTGAACATCTGTTATGCTGTTTCTTCAGTTCCTTTCATATGCCTCTTCCTGAGCCCCCAACCCAACCTATTCTTCTCTTCAATTAACCTTTCAGATGAAGAATTCTGGACTATTTGTCCAGCCCAGAAAAACTTTCAAAGAAGTTATGTCTCCTTTTCAGTAACTACTGCTGAACAGTAAAGCTCCTGCAATGCAATCACAACTAGCTGGTTAGTGGTTGCAAAGGGCAAAACCCTATGGTTAAAAACCCATACCAAATGGCAAGACTGTATATAAAACATTTGTCTTAAACTTACAAATTTGTGAGCCTGATTCTTGCAGCCCAGAATATTACATTAATTTATTCCAGTCTACAATTAGTTCTAAGAAACAAATACCTCCAAAAAGCAGATCTGCACTATGCTTAGATATCCTTGTGCTCAGTATCTATTGGCAGCTGACATTCTCAGGAAGCACTGTTGCACATTCTGATAAGGGGGTATGAAGGATGTTTTATTTTGAAGTCCTCTGCATTCATCCCACTTACTGCAACCTGCATACCCAAAGCAAGGGCAGAGGATGCAGAACTGAGTTAAAGGAGGCAGGGCTGAGTTGAGGAGGCCAAACAGGAACACTTTACCTATTGCCATAACAATTTTGGGGCACCTAACATGTGTTGCACTTGTCAACCATATGTTTAGTATTAAGAATGGAGCCTTATGAAGGGATACTTTCTTGGGCTAAGATAATTTTTATCAATTAATACTGCATTAGATTAGGTTTGTAGCACTGAAAGACTGGCATCAAGCATTCAAGAGAGCTCATTTTGCTGTCCAACAGCTGTGCTGTAATCTCAGTGACAGTTTCTTTTAACTAGTGCTATTGTCTTGAGGTGACCATGCTGAGCAAACATGCTTTCTACAATTCTGCCCACTGACCTGGGGGAAATAAATTACCAATACTACTAATGACTGACCAAATTTCTTGTATCTCATGGTGCCTGTAGGAACAGAAATATCCAGCATATTCTCACGCAACAGAATACATGCACCAATACATGATCATAACTACTAAGACAAGAACACCAGTAAATTCTGTGGGACAAGGCTTATATTATTTTTATATTGATTTTACATTGTACTAGTTTGAATCGTAACTAGTTTACTAGGTGTACAGATGAACATCCCTTTCCTAGTATTCACATTTGGGATGAACACGGAATTTATCCAGCACCAGATCTGGCAGTGAGAAATCTTTAAGGTTAGATACACTTGCTATTTTCAAGGCATGCCCATCACACTGTCTGATAGAAGCTGTCTACTGTCTGATAGTAGATTCTGCTGACTGATGTATGAAGCAATTTCAGCTATAGATACCTGCAGCTATTAAGGGGCTTTGTACTGATACTGTGAGATACTGATATGATGCAGATCTTGCATTGTTTACAGTGTGGGAAAAAACAGTTTATTGGCATACATGAAAGACAGAAAAAGCTACCAGCATTTGCTTGGAATTGTAATATATGAGAAACCAGCCAGTCCTTCTCTACTATTCACAGTAAACAGTTTGAATAAAATAAACTACACAGCCTGGATGAACCTGGATACGTCCTAAAATAGTAAAACAAAATAACAGAAGCTGCAGAAAAGGAACCTGATAATAGATTGACAAGAACATAATTTGATTCTAGGTAGATTCTGTACAACAATTTCAGATTTCAGAAGATGCTAATAAAATCTCAAATGTAAGAGATCTAGAGTTAGAAGAGTTTCAAGACTCAGGTCTGTGTCCAGTAATAAAGACCCTGAATATAACCATCTGTACATGTTTTAAACACCAAAAACTGCACTGTTTTCCACAATGACTGATTTTTTTTTTAAACATCTCTAAAATGCCAATTACACAGACACAGCACACCCAGTGACACGCAATACAGATGAAGGTGATGTAAGTTTCACTGGGTAAAGGGCAGGACACAATGGACTAATGACACACCATAATGGCTAGCTTGCAAATTTCAAGAGACTGCAAATCTGTGTTCTGATTTCCAAAAAGTGCAAAAAGATTCTTACGTGAACTTTGGAAATCTCATGCCATTTAATCTGGCACACAATTTACCCACTTCTGTCCTTATATGTGGGTACAATGACAGCCCACTTCAAGCTGAGTTCTAAGTGTACATTCTTTGTTTCCTACTCTGATCTTCCAAATGCTCCACTGCCATGGAAAAGCGAAGCACCTGCAGGGCACGGAGTGTGGATTATAGTTCCTCGTGGATGGCAAAACGTGGGGTCCCAGCTCGCTTCCCCCAGCCTGTGACTTTGCCAGCTGCAGGAAGTGCCACCCTGCCAGGGATTTCTCACGTAAGAGAGTTTACATAAGACAACAGCAAATGACAGCAACTGGCAAAATCTATGGGATGGACCCAACAGAAGGATGAGATTATGGCTGTGTAAAAGGCTGGACACAGTGTGGGCACTGAAAATTGTTCACTAATCCTTCCTCAAACTGCTGCTGTGCAGGCAGCTTTCTATGATGGAATTTCCCTTTCTTTCACAGCACAATTAAAGCTCTCGGAAACTTGGAAGTTCTGCTTCTGGGCTCACATAAACTTTGCCTAAGACTTCAGAACAAGACTTTCCTTCCTTTGCTATTGGAAATCAAGTTTTTAAACATGAGAAGCTCCTGGCACTAGAAAAAAAAAGTGAACAAAACATTTATTAAATATTTAGAGAAAAAGTAACTAGAGAGGAATTTAAGCTTCTGAACTACTGTATGATTAGACTATAATTTTCCCAGAAGTTTCTTCAAATATGTAGTTTTCTTTGAAATGAACAGTCAAAAAACAATGACAGCTAAGTTTTATAGACCATTTGCTTACAAAACAAAAATACATTTTGTCAACTGTTTTATCCAACATGTCTTTATGTACCTTGAGCGACTGGTCTCCATCTGCCTGAATAGCCCTCGTGGAATACATTAAGGAGTTTAAATGCAGTCAAAATCATCAAATTTTCAAAAGCTGATTTAACTTCAAAGTCTGAGAGAGAATAAGAAAACTCTAAAAACAGGAGAGTATTGGATTTAAAGTACAGCATCCTGCCTCCTGTTCTCTACATGTTCCATTTAGAGAAGAACTGTTGTGTTTCTGTTCGCCTCATGAGAGGAAATTCCGTTTCCGTTCTCATCTGGTACTTCACTTCCATTCAGCTTCCATTTGGCTGAACACTCAGTCAAAGTGAGCTGCATCGTCTAGTGAATTTATGAGTGTGACTATCTTTTATGCTTGCTTAGAATTGAAAACTTCTAGTCAGCTCAATGGTGACATCAGCAAAAATCCATCATAAATTTCTGCTTTTCTAGGAATTGAGATGTTCTTCTACTCATCTATTTCCCTTCCTGTGCATCAATCAGTTCTGTTATTTCACTTATGAATGAAGTTAGCAAACACATGCAATTTGAGAAGACAAAGCAACAGAGATGATAAATATCACCATACACATACCAAGCATAGTAACACAGATGTTCGTCAATCATTGCACTAGAGGAAAGATTGGTGTGGCTGAAGCAAGGCCCCTAAGGAAGTACAATATCAGATGAGTTACAAACATGCACTGAGCTTCTCACATGCACAACTAGGAAATCTATCAAAACATGCAGTCAAATGGCCATGGCAGCATTTTAACAGATTTCTTTTTAAGTTAGTAAATAAGGCTGAATCTATTACTTCTTGTAAGTATATGATGTGGTCCTTTAGGAAGGTATGAAAATGTATTCCTTCTGATATTCGTTAACAAAAACATGCATAGTGTATTCACAAGCGATATGCATTTTACAGTGCAAGTGACAATACTGTAAGTATTATCTCACCCAACTCTTTATGCTTGTATGGGAGCTATGAAAAACGCTCATGAATCTGTACTCTATCAGAATGTCTTTGAAGAGAGACTCTTTATCACTACAAAATTAGAACCATCCTCTTGAAAAATAAATTGCCACTGGGTTAAGAAAATACTTCTATGGCAATTCAGTTGACTAGTGTGTAAATAAGCAGTTCATAGCATGATTCCAACTGAACTTTAGTGAATACATTTCCACTTCAATTTAGCCTATTAAACCTCTGAAATTTTCAATTCATTTCACTTTCAGTTATCATGCTCTTTTAGTAGTATCCATTCATACGGATTGGTTACTATTTGCCAGTTCTTCTAGATGTCCCTTTTCCACATTCATTTTGTCTGCTCTGTGCGTAAGATTTTCCTGTGTTTTTCTCCCAATACCATGTCATACTTTTTGCAGTATATAATTCACTATTCCTCTTCCTGCATCTAGTCTGCCTTACATTCTTCCTTTTTTTCATCTTGAAAGTATTCTTTTGCCTCATGTCTTTCCATCCACCCACCTCTTCCACACAGTTTTTCAGAGAGGATTAAATTATCTACCATTCCCTCTCACTCATTTATTAGATTTCCAGATACCTGAAGCTCTCTCTGCTCCATAAACACACTGTGCTCCTAGTATTTCCCACCTCTCTCTCTCTCATTCAATAACTCTTCCTTTATCTTGGAAGATACATTTGTTCCAAGTTATTTTCTCCCTTCTTTCAAACAGGAGAGCCAGACTTACAAATGGAGATACACCTCATTCTGCTGTGATCTGCACAAGTACACTGCTCACTCCAGAGGGGACTATCTGGAGTCAGTCCCTTTTGCTATAGACCAACCATACACTCTCCCACGGGCAGACAGTGTGCTTTGGGAGGGGTTTGCAAAGGAGGTTGGGTACCAGCAGCTTAGACACCTAAGGGATGGCTGTAGCTTGCATAGGAGCAGGGAGAACCTCTCCTGCTGTCTTCATATTCTACCACTTATTTTCATCCTGTTGGCTTGATTATGTGTACAGGATATGGTTGGTCTAGTCCTTCAGGTATTTTCTTTGCAGAAAATCCTATGGATTCAAACATGGCATTCTGTTTTTGTGACCTGTCACTCAGAGCAACATCTAATATCATTTCCAGATGAATCCTGTCTGTGTGGAGAGCTTTCAACAAAGAATATGTGTACCATATGCACTATGTACACTACCAAAGCCTGCTACTCCTCAATAAAGCCTTCTAGAATTGAAACAGTGGATTGGTTTTCTACTGCTCAGATACAGTAAATTACTTGCGTACATCCTTTTGCTATAGAAACGTAGGAAGAAGCTGTCAAACATTCATTACTTAAAAATAAAAGAGGAAATAAAATAAAGGACCCTTCCTCCTTTCAGAGCACTCACTGGCTTGTTTCTTCCTTTTGTGAGAGCTGTTGGGTTTCCCTTGCTGTCTGCTGTCTTTCTTCCTAATGACGTAAAAGGCAGCGTCGATGAGGTTTTGATCAGATTTGCCGTTTGACAGTTGTTGTTGTTATTTTGGTTACCACTCAGTGTCTCCATTATGGATCTAAAGGTTCCAAAAGGCCTTTTTAGCTGGTCCCCCGATGGTTCCCCACTGCTGGGTGGAGCCCGCAAAAGTGCTTTGCCCCGTTCTTTATCCTTTTCCTCATTTAGCTCTGCCTCAGCTAGCTCCACCTGTGCCACAGGCTCCTCGAATGTTACTCTCAGTTTCAAGTTTTGGGAGGTTCTGCGCTTTGAAGATGGAGACTTGAGAGCACTCTTAGGGCTTGTGGCAACCTTTTGAGCAGTGGCACTGTCTGTGCTGGAAGGAGAGCTGTCTCCACAAAACTGGCTCTGAGGTACAGTACCAGACTGATACTGGGCTTCGTTATCTGGATCACTGCTCTCTGAAGTAGGGGAAGGGCTGTGGCCATCCACTGACTTAGAAGCTCTGGTACCAAAAGGGAAGCGGCGCCCTGCTGCTGAAGTGTGTTTCTTAATCATCAGCTGCAAACTCTCTGTGCTCTCAATGCTTTCCACTATGGGTTGAGGCCTTAGTTTGTCAGTTCTTTTCACAGGGGTGTTCTTATGGTCCTCAGAATTAGCTGAGTCTGTGTCAGACTCACTGAGAGACCTCTGCATAAGCTGCCTCAGTCTGGCTAACTTCAGCTCCCTTTTCTCTGGCAAAATCTTCTTCACGTTCTTGGAGGATGCATGAGCATCCTGAAATTCCAAAGTCAGTTTTTCCTGCATACAGACATTTTCAGAGATTTCCTTTCCCAACAACTGGCGCAAGATTTTATCTGAGTCCTCATCTTTTATCTTGGCTCGAGTGCGACTAGAAGTTCCCAAGCTGCCAAGAATCTGAATCCCATCTTGGGCGTTCAATTTACTTTTTGGTGGAGACAATTCATCTGCTTCAGATGGTTTCCACTGGGGTTTGCCAGAGGCAGGGGATGATGGTGAGCTTAAAGAAAAAAAGAGGAGGAAATACCACAGCCAAATTAATGCACATATAAAATGTGAAACTGTCATTTCCCGTTTACAAGTCTGTCTCAGCTTATTGTTACTTATCCACTTTCTCACTACTCACGTGGAATTCATTACTATGGTGCTACAGGGAAGAGTACAGAGAGAAGGATGCAACCCTGCTTCAATTTCTAATTTAGAACTCAAGTCTCTTCACTTTTTTTTTTTTTCTTTTACAAAGACTAATCCTTAAAAGAAAAACAGAGTGATTTCAATGCCAAAGATTTGTTTCTCAGGGAAAATTCTGCAAAACTACTATTGTCTCTTTGTGGGAATTGACACAGCTTAGGAGGTGAAAATAAAAGCCAAAATGGCAAATGCCTACTATTCAAGTCACATCACTACATAAAGTAGCTTATTGTAAATACTGCTAAGTATCAGCTCTCTACAAAGCAATGGTTTCATAAATATAAGCTTCATCTGGTAATAGTAACAGACATATAAGACTTCATAAAAAGTCATGCACATTCACACTCAAACCTTTTCAGATATGAAATACTGAAAAGCATGTGAACAGTGACATTTATTTATTTCAGTATTATTAGATTGATAAATTAAACTGAGGACTCCAAATGTTGTATAGTGAGGAAGTGGAACTGGAAATAAGAAGCCCATGGGGTAAAAGAAGCACATTTACTTGGACAGAGCACATCTATTATTCAGTCAGATCACAATTCATGACAACTGTACACACCTATGCTACAGTGAAATTCCAGTCACATTACCTTGCGGATGTTGGCAGAGACTTGCCCTCTGATCTCTGTGCTTCTAAAAGCTGTTGGAGTTGGTTCTGTAACGTCACACGTTCTACAGTCTGCCTGAAAGAAAATGTAAGAATCTTCATCTTGAATTTTAGTGCTGTCAATGAAAGTAATCTACATGATAAATTGTTCAACACTGCATTTAAAAGAGAAGCGTTCTTCACCTACAAGTAAGATCAGTAGATAAAGACATGAGATTATAAATAACAGCAGGAACAAGATTCTATACTTCTGTAAGTTGCCTCCAAAATCCTGAGGGCATTTTGTGATCACTGTACAATACCAATATTAAGATGCTTGTTTGTGAGAGAGAATTTTTTATACTTCATTCAATAACAAATGTGGGATCATAAATGGCAGTTCACTGGAACTAAGTAACTCACAGAAAACAATGTTCCAGAAATGAACACACTTCAGAGCAAAATCAGGGCCATTTGTCTCTTGATTGCTTGTGAAAAGGAAGAGCAAATGGACAGATTAAGAAGTTACTTCCTATATTTGGTGGATAGCTTTTACTCAGCTGAACAATGGCTCCCACAACCACTCTCTCCTTTTCTCCTTGCAAACATACTTGGAGGGGAGTCTTAGCCTACTGGAAAGGGCTGGTACAACCTTCCTCAGCTGCACAACAGAGCTCAGTGTTCCAGAGGTGTAGGAAAAAACACATCTGCTTACTGCCCAACCTTACCAAAGATCCTGCCAGCCCTCTGCATCCACATTATAAGTAAGTAGTGTTGTACATCGTGCTGTCTATCACTTTCAGTGCAGGATTGTGATCCACACTGTTTTGTAAGTAGTTTTAGAGGCCAATGTTATAGAAATTACAGAATTAGATATAATTTATTAGTAATATGAAGGTGAAATCCATATCAGAAATTCAATTTACCACAGAATTTTAAGAACATTCTCTTTACTTATTTCTGTAGGACTCAATTTAATAAGTTAATCTCCAGATCTCCAAGTAGCTCAATGAAAAAGAAAGAGCACACCAGTTTACCACAAAAGCTCTTCTCATCATCCCTACTCTTTCCCCATTTTTGATCCTTTGCTCTAACATCCCTTTAGCTTGTTTACCACAAGAAAACATTCAATCTTGCTTAGTACGGTAAGTTTCAGTGCCCCTAAATACAGCAGAGATAGATAGAATTGTTGGGAAACAACCAGAAAACAGTAACTTTCATTTCAGCTTTTCATTAGTGCATATAGACTGTATTTCACTTGGAATATAACCATTACCTTTGGTTTAATTTCCTGATCCTGATCAGAAAAATAAGAACCCACCAAGCAAATATAACTTCATCTGTTTCATCCAGGTTCTACTTCTGTTGTTGTAGAACTAATATATCTTTAGTACTTTTTTCACGTTAGATCTACAGATTCAATATTGTTCTCCAACACTGATTCGGATTGTTTCTCAGCTCACATACCATCAGCAGAAGATCTATGTTCCAAATGCAGTTTTAATAACTGGGAATGTCAAAGCCAGAAATAATCCAGATGTCTGTACTTTTAAGGCTGACACAACTAACTGTTTTATTTCTAACATATCAGTTACAAGTAAAGTGTGATCTGAGAAGTACTTGAGAAATAAAGGTGGGATCTTGACATACTGCCTTGCCATCACTTTTTAAAACATGATCATGTTTTGTGTAGATATTTACTTTCTTTAATTTTCCATCCTTCTTTCTCTTGCCTACACAATTCCTTATACTATTTTAAAATCACTCCTACTTTCTGTCAACAGTGGCTTACATTGCAACTACCCAGATGTTGTCATTTGAGAGCCAAAGAAATTTTGCTTGAAATTACATTGTGATATGGTTTATCTGTTTTACTTTCTTCTTATATTTTCTTCAACTTCTATTTCTAAATATCTAAATCTGAAACCTTTAGCTTTAATGGAAACATATGACACCTCTTCTACTGCATTAACATCCTTCCTGCGGTTAAACATTTTATTGTGCTAGAAGAATCAACATTTCCTTCATTTTCACAGTTCATCTAGTTAATAAACACCCCACACCAGAGAAACACACACATCTTGCCAAACATTTCCCCAGAGAAGTGTAACATATATACCTATGACAACAATGAAAATGAGGGATCTCAACTCCTTGGAACAGAAATATTACTAAGTGTTAAAATGAGTCTGATTCGGGAGACAAGACCCCTATAGAATTACAAGTAAGATAGTCTTTACGGTACAAAATTCTTAGGATCATATTTCAGACAATGGTCCCCCTAGGTGTTATGTGAAGAATCCAGTACCTCTCCTTAGATAAATGTTAGCCTCAGCTACCTCCAAAATGAAATCAGAGTATTTTGTTACTGAACAGGGAATGAAATGAGGCACTATTTAATGAAGTACCATCATTCATGATACACTGCCTTACTAAGGGATAGAAAATAGAATCAAAGAATCTGAACATTCCAAACTGGAAGGGATCTACAAAGATCATTGAATACAACTCCTGGCTCTACACAGGACCACCAAAAATCCAAATCTGACAGTGTTATCCAAATACTGCTTGAGGCCTGGCAACTCAAGGCTGTGACAACACCACTGAGGAGCCTGTTCCATGCCCCTACCTCTGCTCCCCTTGTTAGGAAGATGTAGGCTGTGATGAGATCACCTCTCAATCTCATTCAACTTAAACAAATGAAGAGACTTCATATGTTACATCCTCTAGACTCTTCACTATCTCTATAGCTCTCCTTTGGATGCTTTCTTATACTTCCATGTCCTCTTAGATTGCCATGCCCAAGCCTGCACACAGTACTCAAAGTGAGGCCATATCAGGTAGAGCAGACCAGGGCAATCCCTTTCCTTGCACACTGGCAGTGCTGTACCTGACGAAACCCAGGGCATACTGCAGGATCACATTCAACCTGTCATTAGCCAGAGCATTTCTACATGTCAGACTGTAAGATGTGAGAGAATAAGATTGTAAGGTCTACAGAGATATGTGAAAACAGAATGACAACCAGTATTTTGTACTGGATCTGTGAAAAAGTTTTGTGATTATGTTGGGTACTCTCAGAAAATTGTTCAGAAAGTTGCATTGGTTTGATCAAAGTTCTGTAATTAGCAAGAGATGCAAACCAAGGATTTACTTTGAAGTTAGCAACTGCAGTTTTATGTTTTTGTTTTTTTTTTTTTTGAGGGCCACTTTTCATTTTAGCTACGGAAAGACTTGTACCTTCCTTCTTTTGGGACAATCTCAGTTAATCTTCCTATGAAGACTTAATGGAAAATTTCTAGTTATAAATAGTTTTCTTCTTTCAGACATCAAACGTTCCTCTCTGAAAGGAGACATAGATTGAACTCAAAATGTTTTGCTGTTGGTTTTTGCTGTTGTTGCAGTTTTTTATCTTTAAAATGAACTGCTTTGGATCAAATATCTGCAAGATATGAAGATGTTGGCAGAGTGTGATTTTATTGTTTTGCTTTTGTAACTTCTTTTCAGGAATGACTCCAGAGAATGATGGATTAGGTTGATTTCTCAATAGAACTGTTTTGTGTTGTCTGGAAGAGCTTGTAAGAAGCAAATGAAAGGTATTAGTCTCTTGTTTGGTTACAGACCTTTGAAGAATGATCTAGTAAGGTGCTGGTTTAGAACAGTTTCTGTGCTCTGTTCTTGCACCATATCAGCCATTTCAGTCTTGTGCTTGGGGACATACAGTGTTCACAAACAGAATTTCTGAAGCCTGGTTGATAAGAAGCCCAGAAAATTAAGCAATGTGTACAATCAGCTTATGTTTACAGCAGCTGAGAAAAAGTAGGGAACCAGATTAGGGCTTAGTGTGTTGATAGCAGTACCCTGAACATTCAATTAATTAATCCATCATGATCTGCCCGTAACAAGGCCAATGTCCATGATCACCAGTAGAAGTAGATGGAGATAATACAGGAAAGCAAGCTCATTTGCCCAAGTGGGACCTTTTCCTACACAAGAGCAGTTCAAAGTGACTTAGACTGTAAACTGGACTTAGTTCAGATGCTGTTGTGATCTTCAGAGGTGCTATAGCCAATGAATTCTCACACATTATTAGAGGCGAGGCTTTGTGAGAAGTGGACATGCACTTCATGATATACTTGGATTTTTATGCATACTTGAAAGGACAGGCAGCTAATAGAAACGCACTCTTCTAAAAATAGTACTAAACAGATACCTGATTATAATAAACCTGCATTATTTGATTATTTTTAAGTTACATTTTATTATGGTAATATAAACTGAATTGCTGTGGTGATCTGGCTCTGGCTGGCTGCCAGGCACACATGCAGACAGCTCCATGAGACAGGGGTAAAAATAGGAAGATTAGAAGTGAAAAAACTCATATGTTGAGAAAACCACAGGCACATCACTTACCAGCTACCATCAGAGGCAAAACAGATTTGGAAAACTGTTTGAAAAAACAGTTTTGAAAAATATATTAATACCAGAAAAAACAGAATATGTGATATTTCCTGCACAGTCCCTGTGGGCTTTTGTGATATTTCAAGTTGAGAAAATACCCTTCAACTGCTATTTCCACTTTTTTTCCTAACATCGAAAAACAATATTACAATTGTGAAGAGCCACCAATTGAATATTAAAAAAAAAAACAAACAAGCTATATGAACAGAAATCATGATCAGCAATGATGTCATTTCAAGGTATTCAAAGGAAAAGGACTGGATTGCTTATGTACATATTTATACTTCATATATTCCCTTTTTCACTCCCACTCCCCTCATTTCTGTTCACAAACAGATGCCAGAAACAAAACAGTTGAAAAACTGAGCTGCTAAAGGTGAAGGAGTGTGAAAGTGTGGCAAAATAAAGGAGGACTATGACTCATATGAGAATCAGACAACTAATCACTGCTAATAAACTGAAAACAAAGAATGGGATTAAGAATGAACCCACTGCTAAGAACTGAACACTTACTCCTTTAGTTGCTTTGTTAGCTTCACAACCTGAGAGGCCAATGACATACACGTCTCCACCACCACTAAGTAGCGGGAACACATGGTGTGCCCATGTCGCTCAGCACTTTGTGAGGGTTTCTCTCCCACGTGGTTTTGCATGGTGACATTAGCTCCATATTCAACTAATGTCTGTAAAGATAAGAAAGGAAAGATTGACATCCATAAACATGACTCTCAGTTGTGAATTCTGGCCAACAAGAAGAACTTCTGAGCACAAGACACACCCAAAAGAAATGTTTGAAGAATTTTAAAAATAATGTTGTCAACATTTTATTAGCTTGAACTCAAAACATAACTAAAATCTATTACACAGGAACAAAGGTAACATAGAATAGTGTTCTGTGATTCAAAGAGGTAACATAGAAAAGTGTTAGTGGCTCAAAGAGATTATAAAAAATTTGTATTATTTCTTCTTCTTTTGCAATTTTAATAGCTTTCAGCTCATTTGTTTCTATGAGATAGAACAACTTGTAGCATTCACACTGTGAGTGAAAACGCGAAAATCAGCCAATGAAAACAGAATACTCACATTTACGCAACTATTCCTTCACTCCTTAGACATGGCAATAAACTTTTTCAGATGTCTATGCTTTACTAGACTCTGCGCTAACTTTGATCAAGGCAGACATAGAGAAAGAGACACAGGCAACTGCAGTTGAGATCACATCCATGCTAGAAAATGTCTGTGTCAGAAGTTAGAGAGGGCAGTGGTGAGCTGTAATGGCTTACCAACTCCATTATCAGCTACTGTTGTAATCCCTGCACTACTGTTACTTGCAATATGTGATTTTAGGAAGTTTTTAGCATGAATATTTGCTGACTCCTCTTGCAGTTTTGATCTTGATTTCCTATCACCGCAGGATCACTGGGTTTAAAACACTCAATGGGACAGTCTCAATATCTTTAGAAAATCTCTTAGAGAAATAATGCTTGAATTGGAAAGGTACATAGCTTCTTCCCCAAAACCCCTTTAGTTCAGATAGGCACAACATTTGGTTTGCAGAAAGAAAACCATTCAAAAAGTTTTTAAACAGTTTTCTTCTGGTGCTGAAAGTATCTCATTGCTCTACAATTGCTGCGTTAACCTCTACCATCTTCTTAAAAGATCCTTCAGCTTCTAGCTGTTAGGCAAAACAATGGCTCATATGATGATACTTATCCCTGTGTTATACACAGAAGTAGCAGAGAACTCTAGAACTCTAGCTTGTTGCTGGAGAACTGTCCAGGATACGAGCATGATCTCTGAGTTACTCCTAGAATTTGAATCCAGAACATTGTAAAGACAAACACAGTTCTGTCAGGCTGACTTCAAGACTTCCAATAACTTAGGCAAGAACTGAAAACAAACCTTCACTCTTTCTTCTAATTTGTTTGTGGTAGTCAGTGTTACCCATTATTCATGTATAGAACAAGAGCAATGTGTATGCAGCAGTTTTTACTCACACTTTAAGATTCTTAGAGTGCTCTAGAAAAAAATGTTCAACAAAACCACAATATATCCCAAAAAAACATCATTAGACAAAAAGTGAGTGTGTGGTTGAAGTCCACCTAGGGTGGCTGAATTATTCAGGAGCAGCTGAGACCAGCTGGGGTTTGGAATGACCTTGTTGACTCAGAACAACAGAGACCTTTACAGCTACTGACCAAAAGGAGGAATGGTAGGCTATCTGGTTTGCTAAGACTACATACAAAAGAAACTTATGAACAATCTTGCACTGTATCCAATGTAAAAAATGTGATTAATTCACTAATAAAGAAGAACAAGCAGGAGGAGTTATGAACCTGCAAAAAGCACTCATATAGTTTGGAACATGATAATCTACTCTTTCAGCAGTTCTCCAACTGTTTTCTGTTTCTTGAGTATCTTTCTTTTAGTTGCCTGGATTACTTTTATTTCTATTTCTTCTCCAAACAGTTTTCATTCAAAGTGATCCCAACACCAAATACTAGACTGCATTCCTGTGACTAATGGTTCTGTTGACTCTGACAGATAAAGGGTGCATGTGTTCTTCAGTTCAAGACAAAATGAAGATGGTTGGACCTAGCCACCCAGTTCAACTGTACAGCATTTTTGGTTTGTCTACATTGAACACTGGTATTATAGAGAGATATCCAAACTGGTTTATTCAGATCAGGCTCTCAAAAGCACTGTAGCCACACAAGCCACTCAATAGGTCAAATTCCCTTTAAGGCAGCTTTGTATAACAATGCTATATTGCTCTTCATGGCAAATATTATTTGTTTAAGAAATTGCTATCACACTACTATGATTAGCATAGATATATCAAAAGATTACAAATCTGGAAAGGATGGTTTGCTCAAGGTGGAAATCCTTCCATACAGAACAAATTGCATCTGTGAGACTTCACTAAGAAGAGCTACAACTTTTCACTGGAAAAAGAAACAGAAGGAAAATATCAAATCAGTAAGAAGATCATATCTATTTTGGCTGCCCTTTTTTTAACAGAGCAACACATGTGTTAACTGCTTGTGTATAAACTAAATAATCATGCTTTCTTCTAGCAACATGTCTACTTCAGTTTTACAATGCATAATTACAAGTAGAATTAAAAATACCAAAAAACTTTCTTATATTTAAGTCTGAGTTTTACTTGTTTCTTCCAGTATATCTTAAGGTATCTATAATTACTTCTATGTGTAAAATCTCCTACAATATTTAAACAGTTCAACAGATCATTATTCAAAATTCATTTGATTTAAACTGTATTTCTGATGTAGATAACACTCTACCTGTATACATCCTAGATAGCCATGTTGAGCCGCTATGTGAACAGCAGTATTTCCATCCTGATCAACTTCATCCAGTGAAATCCCTTGTTCTTGCATAAACTGAAGAAGCCATAGAAGGATTTTCTCCTAACAGAAGGGGTGAAAGAGATGCCACAAAAGATAAGGGACAATAAAAACGTACAGTTACTAGAGGAATGCTGGTACTAACACTGACCAATAACTGTTTTTGTAAGACCCTGCTTTCAGTCCCTCTTACCTTTTTAGGACTTGGTCTATCAGAAGCCTGCCTCTAGGTGCTTTTTTTTTCTTTTTTCAAGCCAGTACACCACAATACTGTATTTATTTTATAAAAAGATAGTGCATTACAATAACACAACATGAAAAAACATGCATGCCTATATCCTGGAAAGGACATCTGAAGCAGCATAGCTTGTACATCAACCTGAAAAATTTCTTTCAACAATTTGTGGAACTTTATGAGCATCTTCAGAAAACAAAAACAGGAGTATACACAGATCACAGAGCTCAGCAGATAGAGTTCTCAGATTTGTCATCATGCCTCAGCTCTTGACTACTGTGCAAGAAGAGCAGCAACACAACTAAAACCACACTGAGTTCAGCCTGAGTTGTCTGTCAGTGCATTGACTTGTTAAGGGAAAGATGGAACCTCAGATTTTTAGGTGTCCTCCAAGCAACTCTGTCCATTCAAGCATCTAAATCTCTGCTTTCTGCTTCAGTGAGCTAGACTGTCTAGAACTTATCTCCTTTGTATTTCATTTTCACAACAATTCCTTTTTATTACAGGGTAAAGGAATACGTATTTATATTTCTTAGCTGAATGACAACTGATATAGCTGGCATATGTCATATATTTGATAGCCAACATAGAGAGATGATTTGAGATCACATATCCCTTTAAAAATACTTCTGAGCAATTTCTGGAGATGCCTGCGGTGTTGGCAAGCAGCACAAGAGGATTATGCTACTCCTGTGAATTGTGCTTATGTATTAACAATGAAAAGAATAATATTTTAGACAAATACCTCCGCAGAATTGTAAAGACAGCTATAGCCTAGAAATTATGTATTTCTTCAGAATACATCTCTTCAGTAACCAAAATAGTGAGCATGGTCTGTAATTTTACAATCCCAATCAGCATGGAACAAATTATGTTTTCTAGTCATTTATTTTATCAACATAGAAATCAAGTGCTGGGATGGATAAGTAAATGACATCATCCCTACTTAGAGAACTTAGAACTGATCACAGGCACAATGTTTGAGGCCTGATGAAATAGTCTGTGTTTCCCCAAAATGACTTTGTATTTTAACAGACATAGCTTTGACATGACAAACACAGGGAAAATAACTGTTTTCTTCACTTACTTATGAAAGTATGAAAAATCATACATTAAAATATTTATCACTTTAGTTACAGTCATATATTTGGAAGAGGTTACGTAAATAGGCTTTACATCAACAACTTGATTTACTCTGACAAAATGAATAATACTTATTTATAGGATATTGATAAAATAAAACAATCACATGCTTGTTGTGCAACAGGACCTGATATATACTGACAAATTATCCAGCACATCTGACCATTTTAAGACCTTCAACAGTCTTATTTTGCAGCAGTGTTTAATATCACTATGACATATTTCAGACCTACAACAATTCAAACCTGCCTACAAAAATGAAATCTGGAGAAACATCATAATACATATTTTCTGCTTTGGGACAAACCACAGACTTTGTCTCTATCAGCTGGCTTTTGAAACAGGAAGAACAGTTAACAACAACTGTACAAATTGGACTAAATGTCCTAAATGGACTAAAAATGGGAGGCCTAGCATGGTGAAGTGTACTGACTCTACAGCTAATCTTTGCCCCATTACTTGATAACAATTAATTAATAAATTCCCAGTAGATACTGGGTTTTTGAATTGAAAACTGAGACGTGTGAAAAGGTATCTGACCTGAGATAGGTGAAGACAAACATCTTGAAGTGTATAAATGTACATTTGTGTATCTATGCTACATACACTCCCCACCCCATTGTGATCACCACTGACAAGAGGCACACAACAACCTTTCTAGGCCATCATTCATGACGTAGCTCCGGTTCCCTGAAGCCCCTCCTACTTCTCTTGCACCTCAATGTGACAAACACTTGGCATTCCCCCACCCTGTGTCTCTTACTTGTGTGGTCCATGCTAGCATAGCATCCATGTTGGAAAGAAACTATAGCTCTTCAAAGCCAGTACTAAATACACGCACCTGGCACCTATGTGTTGCATGGTGCCTGTGCCAGAATCAGCTGGTATGTGATGTGCCATGCACCAACAACCTGTCATGGCTTCTTACAAGACTTTCACTTAAAGAAACACTTTGCAGGAGGTATGCAGACCAGGCTACAGGTTGATTATATGCTCTCCTTCCATCAGCGGAACATATGTGGCTCCTTTCTTACTGGACAAAATACAGCACTGTTGAGATGCTTTTGGAGTGTTGCCATGGCTATGGTTTGATGATGTTTAACATAGCAGCTTTGCTATGAACTCACTTTTGCTGCCCATTATAAATGATAATTATTCAAGAAAAATACAGTGTGCATGCCTCATGCCTGGGGAAACAATGGATGGGCTGACTCATAGAAAATGATTTAGTAACAGGTCTTCCTTGTAAAAACATTACTCTTGTAATTCTGCCAAGACCAGTGTTTACATGGATTATCTCCCATGTAAGTAATGGTAAAATAAATTAAAACTTTGAGGATAGTGCCAACTACACATTTGAATATCTAAACTTTTTTCTTCTTCACACAGTTGGGCAAGATAACCTGGCTTCTTTTCAGTCTCAACATTCCTTCATGTTTGCAAGACATTTATAGGTTACCAAAAAAAAAAAAAAAAAAAGTTGACATTACATGTGAACTTTCTTTGGCATTCAGCTAACTAAAAAAAATTGGCAGTGCTTTTTATATCACCTTTCTACGTTTCATACATGGTTAACTGTAGTTGGTGTTTCTTAACTGGTGGAGCTCCCATTCTGCTCCGAAAAGAATATCTGGATTAAGCCTGCCAGATCTACTACAGACAGTAGACAGCATAGTTCACTGAAAAAAACCACAACAACAAAGTTCACTGGATTTAGTTTGTATAAACATCTTTACAGATGAAAAAAAATATCTGTACATCTTTGGAGATGAGGAAAAATTAGGCCAATGAAATGAAGTCATGAACCTGAATTCATATGAAGCTTTCTCTTTCAAACTTTCTTTCCAGTAGCAAACAACCTTTACTCAAATCTAGTTCTGATGGTTCTCCCAGCTTCTTTATATTCAGTGGAAGTTTTATAAGCCAAACTTGTTACAGAAAGCAGAACACAGTCAGTATGTCCAGCAGATTCCTAATTGGCACTAGTAACATACACTTAGCCAGGGAGCAAAGAGATAACAGAGGTCTTTGCACAGCATGAGAAAAAAGGTATCTGTGTTGCCTCAGGAAGCAGCAAGATAAAGAGTGGACCAGCAGATTCATAGACTTCCAGATACGCTCCTCTTTTTCCATCCCTCTCTGTAAATCTGTGCTTGGAAAGGCAGAAACATGCCATGATATTCTTATGGCATAGAATGAGACAACCATGCTTTACTGGAAAGAGAAAGCTAATTGAGAGATGAACAACCGATTACTATTCCTTGTATAGTAAATTCTAGAGAAGGCCTTTTGAAGAGGGGTTATTGCAAGGTCTGTTTAGGAAAAACAGACTGTGGGAGGAGAATGTGGTTCAGTCAAGTGGTATATGTTTCCCCAGACATTAGCCAAATACCAAAATGCTGTACTTCTGTGGTTTTTCATGATTAGATTTATATATAAGCTAGGTGTGGAACAGGATTGGTTTGCAACATATTTTTATACGTAATTTTCAATAAAACCAGAATTGGACAGATGATGTTCAATTTTTGCCATGCTTCACTTCACTGTCAGTACACTGAATTACTAAATTGCCACAATACGCCCATTTTTTTCTTTCTTTCTTCTTCTTCTTCTTCTTTTTTTTTTTTTTTTTTTTTTTTAAGATTAATCTCTCCTGAAAAAGGAATCTGAACAATACAAAATTTATGATGATTTTCTGTTGTATCCTAGGCGAGCCCTAAGGAATCATGATGCTAAATTCACTTGATGCTCATGGAACTGGTAGGCTGGCATAACAATCCAGCTGACCTCCCCCCAAAAATCACTTAAAATTTAAAGAAAGAAGGACTTCAGAAGGAGAATACTGAAAAAATAGAGAGATAAAGTGGGAAATGTTCTTTAAATATTTGAACTAATTTCAAACATTTGTGCTTACGAACCACAAAAAAATATTCTTTAAATTGAAATTCTATGTGAATAACTCAATAATCTTTTTGAATAAACAAGTGAAAATCATACCTGACCATAGCAACCAGCATAATGAATAAGGCTTGGATGATCCTTTGAGCAACTTAATTCTGCAATAGCTTCTGTTTCGCTCACCATCCACCGAACACACTCCAACTGACCATTCTAAACAAAAACAAAAAAAAAACAAACCAAAACAAAAAAAAATCTTAGGCGTTTCATTACAAACACATCTACTTAACAGGAAGAAGCTTGTTAGAATTATTAGGATGTTATGCGATTCCAATTTCTTTTATCTGTTCTCAAGTATTACACTTGTTAATCTTGCTGTCATGGATTAAATACAGTTATATATTATAATATGCCATCATCTTATACATGCCCTGGGATTTCCATCTTCTCAATCCTAAAAAGTGAAGCTGAGTAAAACTGTTAGTACAGAATATTTGCTGAATAGCACCAGAGCATACATCACTTCAAGAGGCACTGTCTGGAGCCAAGGTTCATTTGCTAAAGACAGTGAACAATGTATTTTCCTATAAGGTCTAGTTTTCATTGATCAATAATTAAGTGCATGCAATAATTAAGCTACTATTATATGTAGGTAATTCTGAAAGCCATATTTATTACAATGGAACCTACAACAGTTACAAAGAGCACAATAATACTGTTTAATAAAGTAAATTCTCAACCATAAAATACTATTTTTCAACATGTTCATTAACATTAGCTCTGCATGTTCATCAGTGCTGAACAAGAGCCCGCATTCAAAGCTCATAAAAATCCACTGTGTCATCAGTGACTACTGTTGCTGTCACTGTTGAAATGTACCACCCATAATGTCATTGTGCTCATATCCACTGTCTGCTCTCCATAAATGTTCAGCAAGTATTGATGAATATTAATCAGTGCAATTTTTTTCCCATGAAGGAATTCAGTTACACACCTCAGCTTTATATGCTCTTCCATGTCTGACGCCATTTTGCCAGACTGCCCCTCTGCTGCTATCTGCCACACAGCAGCAAAATGTAATTCAATATTAGTTGGAAGGTTCAACCTCTATTGCCATATCATCAGTATCTGCCTAGGACACTGTGGGCCAACATAATAAAAAAGAAGGCATTACTTTTGGAGCAGGCCTTGTATATGTAGTATCTGAACACTCAATCCTTATGAATCAGGAACTGTGACCATAGAGTCACAGAATCACAGAACTGTAGAATAGCTTGGGTTGGAAAGGACCTCAAGGATCAACAAGTTTCAGTCCCCCATGCCACAGGCAGGGCTACCAGCTCCTAGATCAGGGCTGGATCTGGTTCCCCAGGGCCCCATCCAACCTGGCCTTACAGACCTGCAGGGATGGGACATTCACAACCGCTCTGGGCTATCTGTCCAGCACCTTACCATCCTCTTAGTGAAAAACTTCCTTCTGACATCTAATGTAAATCTCCCTTCCTTTAGTTTGAAAGCATTTCCCCTTGTTACATCACTATGTACCTCTGTAAAAAGTTGTTTTATTTCATGTTTATAATCTCTCTTTAAATATTGCAGTGATTTAATGAGGTCTTCCTACAGCCTTCTCCAGACTGAACAAGTCCAGTTCCTTCGGCCTGTCATCACAGTAGAAGTGCTCCAATCTTCTTATCATCTTCACGGTCCTCATCTGGACCCTCTCAAAAATTTGACAGCTTTTCCATTTGGGGGACCCCAGACTTGAATGCAGTACTCCAGATGGAGCCTTCTGAGGGCAGAGGAGAGAGGAATAATCCCCTTCCTTACTCTGCTGGCCACCATTCTTCTGATGGAATGCCGTATAACATTGGCCTTCCAGGCTACAAGTGCAAACTGCTGGTTTACTTTGAGTTTTGCATCTACCAGGACCCCTACGTTTTTGTCTCAAGGCTAATCTCCAGCTTGTATTCCATTTTGTATACACATCAGGGATTATCTCAACACAAGTGCAAAACCTAGCACTTTACTTTGTTGAGCCTCATTAGGTTCACATGGGCTCATCTTTTGGGTTTTTCAAGGTCCCTCTTGATGGCATCCCTTACTTCTGCCATATCAACTGTACCACTCAGATTGGTGTCATCAGCAAACTCGCTGAGGGTGCACTCGATCCCATAATCTATGTTAAAGATGTTAAAGAGTACCGGTCTGAAGATGGATTGCTGGGGGACACTGCTTGGTGCCCTTCACCTCCACATGGACATACAGCGACTGACCACAACCTTCTGGCTGTGACCTTCCAACCAATGCTTTATTCACAAAATAGTCCACATTTAAATTCATGTATCTCCAATACAGAGATAAATATGTGGCAAGGTGGGGAACCATGTCAAAGGCCTAGCAGAAGTCAAGGTAGATAATACCAGTTATCTTCCCTTTGTCCATCAATGCTGTCCATCTGGTGGCCATCACAGAATGCCACCAGATTGGTCAGGCACGATCTTCCCTTGGTGAAGCTGTGTTGGCTGTCTCAGATCACCTGCTCATCCCTGTAGTTCCACAGTTCTTCCTTCCTCCCTTTCTTATAAGTGGGAAAGATGTTTCCCTTTTTCCAGTCCCTCAGGACTTAAACCTGACAGCTATGACTTTTCAGATATGATGGAGCCTGGCTCAGCAACCACCTCATACAGATCCCTTGAGACCCTGGGGTGCATGGTGACTGGCCCAATAGGGTGTACATATTTAGACTCATGAGGCAGTCTCAGATTTGCAGTCTCAGTGGGGGCAGTTTTCCCCTCCAGTTTCCCACTAAGAGGTGCAGAAATGTGAGAATTCTGGCTGCCAGTGAAGACCAGGGCAAAAAACTTCGTGAGTACCTCAGCCTTCTCCATATCTGTTACAGCCAGTAATCCTTTCTCATTCATCAGAGGAGGTATGTACACTCTCTCTGGCCCATCTCCTCTGACTGATGTACCTATAGAATACCTTCTTGTGGTTTTTAACGTTCCTCACCAAGTTCAGTTCTATCTATATCTTGGCTTTCCCAATCCCATCTTTGCAAGTTCAGACAGCATCTTGATATTCTTCCCAGGTGACATGTCCTTGTTTCCACTGCCTATACTTGCCTTTCCTTTCCCTCAGTTTGACCAGCAGGTCCTTGCAGACCCATGGTGGTTTCCTGTCTCCTCTAGTTTTCCTGCACTGGGGTACAGAGAGCTCTTGCATTCTCAAAAAAGTATTCTTAAAGAGTAGTCAGCTTTGTTCCACTTCTTTGTCTCTAAGGACAGCTTCCTAAAAAATTACAGAATCACAGAATGGTTTGGGTTGGAAGGAACCTTTAAGATCATCTAGTTCCAATGCTCTACTATAGGCAGGGACACCTCCCTCTAGACCAGGTTGCTCACAGCCCCATCTAGCCTGGTCTTGAATGCTTCCAGGGAGGGGACATTCACAACTTCACTAAGCAACCAGTCTCACCACCCTCACGGTAGAGAATTATTTTCTAATATCTAGTCTAATTCTACCCTCTTCCAGTTTAAAGCCATTTCCTCTCTTCCTGTCACTACCTTCCCAGTCTTTGCATATCACCCTTTCAGGTACTGGTAGGCAACTATACAGTCTCCTTGGAGCCTTCTCCATGAGCACGTCCCCTCACAGGAGAGGTGCTGCAGCACTGATTGTTTTTATGGCCCTCCTGTGGACTCACTCCAACAACTCTGTGTCCTTGCACTTGGCCTTGTTGAACTTCATGAGGTTGGCAAGGGTCCACCTCTCAAGCCTGTCCCAGTGCTTCACTTCCCTCTAGTGTTTCAACTGCACCACTCAGCTTGGTGTTGTCTGCATATTTACTGAGGGTGCACTTGATCCCACTGTCGATGTGGCCTACAAAGATGTTAAATACCACCTGTCTCAAAACCAATCTCATCTCTGGGGAATTCCACTTGTCACCAACAATTCTTGAAGCAGTCTGAAGATCACCCTCCTGAACTTCTGTCTCCACTCTTTACCAGGCCCATGTTCCTTGAGATCATGAACTCAACCAAAACATGGTCACTGCAGTCCAGGCTGCCTCCAATCTAATCTTTAATGATCTCTTCCAAATTGGTGAGTATCACATTCAGCAGTGTTTTCCCTCTGGTGGGTCTGTCCAATACTTGAATCTGAAAGTTGTAATCAATGGACTCCTAGAGTCTCTTGGTTTGCTTGTCGCTCACCAAATTGTTTTCCCAGCAGAAACATGGGAGGCTGAAATTTCCTCATCAGGATAAGAGTTTGTGAGTGTGCCATTTCTTGCAACTGAAGCAGAAAGACAGCATCAGTAGGCTCCTATTGCTCAGATGGCCTGTCGTAGACCCTAACCACCAGCTGCCTCTATTGGTTCCATCCCTAATCTTAACCCACAGGCTCTCAGCTTGTTCATGACTGTTACACAGCATGAGATTGTCATAGCCTATCCACTTTTTAACATAGAGAGCAAACTCTTCTTCTTCTCCTGCCCAGATCCCAGTCTCCAACTGAGGACTGAGGTGAACATAACCTGTGCTCCTAGTCCCCTCTATACCTTCCCAAGGGACATAAAGCCTTTTTTGATATTTTTCAATATCCTGATTGCAGCCTTGTGAGAGCTGGCTTGAAGGACCAGGAGCAGACAGTAGTCATGTGGCTTTATCATACCTGGTTTCCTCTTCTCCATGTTCCAAATGTGGATTCACGGCCACATTGTATTCTTTTCATCATTAGAAAAATCTTCATTGCCAAATCTATATTCAAATATTAGTAAGCATGTTCAAATGATAAATGTGCTTTACTTTCCTTTGTATCGTAATTACATAATTTTTAAAATATATTTAAAATTAACATAATGAATTAATAAAATTAAGTACCTGGTGCGTATTTTTTTTTTCCTAATTCTTGGAGAGTTGTCTAAGACACTGGCCACAACATACCATTACATTTTCATTCTCTAGCTTGTAGCTCAATGTCAGAAAAAAGTTCTGAATCAAAATAATCTGCTGTAATAATTAATTCCTTAATGGAAAATGTTATTTGTCTGCCGAAATTCTCTTTCATGGGAATGTATGTTCCTGTGTACAACCTTTCTTTCATTCTGAAGTTGTTATTATTCTGGAACATAGGTGCATGTCCCACATGGTACATCATTATCTAAGTTACAGTAAGAGCAAGAAGAATTAAGTCCATTCTGTTCAGTTTCAGAGTATTTTTGGGAGCAAGGATTAAGAGCTGTATAGTTTAGTTATGCCAGATCACTTTACAGCTCTTGCACATAACCAGCTCAGTCATCATGCAGGTCATCATTAGAAACATTTGGGCTTGAGCATTCTCGTTTACATGAAAAATTCCATAATGTTTACACATTTTTCTAGAAATACGAAAGCATTCTCAAGTGTTACAGAAACTAAAGGAACTGATTATGAAAAGGCAATTACTCTGGAGAAAAAGACAAACATTACTATATTATAAATGCATTATCTGCCTATGTCAAAATAACAAGAAAGAAAATTATTTCCAAATAAAACTGTAAGACTTCAGATTGTCAGACTATAATTACTCAGATTGGATGTGGGCCAGGATATTAAAGCTAAATATAGAACAATATATATTTTACAACTTTGATAACAATAATAAGATAGTGTAACTAACTATTAGTTTAAATTTATTTTCATTAAAAAGAATAAAATCCCTGAGATAGGCATGAGGTCACCAGGTCACTGGAATGACCTTTTGAAGATACAAGCCTGCAGGCTGGAATCTACCAGTTGTCTGTCAGTTCCTCAAGTTTCTCAAGAAGCAAATAATTAAAAAAAAAAAAATCAGGAATACTCGTCACCACTTTCATTTTTTACTCTTAAGGTACTCAGTGACTAGGAGGAACGGCCTTTGACCATCCAACTTTACTTATAAAAGACCTAGGGTAAGTTTGGCTGAATTGTCAGCCTTCAGTACACATTAGGTTTTACTCTAGTGAAGAAACACCATTCAGTTCGACACTCTGTGATATAGTAGGCTTCCCAGTAAGATTTCATGCTAATTTTTGCAGGTTCTTATGGGTTGCTCTGTAAAATGTAGATTTTAACTTTGATACAACTGTTCCAGACTGCCACAAAATGTCAACAGTTTCTTTATGCTTTGTAAACATGGTCTCACATCTGTCTTTCAAGATCCCACATAAAATTTGTAAGAGTTTTTATGTTCTTTAAAGATACAACTGAACACAAATTAAATAAATGTTCTTCAGAATACAGCAACTTAAAGTCAGTTAACTGATTAAAATATGAATGCATATTCAGTGACAACAATGTACAAGACATCAGTATTATTTGTACAACTGACATTTTATCCTACGTCGTAACAGATTTATTGGATTATGTGGTACTTCTTGAAAAATAACATCCTGTTGGATATATTACCTACTCAAATCACAGAAAAGCTGAATTGCCCTTATGTTACATTACAGTAGAGGCAGAGACTGAGTTACCTTTATTGCTAAACCAGCTGGAGTTAGCTGCTCCATGTTTCTTTCATTCAAACAGTCTTCACCCATCAAAGAAGTGAGATGCTGCAGGCATTCTGCATGTCCCTTTGATGCTGCTACATGCAACAGATTGTTGTCACATTCATCATGAATCTTATCCAGGTTATCTGCTGCTAAATGAGGCTGTTAAAGAAGGTGTTATGTAAGTTAAAACTGAGGACAAAAACATAATGTGAGATATAAGACAAAGACGTTTTCCGCTATATATGTTCTTCTACATCTCAAAATCAGAAGATTTTCATTTGTACAGCACCTGGCTACCTTAAGCAAAAGGACAGAAGCAGGTTGCTCATTGACTTGGTTCACTACTTAGTTTCTTTCCTGGTGCAAATCCCACACAACAGTGTAAGAACTTCAGTAGCTTTAGCTTTTTGTACTGCTTTGCCCAACAAATAATTACATTTTCCTAAGTTCTGCCTATTCACACTTGTTTTTTTTCTCTCTCTTTTTTCATTTGGCAATATAATATTGAGTCATCAAACAGGAAACATCTATGACTGACTCCTAAAATGTTAATGTTAAATTTTGCTCATCACAAAAGTACCAGCTTGTATTTACCATCATCTAAAATGCAGTTAAAACACATGGCAGAAGTCTTTTATTTGGTAGCTTGTTTCCATCAAAAAAATAATTTGTTGGAATATTTACCCGAAGTCACAACCATGACTTAATACACTATTCCTGCCCAAGTCTAATTTTCAGACAAAACAATTTGATTGATAAACTCCAGCAGTAACAGTGGTAAATTCCTAGATCTGTGCAGACTTGCCAGACCACTTGCTGATGAATACCCTTGACTCAGAGGTTTTGACCTGCTTGGAAAAAAAAAAAAATGAAGTGTTTTCTGCATTCCTACTTGCCTATTATGACCTTATTATTATTATTATTACTTCTTTTATACTTTGTTTTTACCAGTTACCCAAATTTCACTATGCGGGGTAAATATTCTCTACTTTTATTTCTTATGGAGCACTCTAATATACTCTTCTGCCCCTGCCCATTCTTTGAATGCCTGCCTTTGTTTTGCTGCTATGCTAATAGCATGCCTTTGTGCTTGAGCTAGACTGATAAACAGAGAAGCTAAACAGAAATCTAACAAAAACAGTTTTATGGACACTGGACATCCTCCAGCCATTCTGGAGATCATGTGTTCTGCATCATTGTGTTCACTTGCATCTAGTTACTCCGGGAAACATTGTTGATAGTGTGTGATCACAGCGCCAGAATTACTGAAAGCTCCATACAGGTCAGAGGCCAATGAGGCGTTAGAGAAAGCTCCTGCCTGAGAATGCTCCTGCAACAAGTCGGCAAAAACACTCCTGAATAATAACCAGAATACAACAGAAGGCCCTCTGTTCCCACCATCAGCCTCTAAATAACAACCAAGATAAACCACCAATAACTGAACAAAGCAACCCATAAATGTTGTGAAAACAAAACCCAGTTAAGATTTAAATCTGATATTCAAATGAACTCCACGGTTAAAACTCCTATCTTGTACATCATTTCACTTTACTACATAAGCTAGCAATCTTCTATCTTGCTTTGCTACATACTTGATTTAAAGATGAAAACATTCCCCTTGGAAGATCATTCACCCAATTTCTAATATAATATAAAAAGAGAGGTGATGCAAAATGCACAAAAAGAGAGGTGATGCAAAATGCACACTTCATAAGCTTTGCCAATGACATAAACCACAGCGCAGAACTCCCCCATTCTATGTGGTTTATGAAAAAATATGATACTTACCAGTAATGATATTTGCCCCTCCTTTACAATGTTTAAGATGCTCTTAAATTTTTTCACCTCTTCACTCCTCTCTTCTGAGCCCCCTGGACCGCTCCAGCTCATATTCAGTTCCTCAAGCTGCTTGCTCTCTGCCACTGCTGTCTGCAGGTGAAAAGTCCTTAGGTGGCAGTTTGGCATACTCTTCTCAGTTTTGTGAGCCTGAGGACTAGCAAATGTCCTACAGAGGAACCCTTTACCCGGGGCTTCGGATTCATGGACTGAGCTGCACTTCACTAAAGGCTGGGAAAGCTCTAATTCTTCTGTTAAATGCTTGTGCTGATCAAGGACAATGGGTCGTGTTTTTCTCAGCTGAGAGCCTTTCACAGGAGAGAGAACACAGAATTGTGTCACCCCAGTAGGCTCTGTGCTCTCTGTAGAGCATGTCTTGCCACTAACACCATTCACTGTTGAACACACACTGAAAATCTTTTTCTCAGGAGCTACCTTTGTGAAAGGAACAAGTTGTTGACTTGATTTAATATAAGGCACATCCAGAATTTCATCCATATCCAGGTCATAGTGTTCCAACTCCCCAAGCAGAACAGTAGGCTCAATGTTTTTACTTTTAAGGTTTTCTCCTTCTCTTGGGCTCTGGTCATCATTTGGAGGTGCAGGCTGAGATTCACTGCCTTTCTGGTATTCACCCTTCTGGTTCTTTTGGTCATCACTTTCATTATTCTCAGAGCTCTCTGGCTGATGCTTTAATGGGGAAACCCTCTTCACTGGTCTGAATTTATTGCATGCATCTGCAATTCCTGTTGGTTTCTGTGCATTTCCGATAAGAGTTGAACCTCCACAGTTCCAGCTGCTGCTGGAAACTAGAGAAATAGATGAATATGATTTAGAACTGCTTATCATTATCATATGAGTAACATGATATAATACGTTTCAAAGGTACACCTGGCTAGGCAACAGAAACCAGAATAGCATGATATCGTATTTCATTCATACCTTAGCAGATTTAATTGCAACCCTAAGAAAATTGCAGAAGAATTTTACGCTCTAGAACTGCAGTCTTCAAACATTGTGTTTGTCATCTGAAGAAGGTCCAGAGGAGGGCCACAAAGATGATCTGAGGGCTGAGCACTTCTCCTATGGAGAAAGGCTGAGGGAGCTGAGTTTGTTCAGCATGGAGAAGGAAAGGCTGCAGGGAGACCTCACTGTGACCTTCCCGTACCTGAGGCAGTGTAATTCTCCTGAACTTATGAACAGGAGGGAGACCAATTTTTTATACTGTGTGACAATGACAGAACAAGAGAGAATGGTTTTAAAATAAAGGAGGGGAGATTTAAGCTATATGTTAGGTAGCAAATATATACTCAGAGTGTGGTGTGGCACTGGCACTGCTGCCCAGAGAAACTGTGGGAGCCCTGTCCCTAGAGGCATTCAAGGCCAGGCTGGGTGAGCCCTGGGCAGCACAATTTTGTGGGTGGCAGCCCTGCTTGAGACGGGGGCTTTGGAGCTCAATTACCTTTAAGGTCCTTCAAATAGTGTGATTCTATGATTCTATGACCATTTATAAATAAAGTAGTTTGAATCAAGTAACGGACACTAGTATAGAACCTACTGTCATTCACAGTGGCTCTGCCCAGATATGCTTGGTTGCAATTTGCACAAAGATGCTGCAGAACACTAAGACGACTTTCCTGGGAGGCCAACAAAAGGTTTGGTAAAAAAAATTTTGAATGGATTTGTTTTAGCAACAGCAACAACAATCTACACTTTAAGGGCTAATATTTCTGGAAAATACAAATTTTTTCATATGAGAAACAGAAACTCTGTTTTCATCAAAACAGAAAGTCAAGAGAGGTGAACTTTTATCTCTGCTTAACCTCAGCAAGGTTGCACCTTAGGTGCTGAGCACATTTCTGGGCTCACCAGTACAAGAAAGATACCAACTTCCAAGTCTGGCCTAGAGACAGTAAGGTGGCTCTGGGACTGGAACTTCTTTCTTCTGAAGAGAGGCTAACAGAGCTGGGACCATTCAGCCTAGAGAAGGCTCAGGAGAAGCTTTTCAATGTGAATAAATAAATGATGGGAAGTGATGAAGAACAAGGGATCAGGGCTCTTCTCAGTGGTGCACACTGACCAGACTAGAGATACGTGCTCAGTTTTGCTGCCATCTGAACATGTAAGATAGAAAGCAGCAGCTGCGTGCCCTGGCCTGAACCTGGAGATGTGCCCAGCCTGGGCAGGAGAAGTCGGGTCAGAAGAACTGGAGGAGACAGCCACATTCTTTACCTCATTTAGAAGAAAAACACTTTATTTTGCTGTGACATTGGTCACTGCAACTAGTTGCCCAGAGTCTCAGCCTGTGGAGATATTTAAAATTCCACTGGACGTGGACCTGGGGAATCTACACTAGCTGACCTTGAGTCAGCAGAGAGGTTGGGCTAAATGATTTCAGGAGGTCCCTGCCAATATAAACTATTCTATGATTGTGTGATCTGAAAATTAACACCTACTTATTCAGGTGTAATGTTTCTTTTTCCATTTCTCCTCTGTATGTTGGGCTTCTCAATCCAATTTTCCATCCTTTAATGCATGTGCATGCACGCACACACACACACACACACACACATATTCATAGTTCTGGAACTTTCAGCACATTGGAGTTTGACCAGTGAATCTGACTTGCAGAGAAGAAAGAAAGCTCAAGGCACATGAACTCTTAACAATATCAGGCCTACACTCTTTCTTACAGTTCCAGTTGGTGAAATTTATGTTCTCTTAATCATGTGAACTCTGATAAAGAGTTTATTTTGTTAGTTTCAGTAGAAAAAACCTCTAGGCAGTTTCTGTTTTCTATGCTTCTCTTACTGTAAACTAAGAGTTAATGCATTCTCAAAGTCAAGAATGCAGCTTAAACATAGCAGATTTATTACACATGCTAACTGCACATCAGCGAGATCTAATCTGTGGTCAAAACACACAATTTGCCATGAACACCTTCCTAAGGAAACAGAAATATACACTTTCAGTGCAGTTTTAATGTTTGAAGTGAAAGATTAGCACAGCTTAGTAGTTATGGATGTCTGAAAATTACCTTAATACTTTTGGAAGTGCTTAAGAATACATTTCCGAAAAAGAAATAAAAATAATGATAATCAGAAGGCATGTAACTTTGTGGGCCAATACAAAGAACGCACTGTACTGACTTATTTATGTATTGTATAAGATTCTAGGTTCAAAGGCCTACACTTTTATGTTGGTTTTATTTACGTGTGAAATTTTTTCCAAGTGATACAGGCAAATGGATACCATATGTTTCCCAGCTGTTTTGTTCTGACAGGAACTATTAAGCACTCAGTATGGAAATGAATTCTGTCTGAGTTTTATGAAAACACTGCTTTCAACACAGGGGTCTAGACAGAGGGAAAGGCATCAACATTTTGTTTGTTGTCACTTTCTTTAAGCTTACATTTATTCTGCTGCTTTGCTTTTTCCACTTTCTAACCCTAGAAACGAGCATTTACAGAAACCACTAGTGATAAAACTATAAAATCAGACACCACAAAGAAGCTATGACCTTTGTAATAAATCTACCTTGGTTCATTGCACAGTCATTTATTTCTCTTCCATCACAACTGCAGTGGAGTAAAGCAATTGTTTTTCTTCATTGTTTTTCTTCCCAGCATATTGGAGGAGCATCTCTTTTTAAATACTAGCTCCAGAAAATCAAACTGGGACACCAAGAACAATTATCAATACTTCTACTGGCTTATGAATATGTTCTGTACTTAATTGGGATGATGAATTTACACTGCACTTAATAATCGATTAGAATACGCCATCAAACCACATAAAACGGTAGGGAGAAAAGCACTTGGATGCTGTATGGTCTGCATTACTGCTTAGCACTTACAGCATGGTTTTGCCCTACAAAACATGAGAACATCAGTCAGAGTGGAACAGGGCATTGTGAGATACTCCTCTCTCCAGTTTTTAGTTCTTTGCTCTTGGAGAAAGCAAAAACAAGCAATGTCTGTGTATTCCAAAACACACTGGTATGGTAGGAGTTACATGCATGGTCTTTAACAGTTGCTCCTGATGTGCAAAAGCCCCTTGCTCATTTTTCCATGAACTTAGACAAGGGCCACTGAATGTCTGGGTCAAATAAATACTGCTTGATTCTTTTAAAAACAACAATAAAAGATGGTTTGAGCTTAAAGCAGTGGACCAGAAAGTGGAGCAGCTAATGTGATTCCAGAATCTGACAAATAGTTATGTTATGTTCTTGATAAGCTCTATCTCTTCCCATGCACCAATATTTCAAATGTAACATGGTGATGACAAAACTTATTTTTTCCAACAGTGCTGTCAAATTTTTTTCCTTAACTTTTAATCACTACCATGAGAGACTTGGATGATCCCACTGTTCTGTTAATGTAGAACACAAAGAAAGGAACAGAAGAACTGGGAAGACTTTTCGTCAACATCAGTAAAGTAGTGTAGGTCTGACTGACCTGAGGTACTAAAGATTTTCTTTGGCGCAAAAGGAAATAGTATCTGAGGAAAATCTGGAAGGGTCAAATTTATGAAAGTAGTTCTTAACCATATATTATGCTCTGTGCTTGTCTTGAGGGAGAGAAAACACAAGATTTGAATAAAGAGGCCTGAAGGCATATTTACAATTTCATTCATTCAGAGGCATGCTAGAATTATGAAAGGCAAATAATTAGAAAAGAGGTGATTTAAAAGGAACTTCTCTGGCAATTCAATCACTTTGTCATATTTGATTTTAAGAATTTGCCTTTAGATATCCTTATAACAAGTTTCCAGTTGGAAGCATCTGTTGACTTCAAAGCATTTTTCAATATTATTCAAGTTTCAAGGGTGTGGAGAGCTGTGATGGAGAGTTTTACCTGATATATGAGCATCTGTGGAAAAACAGAGTACTTATATGACTTTTGTCCAACCATCAAGACTAGCCAGTGCACAGATTAACTCTGACAGGCAGTTCAGAGAGAAGAGCTGGGATACTTGCATCTTGCAGCCGGACATTAGAATTACCTGACTCTAATGAAAATAACAAAGAGCAAATCTTTTACTTCAGGCCTCTACAGAAACTACTGATAAAGTTCATTTCTGAAGTTCACAGAAAAGCCCATCTCCCTGTCATAAGGGCACAGTAACATTCTTTAACTGCTGATGGGTTCATTATCTTCGCAGCTCTTGAAACACAAGGAGGTGACACAGGGTTTTATATCAAACAGTATCATGTCCAGGTGAAATTGACTATAACATAGTGTTGTTCTTAGATGATCCACACAAGATCTTCATGGATCCACCTAACAGAGAATGAAGAACAATTCACCTTTGTAGGATACTGACTGGCTGTGGATCTGACAAAATGGTCAAAGCTCTACAAGTGTGCTTCTGTCACCATCATTTAGATTAACGCTTTGACTAATGGTCTGCAGTCATGACTGCTACTAATGAACAGCTCGGATATAAAATGGGCAGTGGTATGGGCAAGCATGAAATGTCTGTAAAGATAAGAATTAACTTTATATCAGTTGGCACTGAATCCATGTTGTTTCACTAGACCATTAGACAGATAGACCTCTTTTTAATGAGACTGAAAAGGTGTATCAAATCATTCCTCTTCTTCTGTGGGTGGCAACTGGCAACCCTCATAATTGTCTTATATTACCACACAGCTCTTTTAGCTGGCTATCTCTTCTCAGGACAGACAGCAGTATCTTATGGTCAGCTATGTTGAACCAATGTCCAGCAAAAGAACTGTATGGCTTCCCTTTATCCAAATAGTTATCAGTCATCAATGACACTAACACTAGGTTTGCCTGGTGATTTGAGCCAGATTGTGCTAACTCTAAATTTCCAGTACTTCAGCCTTTGTTTTCTGTAAAATCCATATCTACACAGTCACATAACATAGGAAAATTGTGAGTAACAGAGAACAGTATTTTGTTTGAGCCCTGAATTTGATAATCCTACAATATGGTAAGGCTATCTATTGATTTAATCATATCTAGTTGGTCTTTCAAGGGTCTATGAAATTCTATAGTTGAATATGGTTCTTACTATGATTGCTTCCCTAATAACTCTTTCTCAGAAAGTGTCCTGGTTGCAAAGTCTTTATTGTAGGAGCCATCTGGAAAATAGATCTTTGAGCAAGCTGTTGTAACTGGACCTACTCTGAGCAGAAAGTTGGACAAAATATCCTTAAGATGTGCCTCATGACTCAGTTATTCCATGAAGAAAGATGTAACCACCCTGAAAGAACACAACCCCTTTTTGCAGGTAGTAGCAAGACTGGAAACTATGTATAAAATTGACAGAAGACAAAAAAAGAGTAGGTTTTTTCCACAAGAACTTTTCAATATGTATTCAAAAATCTGGTACAAAATACAGGGAGATACTCCCTGCCATTGCTGGGAACATAATGAACAGCTTTTTTACCATTTAGGCTAAGATTATTTATAAGAACAAATTTTGTTTAGTTGGCTCAGTTGCCACCAAGGGATGGATGCATTCGAATGACTTTATTTGAAATGCTTCCTCTTTTACAATGAACACTTGGAATTTACTCTACTTTCACTCACCACCATGAAGGAAGTCTGGGATTATCACCAACAACTGCCCATATCTATTTTTTAATAGCACTGTGTGACTCCACAATTATTTGAGGTCACTATTTCTATAAAAAGGTTCACACTGGGAATTTTACTTCCTCTGAAATGAATACCTGGCCATCTTCCTTGAGATATGACTTCAACAGAGCATCTTGATTAAGTCTTGTACTCATTTCAGATTCATTTAGAGTACTGATATTCTGATTTCATATACAGATGGCAAGGTGTTGTTTAAATCAGGGAAATTTTTAGAAAATTTCTCATACTTTTTAACACTGATTAATTTCCAGCACTAGGAGATATTGATAAATATTGATATTTATTATCAATAGATAATAAAATTATTATTATAATAAAAGCCAGTTCTGAATAACTATCTATTATTATTTCATTAATGTAACTGAAATAATATTTAACAATTTAAACAGAAGGTGGCACTGTTTTACAGTTTTAATATATTAATAACCTCCAAGAAGGCATTTTAGAGTTCTTTAATGTAAGCTACAAGTCACAAGAGTCTGAATAAAAGAACGACCCTGCACTGATAAAATGAATGTGGAATTGTTTCCATTTAAGTGGGATAAAAAGAAAGAAAAGGACTAGAAGTGACAGAAACAAGGATAAATAATAATCCCTCCTTTTAAATAACAGTACATATTTTCCAGGTCATACAAACATTAACAATGAATAAATACTTAGCTTGAAAATCAAATTTTACTTTTAAGTTTCTGTTAATGTTAAAAATTAAGAGCTTGAGATAGAAATTGTCTGCCATTTTATGTTCCTTAGCATTTTATACTCACTAATTTCACTTTGTCAAATATAAAATCTATCTTTTGAACTCTTCTGTGAATTTTAATGGTGGCTTTGGGCTCTGCAGTAAGCTAACTGTTGGATACTAAAAATGAACATGCTTTTATCTACAAGCAAAAATGATCCAAAGTGAAATATTGTTCTTATATGAGATATACATTTAAGGAAAATTAGAGGTCGTTGTAGCTGACAGAATATTCTTCAGCACAATGATACAGCTCATTGAAGCTCGTTGAAAAACAGATGTTAGACTCGATGATCCCTGAGGATTGCTTCAAACTCAGGATATTCTATGATTCTGTGAGATGTCTTGAACCACTTGCTCAAGCGGCCACAGAAAATCTGCCCAGAAAGAAAATAAGCAATTTCATGCTCAACGACAGAAGCATAAAGGTCTGATTTCTGCTGCCAGAAATCAATGGGGAGACTGGCTAACACTTCATTTCAGAAAAAAAAAAAAAAAAGAAAGAAAAAAATATCTGGATCAATATTTAAATTATACTATTTAATTATCTGTTTCTGATGAACAACAACATCCTTCTTTGTGGCTATTATTCTAGCTATGAAGATCATTCTCTTGATGCATGATGGAAGAAAAAATGATTATCCTCAATCTCACACTGCTGTGGTTATATCAGGATTTGGTCTACAAATCTACACCTACATCTTTGGCCTACAGCTTCTCTCCCATACTGGAAATATTTTACCTTATAGTCTTGGGGCACTGGCAGATATTCTTTGGTTCCAGGATTCCCCTGGATTTTTCCTGAGTCATAATTCCCTCACTGTGAGGAAGGACACTGAGGAGTCAGTGCTGAGACTTACTCACTGCACAGCTTCCACACACATCTTGCACAGAGCACCCTCCCATATTGACAGTTCCTCTGTACAGAAAGGAAGAGAGTAGGAAGAGTGAATCCGGGGAGGAAGGACCTGTCCTCATCCAAAAGAACAAGTAATTTGAGAAAGAGACAGAAAGAAACAGTTAAAACAAAACAAAACAAAACAAAAAAAAAACCTGATGAAAGGTTTACAAGAGATGGATGAGCAAGCATACTGACTGGTAAACACCAGTATGTGTACCTATGTTTAAAAGTCTTTAGAGCAATTTGGTAAATGTAATCAAACACTTTTATATATTGCTAACATATTATTCAATGTTTAGTTTAAATGTGAAAAAAAAAGTATTTATAGGGCTATTTACTAACTTACCTGACAACAAGGAATAGTTACACCTCCATATAATTAAAAAATGTAAGAAGAAGGAATAGTCCTTTAAATTTGTTATATCAGTCTTGTGATGAAAATGATTGTCTTCATATTTATGTGTACCTTGAAGTTGAGACTTATTTTCCCTATAGTTCTCACTTAATTGCCTTAGTGCAGCAAATATTTTTTCTGAGCTGAAGCTGAAAGAGGCTGCTTTTTTTTTTTAGGCTGTTAGGGTCCTGACACGTCTAGTCTGACAGCTAACACTTTATACTTCAATTCCTTTAACAAATAATTCTTGTAAAGTTCTACTTCCACATTTTTTTCTCTGTTTTAGAGAGAAAAGTGCAATCTCTAACTATACAGGCATACATATAGGGCAGGAAGATGGACAAGTTCTTGGAAAAATCTGTTTTTCTCTGTGTAATTACTTAAACTGCCACTGGAAAACAGACAGAAGAAAGCAGGAACATTATGAACAGTAATAAATTATGATGAAATTTATTCTCATCAAAAATAGCAAACAGTAGCAATTATTTGTGGAACTTTTTAAATGGCCTGTGAAGGCAGGAGACTGCATCAGAAATATTATGAAAAATCAAACAACTGGGACTAACACAACGTTTACTAATGCAGTTCCACTGACATATCAATGAAGTCTGTGCAGGGATGTAAAGTGATATCTTCCTGTACAACACTATGTGTGTGTGTATTTAGTGACTGAGTAAGAAAAGAATAGATAGACTTTTGTACCATTTCCAATCCATAAACTCACAAGTGATAAGTAGAGTGTAAAAACACATTTTCGTCCTGCTTCCAGTTTGCCAATATTATTATCAGTGCTAAAGACCTATTTTTTGACTCAAGAATTTTATACAAAGCTCTGAATTAACTTCCACTGGCAGACTCCCCAGCACTGCTACTGTCTTCCAGCAATGCCTGTATTTACTTCTGCCAGCTCCTTTTCAAGGCAACGGATGAGTGGAGATGTAATTAAAATCATCATTGAAAAACATCTGACTGCAGAGGCAACCATGAAACAACAGAACTACACAATAACTGTCAGTACCCTATGGTTTTAAGGAAGAGCTCACAATCAATACTTTATCCTGCTATCTGTCAGTATTTTACTCTAAGAAGAAGACACTTTTCTTCCTAAGAGCAAATAGGGATGCCGTCACTCTGGCTGAGCAATACTCATAAACAGATCAGAGAGCACAATGTTTCTTAAGGAATATCCTTGCTTTCTTTATCTTGTTCACCTTGCTCTTGGAGTTACTGAGTACGTGAATGACTTTAACTCTTTGTGAAACGACATTATGATGCCATGCCACAAAATGACCAACTGTTAATACTGGCAATACTTACACAATCTTGGAGAAAACGAAGGGGGAAAATATGTGCACTGCGAATGGAATTAAGGAAGTAAGGAGAGTGCTGAACACTGAGGAGGAGAACCATGGGGACAATGGTGAGGAGAATGAGAAACAGAGGGATCTACACATTTGTAGGAGGAATATTCGGAAGGATTTTGTGGGATGAGTGAGGGGAGAATGTGAAGAGGAATGGGAGGATAGAATAGTGGGAAGATATGTGAGTTAGAAGAGTTAAAAATAGGGGAAAGGGCATGGGAAAAGAGAGAGAAAAGGGGAGGAAATAGAGGAGGAAGAGATGGGACTGCAGAGTGAGAACAGGAAGGAGAAGAGGGGAAAGAACTGCAGGGAAACTGGAGAACAGGAAGGGAGAATGGTAGAGACAAACTCTGGGGAGAAAGATGTAAGGTAAAGGATGTACTGAGTGTGAGAACAGGAGAGAGGACGGGCAGCAAAGACATGGGAGAGGGACAGCAAGGATGTAGGATGTAAGTGGGGAGGGCAGGGAAGGACAGGAGAAAGATGGGGAATGGATGGGACAGAGAGAACTGTGGTGGTGGGAAGACTGGGCATCCTCTCTCATATTCCTTGCCTCTCTGCTTGCAGACTTTAGGGGCACAATCACTGATATCCATGGTGTGGGAAAAAACTGCGAGAATGTATGGGTAGGAAAACCTCTCTTTGCTACCCAGAACAGTGGCATGGGGCTACGAAGACCAGGCCTTTATGACTCTGGCAGAGGAACTAGCTCTTGTGAAGAGCTTAGTAACACACCTTGGAATTCACAGTTTTCTGAAAGGAAATCAAGAAACAAAATTTGCCTAAGTATAGCACAGTTCCTAAAACCTTCTATCAACCCGCAAATTTCAGTCCATCCTTTCTGCTATAAAAATCTTTTGATTCAACAACATCAATGAAAATTCAATTAAAACATCAAATGAGAGCTCAATAAAATTTTCATAGCTCAACAAAAATGCTCTCTCACCAGTTCACTTCCCCATCAGGAAGAGAAAAATAAAAGGGGATTAATCTGATTTACAGAGTGAAAAATAGCACTGAATGCACTTTTTATCAGGGGGAGGGCAGGAGGACGGAAGGTCCCCAGCTGGTTCTCATCTATATGCCATGATTCTTCATTTAGTTTACACTATTAAAGTAAAAAACGTTGCTTTAATCTTAACTATTACAGTATGACTTAGAGTAGATTCTATCATGTAGCATCCTTGATACAGTTTCAGACTCTGGCAAAACATCATCCCTCAAACTGGTCATGGCCATATGGGTAGTAAACGTATCCAACATTTTTTCATTGGCGCCTACATTATTACATCTTGTCACCAATGGTTTTTCAGGTTTTCAAGTAAATTGTTGCATATACTGTGGTTTGGAGCTGCTGAGATGAAGCCCTACACTTATCTGTACGCAGCCAAATCTTTTTTTGGAACTTTTTTTTCCTTCTAATGAACTAACATCTGTTGAAAAAAAAAAAAAAAAGTCATGTTTCCAGAAAGCTGTACAAAAATGAGAGAAAACAAAACAATAGAGTACGCCAAGAAGAAATTGTTGCCAAGTTGTACGTGATAAAAAGCAGCCTAGAAAGTGATGGGTGGACAGAAGTGGGGATCATACCTGATCTGTCTTCATTTTGTGAATCACACCTTCTACATAATTCTGGGATAGTCTTGAGAGAAGTTATAGAGTACTGTAAAAAAGGAAAAAAAGAATACATTGAGTGATTAACTCAGAAAGATGAAAATGAAGGCTTTCCAACAGGTTTTGATAACAGTATCCAGTTCAATCATGCTGAGGGTACTCCAGGCAGTCTGATGGTGCCCTCAGGTTGCATAACAAAGTGGATGGTGTCTGCTTTTGTGTCTCACAAACTCATTTTCAAATACACAGGAAAGCATCCATGCAATCCCCTTTCTATACACCACTGCTGTTCATGTCACGAATATATTTTATACATTCTTTACATGGAATGTAATGTAATTTTAGATCTCACAGTAAATTACGACTTCACAAGGTCTCCCTCTTCCCACCAAGACTTGTATTACGGCATTTATATTGCAAGATACTTCATGATTAACAATTAGAATTTGAATTTGTATGTAAAATTTATGAAGAATATATGCACCTTAAAGATCTGTTTTCAGAAAGGGGTACATATGCACCCATATATCAGATACAAGGCTCATGTCTGGAATCCAGGCTTTATGAAGGTAACCTGTGTTGTTACTTTGATGTGACAGGATACACCTGACCATGATCAGTATGTTCTTTCACTGCAGCACTGAAAGGGAGAGAACCAAGGATGATGTATCTATCTTACTAAACAGAAATCTTTCTCTTTGTTTTATGAACTTGAAGAATAACCTCAGTAGTATACATAATCCAGAGTTATAAAACTACACGTTCTGACATAAACTAATTAAGTTACTTCATACAAAGCCTTCCTTAACCAAATGCTTAAATGTTACAGGAATCTTCACTGAAAGAAACAATCACCATCATACCTGTGAAAGATCAATGACTTTGTCCATTAAAACAAAACAAAACCTTTTTTTTTTTTTTTTTGAAACTAAGAAAAAAAAAACCATGATTAACAGAACTGAATAGTTTTCTGGAACATATAAATGCCATATGTTTTCAAAGAAAAATATTTTTAGTTGGTGTGTGCAAAACAACTACACCCTCATTAGGTTTCCACACAAAACTTAAATAGCCAAACATCACTTTAGCTTTAGTTGACAGTTTGTCATACGGAGTTTGGTTTGCTCTGCATGCACAGCTGGCAACCTACCTCAAAATAATCTAAAGTCAACCTTGTGATCAACTGCATAAGTTTATTTATTTCTCTGGTGCAAGTTCAAGTAAGTCAATTGCTCAATTGATCGCAGTTACGTTTATAGAGCCTCACAAACCTTCCATGCCTCACTTTTTCCCATGATGGTATGATTTAGTGATGAACTGATAAACTTCATCTACAACAAGTACTCCCTGGAAGAACACAATTTACTAATCAAAACATTTAGCACAGAACTGCCTTGTGACTCCCATACACATTAAACAAGGGGGTAAATGTAGGGCTGCAACTGCACCCAATCTGACAACTTAAAGCAATAAACAGAAGAGGAACTGACAGAAGAGGAACTGACACAAAGAGAAAGATGCTGCTACAATACAAATTAATATAAGTCAAACACACACAAGCACAAACACCATGTGCTTTACTTCACTGTAGTTACTGTTTAATAAAGATCAAGTTGTTAAGCTATACATCTTGCTATTTCAGCACAAAGACTCTGAAGGCAATCTTGAACTGGCCTAGCAAGATTCTTAAGAGAATCCAAGAACATGTCTCCAAGGAATATGGTAGCTTCATAAGACCAGCTGGTGCAGTTTAAACTATTACACAGTTTGTAATTCAATTAGAATAAGGCCTTTTGTATTCCATTGCTGTGTGCTTTGTCAGGCACCCTCAAAAACAGAAAGACTGTTTTCTTTCTGTTCTTTTTTCTGTTCTTCCTGGAAAAACAAATTTTCTTTCAGCTTCAACCAAAATGTATCCAATACCCCACAACCCTCCCTAATAAAAAAAAAAAAAAAAATTAGTGTTATGTATTAATCATATTGGTTTGATAGTCTTAACAGGTTTACTCCCACTGATTTCTGTCCTCAAAAAGACTTTTGCACGCTGACATTTCTGCAATCTGTCTTTTCTGGTCAAGAATTAGAGAACTTATTGAAACTACTCTTTTAAAATAGACCTTTCCCAACCCTAAGTACAACACATTGCCAGCACGTCCCTCTACAACTACTTTTTTCTTGCATTCTAGCTCCATCTCTCATTCTTCAGTAATGTTTGCTAGCTTTACTTCAACAGAGAGCTTCAAGGCTACTAGGTATTGGTGATATCCGTGATAGAAAAAGAGGCTAATACTGCAGCTTTTCCCTAGAACATCATTTAGATTTACTGCTATTTAATTTCAAGTACTCTGTTTCCAACCTTTCTACAATCTTAAGTTGTTTCACACAGAAAATGTAACTCACTTCTGCAAGTGTCCCAGTACAGCAGTCAGTTAAACAAGAGCCAAGGGCCATGATCACAGGCATGAGTATCAGTGAAAGGTAAGATCAGAGTGCTTTGTGAGTCAGCCTATGTGTGCATTTTGCTCTTCAACAAGTGTGTATTATTGCTGACAGTAAAATTCAGTAATAGGCATCGTCCGAGGACAATGTATACAGTGATATTTTTGATCGCTGATTAACAGCTAGTGTCCTTTTTCCCCTGGCTTTCATGGCATGCCAATGGCCAACCTGTCATAGTTAATTTCAGCACAACCTTAAGAAGGTAGTAAAATGGAAGAAATGTATTAGCAGCAAACAAAAGTCAAGAGGCAGGCACAACTATTCCATGTAAATACAAGACACTGCCAATTTTTTTCAACAGACAGGGAAAAACAGAATCTCCCCTGACAGCTTATCTTACAAACACTTGCAAGTCATGTTGAAGTGGGCTACAATATTTTAATGAATGCAAAAGTCAACATTTTGAATTTCAGCTGGTTTGCAAATTTTAATTAAAAAAAAACAAAAAAAAAAGAGAAATAAAACATCAGTCTCTCTTGAGACTGGGTTAACTTCTCTGCCTCTTGCAGACTGACATCTGAGAAGCATCAAAAAGAAGAAATACTGTATTACAAGGTGTAGCAAGGAATGAAAAGTTAAAGATAAATTAATAAAAAGTGAAAACAACATTTTAAATTTGCATTGTAGAGAATACCTTTAATGTCTCCTGAAATAGAGTATAATGGTAAAGCTGGACACATACTGTGACCTTCAGACCATGTTATCAGAACCATGACATCCTCAAAGCACCATGTCTTGCTCTAGCTGAAATTGCTACCAAACTCATCAAATTCACAGACACTGGATCAAGACCTCAGTGACTGTGTCCTAATCTGAAATTCACAGCTTCTTGTTTTCATTTAGACAGAGAAAGCAGACACTTTCCTTCACTACAGTAGATTTGTTTCCAGGCATTATTATTACCATAAGCCAATCAACAGTCTCATTTCAGTTTATTTGCTATACTAGAAGATAAACAACTTAATTATTATTCAAATACCCTTTAATTAATACATTTTTATTACATTTGCAAAACCACCCTTTTTCTTAGACATTTTAGAACCAGTAAAGCAACAGCACTTGGCCTAAGGAAGATTTTTCTCAATAATCTCAAAGAAAAAGGGAAAAAAAAAAGGAAACGAAGGTTAGCCTATAACAGTGTTTGTGGGAAATAACTCTCCTTGGAAAATATCCTTCCTTAACAGATACGATCAACACCTTCAGAGTACCAATTCAGTTATTTGTGCTGTGCATTGTTTACCTGTAGGTTGCTCCAAAAGTAATTCCTCCTACTTATTTTCATGGAAACTACAACAGATACAAAGAGTAGTATAACTCCATTTAATAAATCAAATACTTAGCTACAAAACACTATTTTTTGTCACCACCATTAGTCATGCATTTTCACAAGCAATGAACAAGAGCCCTCATGCTGCACTCGTAAAAATCTGCAGCAGCTGTGCATGGCAGTCTGGAACATGGCTTGTCTTTCACATCTCTGTTGTCTGGAACTATCTGAACACTACCAACTGTGAATTCAGTTGCACACCTCTGCTTCATCTGCACTTCCATGGCAGACACCATTTTGTCAGACTGTCCCTCTGTTGCACAGCAACAAAATGTAACAGAATCTTGGTGGAAAGGTTCAACCCCAAGTGCCATACCACCTCTTCTTTTAAAAACAACAATAAAAGATGGTTTGAGCTTAAAGCAGTGGACCAGAAAGTGGAGCAGCTAATGTGATTCCAGAATCTGACACCTCTGTTCACCTCTGTTCACCTCTGATGCCATTGGCCAACACAATAAAATAGGAAAAATCACTTTTGTAGTGGCTTTCATACAATTTTGTATAGATATTTCATGGTACTCTTGTAATTTTAAAGCATGCGACATTTATACTACTGCTACGGAAGGCCTGAATCTAACACATATTTATTTCTGTTTCTATCTGCGTTTTTGTTTTGTTTGTTTGTTTGTTTGTTTGCTTTCCCTTATAAGGGAGAGAGCAGAAGAAAGACAATTATAGTAATCATCTAGACAAGAAACATATCCACCCATTGCAGTTAGTGCCTGTACCAGCATGGCTGAGCAGGACACCTCTTGCTAAGCCCAGAAGCTCTGGTTGCCGCATGGGAAATCTGGCTGGGCATTCCTGTATCTCAGCAGAAACCTGAAAGGAGCAGTGACTACTCATGACCAAGGTAGGGTACAGCAGGTACAGGAATGCCCTGTGCCTAGCAAGCAGGGAGCCTGGAGATTAGCCACATCGTGACCATGTACTCTACAGGGCTCTGCCAAGCAAGGATGGACAGAAAGAAGCTTTTCAAAGTGTGTCAACATACCTGGCACGTTGACAGCTTGTTAATCACATTTTAACCTCACTTACTGTGTTTGCTGCTTTCACACACTTTCAGACTAGGCCCAGTCCTGTACTGACACCACAGAGGCTGCTTTCCCTGCAAACTCAGCTTCAAGCAGCTTACAAATATCTAGCATCAGAAGCTACGGCTACATACATTTTTATGGTCTTTTGGTATTATTCCTGTAAACCAACATTCTGTAAAACAGTTAAAGTAGTTTTAATTTGCATAATTTTCCAGTGCAATAGAAATACAAGTTCTGCATTTTAATTAAAGTATAGGGAAAACTTAAAGTAACCTCAACAGCAGTACACAACTTAGAAGCAGGGATATAATTATGGGTAAAATAAAGAGAAGAAGAGAGAAAAGGGGAAGTTTAAAACACAGTTTTACCTACAGAGTGTATTCACTACTTAATGAACCTTAAAAGGTCTTAACGTTTGTTATTTTATCTTTTTTGTGTGAACTGTTATTCAAGAATTAATAACCGAAGATACTCAGTTTGGTTGCTTCTTGTTACTACAGAAAAAATACTACTTTTGTTTAATGTAAGCAAGAGTCCCATAAATCTATTCTGCTGTCTGAACTACTCTTAGATATGCTGTATCATACAGATCTGATATGGCACCAACCTAGTTTTCAGAATAAATATCTTATTTCAGAGATATGCGCAGTTCCATTTACTTACATACAAACATCAATGTTCTACAAAAAAGGAGCCAAGAGCACTTACATATCCATGCACCTTTTACAACAAATCCTAGAATATCAATTATATTTTGATCATTTTTGCTGAAAGGGTTTCTACAAGGAGCTGTGCTAGCACAGTGCTTTCCAGCTCAAGTACTTTTACAAGCACATTGCTCTAACAGCCTTCTTGCTGCCATTATTTTTGGCCAGCACTTTTCTGCGCTGGATTAAAAACAGAGGGCAAAAGGGAGCAATTTAAATTGCTACCACCAGTGCTGTGCAGCTGCTCCTTCCACAGCAGGCCAGTGGTAAACTGCAAAGGTCGAGTATCTCTGAGCACCGCATGGCAAGAGGTGAGGAGAGCACCAGAATAACCTGGAATTTTCTTATTAATCTGGTTCCTGGCAACAAATCCTTCATTCCCTTTCTTGTGAAAGTAGAACTAAAAGCACTACCTCCACAATTGGTGCTGGTTTTTAATTCAAGGCTCAGCATCCAATGGGAGAATAGCACATTACAGCAGTCAGCCTGAGCCACTAGGTGGAAAAACAAGTAACCTAACCCACCCATATGCAGGAACAGCCACACTGGGAGGGACACTGAGAGGTTATATCCCCTATGTTTTACAGTCCTTCAAAACTGAGTGCAGAAACAGACACCAGGACATGACTATAGAACAGTAATAAAAAGAAAGTTGCCCGAAATAAGGTATTCTTCCAAGATGGGCTTATTGTCCTGTAATATTTTGGGCATTTGCCATATTCCTCTTTAATAAAAATTCAGTGTTACGATAGGTAAAAGTAAAACACTGTCCACTAGGAATCTATCTGTGAATATAGCACTTCAACTTTTTTAAAATAAATCAAGAGTCCCAAAGGCTTGTGGAAAAGATAGGCCCTTTGTTAAACAAGCAAACAAACAAACTACAAAGCAAGACAAATCCAAAGAAATCCAAAGCAAAACAAAGAAAAAACAACACCTTCAAAATAAATAACTAAATAAAACAAGCAAAGAAATAAAAAACACTGCAGCCACCCACACTACAGTTATGATGAATGTTGAAGAAGATGGAACTTGAAAACTAAAATAATAAATACTGATGGTAGATTTAAACTGTGTATTCAAGTCCCTTGTTCACTAGGTATCCAACATATTAGCAACTGTATTCCAAAAAAGCAGAAAGACTAGCAGGAGGAACACTGCTGTAAATAATGGGACATACTATGTCAGTGCTTCCCATAGCAACTACTAGTAAAACAGTTTATAAGAACAACCTTTTTGCTCAAATTTACAGTCACCGCTATTTTAGGTGTGACATGAAGGAGCAGTACTTGAGTCCCCAGAGGTCTGCCTGACTCTTGCTGCACTCTACCACATCACAAGGAGCTGCCTCACAACTATATATAACATCTTGCTAGCTTCTGAAAGAAGGAGCAGAGCTTACATGGAGAAGGGGCAAGGAGGAGAGAGACAAGAGGGTTTTTTCCAATGGAAATACATTTAATTAAAAAATAAATAAAAAATGGAGAAAGGTGAGCTGTCACTTTAGTGTCTAAGGCCAGCCCAAGAGAACATGTTCAGACAACCGTAATGCATAAGCAACCCAGAAATAAAACCAGTATATTAATTTGATTCACAAACCCTTTTTACCGAAGGTAGAAGTCTTAACCTGATTAGAGTCTTCCCTTACAAAATATTTTATTCTAGATTCAGTACTTTAAACATTTCTGTTGGCAAGGTATGTGTCTTGCAACATTTTTTTGTTTTGTTTTGTTTGTTATATCAGGACTGAGATATCTAAAATTGTCTCAATTCACAAAAATAAAATAAGGCTAGTACTTACAGATATATCATCACTAAAGTCTATCTCATCCAAATCAAGGTATTCAGGGGCTTCCATTATTCTTCTATGGACATTTTTGGTGACGCAGCATAGTAGTAGAGACCTAAATAAGAAAAGAAGAACAGGTAAACTAATAAAGTCAAAACCACACAGAAAAAGTTTAAAATAGTGACTTGATTGTTAAAAACATGTGAAGTACACAGTCCGGTCTTTGGGAGGTTAATCCTCAATGCAGAAAACAGCTTTTCTCCTGTACTCTACATATCATGGAATATCTTCTGTTAAAGATGCTATTCCTTTACTGCCCAGAGCACAGCTTCTGTTACTCCTGTTCTCCTGTGCTCAGGAAGGCATATAAGAAATGAGAAGCATGTGATGTGCAGAAAACACCTCATCTCCGCTCCTCCATACAAGTAATGATATAGTGCAGATGGCCTTTTACAGGTGGGTGATTTGTCTGCCCTCAGCGTGTGCCTGCAATTCTTCCCAAGCAATAAACAAGGCAAATGCAGGACTGTATCTTGCTATGTCCGCTGATTCTCAGAGGTCTTCAAGACATCTTTATGGCAAGGGAAAAAAGAAAATTCTCTTGCAAAGCAAGAAATTTGGCTGTGAAATTCTAAATAAACTGGAGATTAAACAATAAAATCAAAGAGAGCAAAACGCAACTTTCCAAATCCTAACTAGAATGCACGCATGTATTATCACTGAAGTCACATACAACAGAAATGAAAGTGAAAAAGGATGCTATTTTAAAAGCCGGTAAAAGAGTGATAATTTTTACAAGACGTGAATCACTATGTGAGTATTAAGTATAATGATGCAAGCAAAAACAAACCTTGATAGTATTTGTACATAATACCAAGAAATGCGTGCAGGAAACTCCTTTTTACCCATATGACAACTGCCAAGAAATACATTTATTAAGAATGACATGTCACTTGTGCAGTCCAAATAAAATAATTGCATGAGCAATTTACATGTGGTTAAGACTGCTGTAGAATAAGAGTTTTGAAAAAAATCTTTTCTGTGGGTGTTACATGCCTTGGCAGACAAAACTGCAATCACAGATCTCAGCAACACCCTATACAAACTCAAAGCTGATTCTAAGACAGCTGTTGTTGAAAAGTTTTTGAAAGAACTGAGAGGCATTTCTGCTGTTTTAAGCTACAAAAGCTGGAAAATCAATTTTTCATTTCTCACCAGGTTATTAAAGAGTTATTCAATACAGTTTTGTCTTGAAATGGAAACAAACAAACAAAAATACCCCCACAAAAATCCATACATGCTTTCTTTATTATATTAGGATACTTCTGCTCCTTTCAATATAAGGAAGGAAGTCCTGGAGAGGAAAAAGTAGGAAGGAAGGGAGCACGAAAGAACAACTTCAGCTAATTATTTTTGACTCTCACTGCTGCTACTGAATAAAGCAGAAGAAAGGAGATAGCTACAAAAACATAAGAACACTATAAAGCCCTCACTCCCTATTTCTATGCAAAAACAGATGTGGCTATGCTGTAAAACTAATCAGAAGCAGTTCATTTTATAGATTTTCTCAATAACATGTTTAATCTTAGAGTGAATCACTAAAATCAGACCAAACTCTTGCAATGAAAGGACTTAGCTGTGGATAGAGGTGACACATTCAAGTGTACAAATACTTCTCGTAACAGATTTTCTTCTTGTAACAGATTCTTGACATAAATATTGACTTTCAAGATTTTTTTTTAAGATTTGTGCTTTAGCATGTTGTATAAGGGCAACATTACAGCTTGCTTCTGGCATCACCATGACACCCAAGCTCCTTTTGCAAGCACAAGACCACAGGAAAAAAAAAATTCTGCACAGTTTATGTACATGTATAAACAGTTAATAATCGCTATCGCACAAGCACAATTTACACTTGGCTTAATGATACAAAATGATACAAAATCCCCACTGTCAACCGTTTTAGACTGAAGAATTTAAGAGCTGATACAAGATCTATGGAGCTCCTCAAGAAATGGGACAAAACAATTAGTATGGGATTTTGTTATAATGATATGCTTGATGGCATGTGTGAAACACAGAAGACAGTTTGAAGTTTTCCCTGGAATTAAATAAATTAAAAAAAAATCCATCATGTTTAACCTGATTATTTTTTGCAATTATAAGTGATTTACTCAGGAAAAGCAAAACACAAACAAATACCAGCACCACCTCTGAATCCTCAAAAACACAAAAACAGACATAACTTTTGATAAAAGAACTGTATTCTTGACTGCCATATGTATCAAGATTCCCAAATGAAAAGATCTCAATCTTCTGAACTTTTAAAATCATAATTTCAAGAAGTCATAGAAACAAAAAATCCAAACAACTGCATCCATCTTGTGCTAATGGCAAGACTGCATTTCACTGGGGATGTACAAAACTAACCATGCCTATCTGCACTCTTGAAATGTTATTTCCACAAAATGTTGTCTTCTGTCTTCCTCAAAACATAAAGACTATGAAGCACAGAAGAGCTGAAGAGAAAGACAGTAACCAAAACAGATATTTTATCAACTGAAAGCTTCTCTTTCCAAAGATAATGCTCTGTTATGTGTACAGAAATGGTAAGAGACTGACACACTTGAGTATTTTCTCCATGTACTGAAACCAGACATCAACTTAGAGAAAATGCATCAAATAAAGATTTCCCATGACTATACCTGGTGCCTTATTCAAAAGATGCACTTTCTGAATCAGAGTAGAACTACAATATGTATAATACAAACCATATGGAAAGGATAGTACTCAGGCTGAGACTATTTTGAGACCTTTGCAATAGCTGAATTCAGAATTCAGCAGAGGTATAAACAAAACACATGGTATTGATGAGCAGATAATAGGCAAACTGGACAAATTCAAGGTAAAAAGAATTGCGAAGTTGAATTTCCAGCAACAGATTACAAGAGAGAAAGCATCATCCACTAACACTAAATAAACATGTTTTTATGGTATCATGACATACTGCCATCAGGAGAAGTCATGTGACTAAAAACCACACTGAAATGTGTCAACTGTAATACTGGTACAATAACATCTTGCGTAAGTATAATTGCATCAGATACTAAGCAGTGATTTTGCTGAAAACAAAAACAAAAACAAAAACAAATGACTATCCTTCTCCTTCTCAAACAACAGCAACAGTTATGACTGATTTTACAAATCAGATGATTTCCCCTACTATTGTTCCAGGTTAAGCCTGTTTGTCTGAACCCTTTTCCTGTTACTGTAAAACGCTTAATATGACTAGGTAAATGGGGGAAAAATGTCAAAGAAAGCAAATCACAGTAAAATTTAAACAAACAAAAAAGCATTTAAGTATTAGATAATGAGGCCAATTCTGATAATTTCTGCAAGCACTAAAACTCACTCTATACCAATGCCATGCATTACCAGCAGGTGACAATTTTATGTTGTTCAGAAGTTTCTTTTTTAACCTAGATCAAGTATTGAATTTGTCTCACCATACAGCCTCAGGAAAGCCACACCAAAAGCAGGGCTAAGGGACAAGCCACGCAAGGTTGAAGAATAGTCAACGTGGTTATGGTTGGACTAGATGATCTTGTAGGTCCTTTCCAACCTAATGAATCTATGAATCTATGAATCTATGTGGGAACAGCAGAAATGCTTTATCAAAGGTCTTTCTGCTACTGACTTTGCATTGCAATGCCAATGGCCATCATCTTATCTATGCTCTTGCACATCAAATACAAGGCTGCAGAGATAACCACTTTACTGTTAGGCATTTAATTAAGTGAATCCAAAGACTCATAAGGGAGAGGGAAAGTAAGTAAGCTCCAGGTTGAGCTTCTTTCTCTGTTTGCTCACTATAAAATTCTGTAGTTGTTGTGAATTCAGTAGTTTCAGAAAGAAACTGGATCCAGTGCCTCAGCCAAGAAGAGTCTCAGAGATGCATGTGAAAGGCTGAATCCAAGAGAGAGACCAAAAATAATCACTTATTAAGACAAAATAGTATTAAAAAAATAAAAAAATAAAAAAAAGATCACTGGTCATTTATGGATACACAAACACCAAGGTCAAATGATAAAATGCCTAAGTAAGTTGCTGACAGTTTGTAATTTTCTGGGTGATGAACTGTCTGGATGGCAGGCCTCAAAGAGCCACTGTGAATGGCATCCTGTCCAGTGGGCAGGTGTTCATAAGTGGTGCTCCCGAGGGCTCAGTTATGCTTAATATTGTGAACAGTGTCCAGGTGAGGGCATTGTGTGTGCCCTCAGTAAGTTCACAGATGATTATCAAATTAGACAGAATCTGCTTGAGGGTATTAGAATCATACAATGACTTAGGTTGGAAGGGACCTTAAAAGTCATTTAGTTCCAGTCCCCCTGCCATGGGAACGCTGGCCCCACCAGATCAGGCTGCACAGGGCCCCATCCAGCCTGGCTTCAAGGTTGGGAAGGTTTTGCAGAGGGTTCTGGATAGGTTGGATCAATGGGCAAAGTTCAATTGCATGACATCTAAGAAGGCCTAACGCCTGGAACTGCACTTTGGGTCATAACAACCCCATGCAGTGGTAGAGGCATAGGGAAGAATGCTTAGAAAGCTGCTCAGGCAAACGTGAGCCAGAAGCAACCTGGCTTGCATCAGAAATAGTGTGATTTGCTGGACCAGGGAAATCATTGTCCCCTTGTACACAGCACTGATGAAATCGTACGTCAAATACTCTGTTCAGTTTTGGAGCCCCTCAATACAAGGAAGACCCCAAATTGCTAGAGTGTGTGCAGAGAATATGACAGCATTTACAAGAGTTGCAACTGACTTCTGAGAAGCAAGAATACACTTGGAAGACAGCTTTTTTAGACAGTAAGGCACCTAAGACTATATTCATCAGTGGTAGGTACATGCTGTATTGACACTGTGAGGCAGAGTTCTCTTTCACACTAAGCAGCGATGATAAAGATCAACAGATCAGTCTGTGAACACCTGAACCCCGTAAGATTGCCGAATTCTACAGTGCTCCACAATGAAAATTATGGGGTTGGAAACACATTCATCTGTGTAGTAGGACATATGAACCAGAATTCCTATTTATTAGACATAATTCCCCTTTACCTTATAAAACACGCATGGAAGAAACTGTAGCCACCATGAGGAAAATCATCTCTTAAAAGAGTTGCAACTAGCACTGATTTTTTCTGAACAGCATTACAGCTGTCTTTTCCTGCAGCTGGGACAGACCCTACCTGGAGCACTGTTGGATATTTCAGAGTATGTGTACATGGGAAAATGAGGTAGTAGGATATGTATTTCTTTGTTGGAAAACTGAAATAACAGTATTACAACATTGCCTAGCCAATTGCATTTATTTCCAGTAAAGTGACTACTACACTTGTAGTTTGGTTGCATGCCAAGGCTGACAATGTGCTTTATAGATGCAGAAAATTATGTTAATAAAACTAGAAATTATAGTGCTACTATCCACAAGCACAGACTTTTCTATGACAGTATTGTTTACTTAAAAGTAAACATTATAACATCAATGCTAAATTGCTTGCCCAGATTTTAAAGCAAACCTAACCAATCAGTGTTTCTGCTTACTTGTCAGTTGCAGATAACTAAATATTTGCTTGTGAAGCCAAGCTGCTGTCTGCCAAATGCTCTCGTTTAGTCCTTTTTCCCCCCTCATTAAATAGACGCATTCTTAGTTTCTCAATTTATTCTTTGACACCCTCCTAGATCTAGAAGCAGAAACATTGCCTGTTCTAATTTTTAGTGAAAACAACAACACTAACAACAACAGGAACAACCAAAAAAACCCACCAAAATTGTTCTGCTTTGACACAGATACTTTTATTAATTAACAGATTTTACTGACTGTCACAGATTCTCCTTGTAGGCCCAATAGCCTTTCCTACAGAAGAATGCAGCACAGGTTTCCTTAGTGGAGATGGAGGAACCGGGGAAATGGAAATGATCATTCAGTTATGAGAGATCACCATCTCTTTGCATGATAAGCACAACTTTTATCTTAAATTACAGTCTCTTTCAGATGTTCTCCTGAGTGATACAGCTGCATAATTTCACTTCTGAAGGCAACTAGGAGTTGGAATTGGAAACTAGTTAAGAGCAGGTCAGAGTTGTCCTAGCTTCCCTTGCTGCACTGAACAGAAATGTAGCCGGCATGGGGCAAAAATGAAGCTACCAGTGAATAAAACACTTAGCTGCAAATCAATCAGTACTGACTGTTGTCAGTACTAAGCCCTCTATTCATCTTTAGTAAACTTCTCACTGTCTACCTTCATTATTTAGTTTGATGAATTTTCCACTCCAGAGAACTTTGAGTATATAAACCTAAAGTACAGCATGCTTTTAATAGTTTTGAAAGAACAATTCCTTTTAATTTGAGACTTTGACATCATTGTCCCAATTTTTCATCCATTTGAGGCTGATTTTTGAGTCATGCACCCTCTTCACAAGCTTGAACAAATGGCACTTGACTGTTTCTCTCAGCAGCAAATATTTCCTTATCTAGCTCTGCTTTTTCTGACTGCTGTCACCCTTGTCCATGTATGCTTTTGATTTTTCCAGACAACAAAGCTGTTATTGGCTCCTTCACTTCCTTTCCATGTGTGCTTAATTAACAGTGACACCCACCAAAGTAGTCAGAATCCTTTAGGCAGAGCACTTAAAATCCTGGGCTTTAAGAGGGTCACGTGTAACGAAGCAAGGGAATCTGAATAGCTGTCTGGAGAATAGAATCCTGGATGGAAAGTAACAGAAGCACAAATGAAAAGGAGTTTTTCTATTTGTTTAAGTAATTTATAGCGTGCAGTCAAACCCAAGAGATAGACTTTAAATTTAGCAGTAGGATGTCTGTGGTCTAGTTTCCAACTGTAGTAGCAAGTCATTGTGGCCAAATGACATCCAAAAAGTTAAAAATACTGTTGCAATATTTTGCTTGTGGTAAAGGAAAGCACACTGGTTTAAAATGTAGTCTTACCATCTGTGGCATGGAGGACACTGGTTATAGATTTATGTACGTTCATTAATGGTCTGATTTTTTTTTCTGCACTTTCTGCAGTTGTTCCCACTAACATAGAGTAAAACAGTGGTAAATCAGAATGGAGGCACTCTATCCATGTAAAATGTAGAAAATTACAACAGTCAGAAGTGCTCTTCCTCTCTCCCAATTCACTATCTGTATTATTTTTTAAACACAAGTGGACGGCAACCCTACCCATCTCATGGGGAGCTTGATGACCTTTACAGTCCCCTCCAACCTAAGCCATATTGTGATTCTATGATTTTATGATTCTGTGATTAAATGTGCACAAGTTTTAAGCAGTCAGTGTTGCTCCTGTGTCTGGAAGATGAAAGCTATGCCTGTTTATCTGTCTTTTGTACAATCCTGATAAAAGAGCAGTTACAAAGGAGTTGATGAATGCCCTCAGAAAGAACACACTTTGTCCTAGCAGAGTTCTGACTGTTACTGTTCTAGTTTTAGTAAAAATAGGCAATTGCAGTGGACAATAATGATCACAGAGCTCTGCAGGAAGGCTAATTACTGGGTGTGCATTTTGATATATGCACAGGCTGCATTTAGAAAATTTTTAAAGACATTTTCTGTAAATCATTTTCCTCCAGTTGCATTCAGGACATTTCTGTGTCTCACATGATCTCATCTGGTTACTTTAAACTGAATAGTCTTACTTGATGTGAGAGGATGCAACTTCAGAAAGGAAGTTGCAAAGAACGAACAGTTGAGAGAATCAGACTATCCATTTTAGATTATAAAGAGTGATCTGCATTGCTCAAATGGTGAAATTTTTAATAATTTTCATCAACATTAGTGTTGCCAGTCCAGGAATGTATTAATTCTTTATGATTCTAACGGCCTAATTTTATATGCCCCTGATTGAGCTGCATGACAATTAGCTCTGGAGCTGTGTTTACCGGTTTGTGCTCTTCTTCATCTATCAATCAATAGTAATAAAAAAAAGTAAGATCAATTTCACAACCTCTTACAACCGAATAAGAAATAACAACCATATTGACTTCTTTAGTTATTTTTCTGGAAGAATGACAGTGGTTTAATGACACAAACAGTGTGAAACACATTTAGCAATCTGTGCTGGGAATACTGCAGTAGCAGCATAGGGTCTGGATGTGAACTTTCACAGCATCTTTTGGTTTGTGAAAGTGTTGAAGTTGTACAAATAGGACAGAAAACAAAAATTGCAGAACACCTGGAGGAAAAGACAGATATTTCAGAGGAAATGCAAGGGCTTCTGTATTATCTAGCAAGTTCCTTAAAAGGACATGAAACATAATCTGTTGTACATATGTTCTAGATTTTATAGAAAAGACTTTGTGAGAAATATTTTCAGAGCCTGCTGGGATATAGTCAAGATTATGGCAGCGTCCCATAAGAACATGTGTTTACCAGCTCCAACTTCCTTTTGAAACTTCTGAAACACTGTAAAGAATTGCTTTCATGAATAACTTTTTTCTTTTTTTTTCTTTTATTTTTGAACAGGCAGAACAAACAGGATATCTTGGTCATTAACAGCACAGTGCAGTGGTAAGTACATGCAGCTTGTTTATATAATGATTATGCCCACAATTATTTACATGGGCATTCCTGTTTCTATATACCCTAAAACATTTTATCACTGTTGTCTCTTTTTTTGTTCTTCTGTCTGTTGAATACTTCCATCCATCAGAGTGATAGTAAAATGACAAGTACTGAAACCATGACAATCTGTAAAAAATGCAAATAGAATGCAAAATCAGTGCTTATCTCTGGTTTGGTTTTAATTGTCAGTGATGCCTCCTATATTATTATGTTGGTAGATTGGTTCACAATGTCAGTCAGATGTAGACAGTATGACAGTAGAAACTGAACCCTCCCACCAATGTCCCATTACATACAGAAGCTGTGAGCACAGTGAAGCAGCGAGTAGTGCACTTCAGCAGAGGTGACAGTGACACTGTTCACCTCAGCTGCTGCAGATCTGAATGAGTGTGACATGCAGGCTCTTGTGCATTGCTGGCATAAAGGCTACTGATAGTGACTATGCTGAAAAACAGTATCCTGTAGCTGAGAATTTGCTCTATCAAATAATGTTATCCTGCTTATTGTATCTGTTGCATTTTTCAAGGAAATAAATAGGAGGCACTGCTTCTGGAGCGACCCACTTCCTTTCATTCATTTCACATGAACTTATATGCTAGTAAAATAACAGAAATAATAACTTGGTTAGGGAACACTTAAACACACTGGAAACCCATTAAGTCTATGGTTTCTGCTGTTTTGCACATATTAGTGTTGCATCTTGGTGAATGATCTCAGTGTAAGGCTACTCTCTGTTATCATTAAATGTTAATAGCAACTGTGAGAGGTTCCTGAAGGCTAAAGGAGAGCAAATGTAACTTTTGTCTTCAGGAAGGGCAAGAAGGAAAATCTCATAAACCTAACAGGTCAGGTCACCTCAATCTCTAGAAATCTGATGGGGAAAATCATCCTGTTAAGTACTTGCAGAGAGATAAAGGCGAAGCAGGGGATCTAGAGTAGTGAGCATGGACTTATTACGAAGGGGAAAACACGTCTATCCAACCCAGCTGCACTGTCATCTACGATGTGGTGACTAGCTTGGTGAATGATGGGAGAGCAGTTTACAGAAGCTTGACACTACCTCACATAACAGAGAATCAGGGAATCGTAGAATCCTAGAATGGCTTAGGTTGGAAGGGACCTAAAGGTTCATCAAGTTCCAACTCATCTGCTAGAGGCAGGGCTGCCAACCACTTAGATCAAGAACTAGATCAGGTTGCTCAACCTGGCCTTAATCACTTCCAGGGACTGGGCATCCACAGCCTCTCTAGGCAACCTGTTCCAGCACCTTACCTCTCTCTCAGTAAAGAACTTCCCCCTGACGTCTAATCTAAATCTCCCCTCCTTTAGTTTAAAACCATTTCCCCTTGTCCTATCATAATCTACCCATGTAAAAAATTGACTGCCCTCTTGTTTATAAACTTTCTTTATATACTAGAAGGCCACAACAAAACCTCCCTGAAGCCTTCTCTTCTCCAGGCCAAACTAGCCCAGTTCTTTCAGCCTGTCTCTGTAGGAGCGGTGCTCCAGCTCTCTGATCGTCATCCTCCTCTGCACCCTCTCCAAAAGCTACACACCTTTGCTGTATTGTGGGCCCCAGACTTGGATGCAGTACTCCAGATTAGGCCTCACATCCTCACAGAAAGCTGATTAAGGGTGAGGACATGTAGGTGTATTCAAATCTGACTGAATGTTTAGGCCCAGAGTGTTACGGTCAATAGTGCAATGATCTAGTTGAGGGCAAGTCAGCAGTCGTGTATCCCCAGGGGCAGCTAGACAGATCTGAACAGTGGAACAGAAATCACTCTAAATTTGAAGATGATAAAATACTGGAATGAATGGAGGGCACACCAGATGAATGTACTGTCACTCAAAGGTGCTTGGGAAAACCTGAAGACTGGGAAGGTAGGGAGTGTCCTGAAGCTCAGCAAAGGGAAATACAAGGTCCTGAATCTGGGGAAATAGAACACCATGCACCAATATGCACTGGAAGCTATGACTGGAAGCAGGAAACAAACTCTGCAGGGAAAGATCTGAGCGTCCTTCTTTCATTTGAAGACAGGCTAACAAAAGTTGGGACTATTCCGTTTGGACAAGTCTCTGTAGAATCTTTTCCATGTGTATTAATAAATGATGGGAAGTGCTGAAGAACAAGGAGAAGAGGCTCTTTTCATCAGTGCTCACTGACCAGACAAGAGGCTGAAACACATGACAATCCAACTGAAGACAACACTTTTTTACTGTGGCAGCTGAAAACTGGAACCAGTTGCCCAGAGACATTTTGAACTGTCTGTTTGTGGAGACCCAACAGAACGTGGCCTTTAGCAAACTGTCGTAGCTCACTCTGCATGAGCAGAGGCCTATGCGCTAGGTATCTCCCAGGAGTACCTTACAGCCTAAACCATTCTGTGCTTCCAAACTGAAACACTCTTACATTATTAGCCATAATGTACCCTGTCCATTTTTCCTAAGAAAGTGGATTTTCATTTTTCTAGAGTTGATCTTTTTGACTGCAAAATATAAAACTTCAGTATTTGCTGTTGAAATTTCTTGTAAGTGCACTGTTTCAAATGTCTTTTTTTTTTTTTAATAAAATTGAGATATTTCTTGAAAGAAAATCAAGTATATTTTATGGATAAGATACTGATCTTTGTATTGAAAAAGCAGCCCTTTTACACTTGAATAAATTTATGCTTCAAGTAATTAGCTTTAAAAATAATAATAACAAAAAAAAAAGTTGTTTCTAGTAAACTTAGATCACTGGATTTTAAAACAAGATATCTTAATCAAATTAGTAGTTTTCCCATAGTCTAGTCGACACTGAGCAGAAATGCTTCAGCATTATAGATCCCCCCTCCACAATATATTTATTGGGAAATTAAATGTATTAAGGAGAGCAGATCTAAAATGCAAATCATAACTGAAGATAACATGAGTTAAATATACATTCATAGAACAGCTTAAAGGGAGAAGCAGAAGCTCACTGCCATTTAAAGACCCTTTTAAAACAAGTGAAGGGAATAACTACCATGCCCAAATAGGGTCAGTGACTAGCAGGAAGTAGTATTCTGCATCTCAGGTAAATTGAATTAAAATATCAGTGTAAATAAGTTAAGTAGAACTACAGGATAATTCCTACACTTGACCAGTTTAATGTCCTTTGACAAAAAAATAAAAAATAAAAAGAAATCTAAGATGAACAGCCAGCACATGATCTTCTCTCTGGAGTAAAAGCTCTTTTTCATATATGGAATATTACTAAATAGGGAACATATATAAATTATTGGTTATATGTAATTTATGGTTTTTATCTGTGAAGCTCCTGACTACACATAACACCATAGCGCTGTGCTTGGCACATCTGTGAGAGCACTGCTTTTCTGACTAGCATGAGCTGGTTGGAGGATAAGTGGAACCAGTCAGCATTCAGAACCAGTCCCAGTTCAGTTTCTAAATGCAAAAGACTGCTGGAAGCTGAAGTAAATGACAGCACATGGATTCCTTACCATCTGGCTTTGGACTGCATCAAAAGCAGCACCTGTGTGTTCTTCCCTAACGGTGCAGTCTTCAGCTTCTATCCTACTATGTATGTTTCTTCTAGATTACTGCAAACAGTGGCATTATGGAAATAAGTTAAGAGTAGTGGATGTAGTACAGAATAATGAACAATACCGCTGTGTGTTGTAGCGAGGTTGCTGACCAGTCTTTCCCTCTGTTTCTACATGCATGTGCAGATGTCATTTACAGAGGTGAGCTGTTTAGTCTGTTTTTATTCTGGATGTTTCTGAATCTTGAAGACCACAGAAAAAGTCAGCTGGTGGAAAATATCTGAAACCACTGACATACGAGCTTCTTACAGTGAAGAAAAAATACTAATGTTGGACAACTGTAGGCTATTTCATATAAAGAGTTAATAGGCTTGTAGTAGTTCCAAGGGAAAAATTAACCAAATGTAGCCAATCAAATATTTCATTCTTCACAGATCAGTCAACCTCTTATTTATTTTGATCTTTTCATTAGTACTAAGTAGACAGCACATCAGCTTCTAGCTTGAATCACATAAGCTGTTTCAGTTTTAAAGTAACAAATACTGATTTACAGCTCCAAAAGTTTCCCCGTTAGGGTTGATTGAAACATTTTTCTAGGCCTTGTTCCAGAAATCTCCAGTGCATGAATACTGGTTCAATGCTTAGTGTCCAGTTTTCTTTCTTCTTGAATCTTGAAGGAAATACAAAACTACGAGGAGGAAAGTATTGTTTCATTATGAGGAATCTGGAGTGATTCTCTTTGAGCACATGCCTTTCAAGTTGTGTTCCTTGCTAACAACTCTTCAGTTACTCAGATCACTTAGTAACCTGAGTATTGATCACACTGATGCTAGATTGCTGTTTTCTTTTGGGTACAAGGAAGACTTGCTGCCTTTTACTATTAAATGTGACGGTTGTTTATTGAAGCACTAAATGCAGAAGTACTTAGAAAAGTTATGAGGGAAGTAATTACCAACAATCAAGTAGTTACTCCTTGCCCCAAGTTGGGTAAAGTCCTAGTCATACAGCTATTAATGAAAAAGTGAAGCTCAGATGTCATTCTTAGGGTAAGTCTTTGCTTCTGGAATAAATTACCTGGAGTACTATTCAGTGTTTAAAAACAAAGAAGCAAACAAAAAGCATGAGAAACTGTGTGTCAGTAAGAATGCTGTACCATCATTGCGCGACCTGATGCATCTGTGACGGTACAGTGCCAGTCACAGTAGCTGTTAAAAGTAATTGATGTTAGAGTGCCTCAAATTGTCAAGGATTTTCTGTGCAATTCATTAAAGTAGAAGATTAAGCAAGCGTACCACACAATATTACCGACTTCGGCATGACATCTTTAAAATAAACTCCCCTAAGACTGCATTGGATGCAAAGTTGGATGACTGTGTGATCCTGAGATGTATGTACAAAGGCTACAAGTCTCTTTATGTTTGACCAGAAAAAATATATATTTGTTCTCATCTAAAAATCTGCTCTGAATATGCACTGACTTCACAAGGAAGAGAACTCGGTTCAGTATTTGCACCTCTGGAGGGTTGCAGGTGGATGGTTCCTGCATGTCTGGTATGCAAGGATTTCAAAATCTTAATCTTAAAAAATGTATATTTTAGGGTTTTTTGTTTATTTGTTTGTTTTTGGGTTTGTTTGTTTTTTGTATCACTGTGCTTCGCTGCATTCCTTCTTCTCATCCTATCAGTGTAGCTTGAGCGATGATGATAACTGTGTGCTGATTAAAAACAGTGCTTTTACTTTGACTTGCTTTAGAAGTACCACACTGTTTATAAATTGCTGCTGTGAACTTTTAAACTCTAGAAAACTTCTGAATAAATGTGATAAGGGATATGGCAGTCCCAGTCTCAGAATTTATTCTTCTAGTGAAATAAATCACACAGTTTTTCATTTTTGTTTTTTTCATTCTTGTCATTTTTTTCTTACAACAAGTTGTTATTTAAAATTCATCTTTACTCTTTAAAATCTCATGCTCCTGTTGAGCTTTCTCCTTTATATTTTTATATTTTAAAGTTGACTGGACAGATAATTTCCTTAGCATGATATATTTTTCTTGGCTTACACTGAAGGAAGAAAAGTAAATAGAACAAACTCGAACAAGAGAGGTTCAGTCGGTGAGAGACAAACCAGACACTGAGCAGTACAAGTAATAGAAAAAACAACGTTATTACACATAATTAGAAAAAAAACTTTGGGAGCCCTAAAAGGGAAGAAAAAATGGTTAATGCGTCAGTCTGCATTGTAGTATCACAAATTCTTGTATGACTTAATAGTGTTAATATACTCTAACCGTGTCAGGATGTCATTTTATTTGAATGCATAAAACTGAAGTGATACTGTTCAGAAGCAAATGACTCTTCATTTCTGCTGCAGTTATCTCCCATTACAATCTTGTCTGTTTGAATATTTACTGATCACATTCAAGCAGTCTTCCCTTAGAGTTAATGAATGGAATGTAAATATGAATAAGAAGCTGGCATTTTCTAAAAGTGCATCTACGTGTAGTATTTAAGTACTGCTCACACGTGACACAGAGATGAAGGTACAAGCTTTTTGTGTCTTCGCTGATTTCTTCTCATGTTCTCCATTATTACCTGCAGAGACGCCATCTACATTTGGTGAATAAAGATTTTCAGTTGTTCTAAGAAACTCCTGCAAAGCTACTGATATGATCTCTGATGTCCACTGCAGTGTCGTTTCACAACATTTATTGTTTAATTGGATTATGCTTGTACTGAGCATCTCTGCCAATTGACAAGGAAGGACAGAAAAAGACACAAAGAGACAAACGCTACACCTCTCCAAAAGAACAGTCTTCAATAAAAGACAACATGCAGCTAGACAGCAGGGAACATACACAGCAGTAAGACAGGTATGATGGCTGTAGAGGCAATGGTCTAAGCCAAGATGAGCTGTGCTAAGACACTGTGCCGTGTTTGGGCTGGAAAGCCCAAGTTTTCTTGATTTCATTTAATAATGCAGTTACTATATTCCCTGATTATGGCAGTGTTCCTAAATTTGTTACAGAGATGTTCTTAGGCAATACGGTAAAACAGCGAACATAGTACAAAGACTAATTTCTGGTAGAAGTTCCCCATTGCACTGAAATATGAAGATGGCAGAACTGATGTCAGTATTCTGGGTATTTTCTACTGCTGACAAATAATGTGCCTTCATGAACTGCAGATTTGAACAGAATGACAGGCTTTTCACTGCTATGTATTTAAAATAATGCAAAAGTACACTGTTCTATTTGTTTGACAGAAAAAAAAAAAAAAACTTGGTTCGATTCTCTATGTATTTCTTAATGTTAGGGAAAAAAAATCAGATGCTTACCAGATTTCAAGCATTAATTGAAACATATATTATGTGTTTTTTTTTCAATATATATATATTATATATATTAATATATATATATATATTTTTTTTCAATATATAAAGCCTCTTCATTCTGCCCATAAAGCTTGTTCATCTTGGGCTACCATAGCATCTGATACTTAGGAAATGTTTAAGTGTTTACTTCTTTATCTCAAACCTACAACTGTAAAACGTAATATTATCACATAATAAAAAATAAACCATGATGACATTCTGAGAATTAAAGTTTAAGCCTTTAATATTAACTGTGATTAAGGAAACAGTCCTTTGTCAACTTCTGTAGAAGTTTTAACATCTGATTTAATTTCCATTTGATTGAAAGTTTAAGTAAATCCCCAAATATTTTGGTTTAATAGTGATGAAATGTAGAAAATAAAATCCTATGTGGCATTTAGCAGGATTTCCAATTTACCACTGAATTAGCCATTTAATTGACAGTGAATCATAGAATCACTTCGACTGTAAAAGCTCTTTAGGATCACCAAGTCCAACCATAAACCTGAAGTGGCACTGAGGGATGTCATTCAGTGGTGAAAGACAAATTCACTGAATGACATTGAGGAAACTGGATCTAGAGGTGTGTGTGGTCTTAAAGAATCAGTGGCAGGCTCATTAGGACAGTTGTGTTTTTGTATATATACAGAGAACAAGAGTGCACATGACAAGTAATTTTATAGAATATCATACACTGTCTAATGTACTGCAGAGCCTAGAATTCAGACTTAACAGAACAAACTGAAAGCACCTGTTGTTAATGAGATTCACCTGCCATCCTGCAAAACAGCACTGCCAAATTAAGCAGGCTCAGAAACTGAACTCGGAGGAGAGGAACTGAGGCCCTAGAGGTCATGACATGCATTCACTTTTCTGTTCAGAACTCTGAAAAGCTCTTTCTGAGCATAAGAAAGAGAAGGTGTCCTGGTTATACTCATGGTTTCACCAGTGACTGACATAACACTTCTGGCATTGGCTACACAGGCTGCACATCACCATCTCCTTCAGCCAGGAAAGGGCACCTTATAGGATTCCACAGGGTGCGAGAGTAGGTTATAATAAAGAAGATAATTATCACTTCCTTAATATAAACTAAATTTAGTTTTCAAAGCAACAAAGAGAATAATGCCTCTCTGCAGGATTACGGTGATCTGAACACAATACTTGGTGCAGACAACACCAGGCTGGGAGAGACTGTTGATCTGCCGGAGAGTAGAAAGGCATTACAGAGGGACCTGGACAGATGGGATCAATGAGCCAAGATAAAATGAATGAGTTTCAATAGGCAAAAGTGTTGGGTCCTGCATTCTGGCCACAGTAACCCCAGACAACCTTACAAGCTTGGGAAGAAGTGTCTGGAAAGCTGCCTGGCGGAAAGGGACCTCGGTCTGATAATAGACAGTGGGCTGAATATGAGCCAGCAGTGTGCCCAGGTGGCCACGAAGGCCAATGGCATCCTGGCCCATAACGAACAGTGTGGTGGGTAAGACTAGGGAAGTAATCCTCCCACTGTACTTAGTACTGGTGAGGCCCCACCTTGAGTACTGTGTTCAGTTTCAGGCACCTCAATACAGAAAGGACACTGAGGTGCCAGAGCAGGCAGAAAGAAGGGTAACAAGACTTGTGAAGGGCTTGGAGAATATGCCCTATGAAGAGTGACTGAAGGAGCTGGGGCTGTTTAGTCCGTGGAAGAACAGGCTGAGGCGCGACCTTATTGCTCTCTTCAAACACCTGAAAGGTGATTGCGGAGTTGGTCTATTCTCACTGGTGACAGGACAAGAGGAAATGGCCTGAAGTTGCACCAGGAGACGTTCAGGTTGGATGTAAGGAAAACCTTATTAACAGAAAGGGTAGTTAAGCACTGGAATAGGCTCCCCAGGGAGGTAGTTGAGTTACTATCCCTGAACGTGTATAAAAACTGTTTAGATGTGGTGCTCAGATGCATGATTTAGCAGTGGGTTGTTAGGGTAGTATGGTAACGCTGACGTTGAAGTCAATGATCTTGAAGGTCTTTTCCAACCTGAGCAATTCTATGAGCCTATGATACTATTCTGACAATCTTTTTCACTTTCTCAATACTGTGGAAGGAATTTCCTTCAAAGCCAATGCGTTATGCTGCTGTCCAGGAGAAAAAATGTGATCTACAAGTATTTTTAAAATATTTTGTTAAGTATTCTAATTTTTAACCATACTGTTCGGTTTCTCCATTTAGGGGAAAATAATTTTTATGGCTGTTGGTCCTGGTGAAACTTGCATTTTTCATGCTGCAGTTGGAAATCTAAAATACACATAGGTAACACTGTATCACACTAGACTTGTAGTTCAAACATCTCTTTCTTCCCCATCACAACAATCAATTCTGACACATTTTTAAAAATTAAAAGAAGAAAAATATTTGTTATTTGTTCGTTATCTCTTGGATCCCAACGTCTTATTTCAAGAGCCAAAACTATTGCAATGGATTGACAGAGCACTGTTTTCTTTTGCAAGGTCCTCCCAAGGTTGAATTTATGATTAATCACAGTGCACAGCCCTTGAAAGCAAAAAGAACTCTGAAACTAAGATTTCATCAATATGTTCTGCTAATGAATTTTTTTATTTTCTTTGTTTATTGAAATGGTAAAAAACAAAAACAAAAACAACGTATAACGTTAATGGACTGAAACAAAAACAAAAACACAACAGCCAAACTAAAGGGAAAAATAAATTGAATGACATTTCATACCAAGAAATGAATAAGTTATACCAAAAGCACAATCTGGCTTATTAATTGTTAATAAAATGTGTAATGGTGGGAAATCTGCCCCTGATAGATTTTGGAGCTCTGGATGTACAAAATCTCACACTGTAATTGGACAGTTGGTAACATTCACTGTATTACTCTGAGCTTTGAAAACATTTTCTTAAACAAGGAATCTTCAAAGAAGTCTTCAAATGTGTTTGTTTTGAATATCAGTAATTTAATACTAACACTAAATGTGGGTTAAACTAATGCACACAGATCAGAAGATTGTATACTGTGAAACTCTCCCTAGAGAACTGTGATTGAGCAGAAATATTGGGAATTAGCATTCCTCAGTTAATTCCAAAACATGATATTTGTCAGAAAAAAAATATCTTAACAAAGCAAGCTTAAAAGATAATCCATATTTTTCCTGTACTACCTGAAAAAAAATAGGAAAGAATAAAAGGCACTTTCTCCTCCTAAGTGTCACTGCTTTGAGAAAACAAAACAAAACATAACAAACAAAAACAAACAAACAAAAAAACCCACCACTTATTCATGATTACAAGAAAACCTCACTGAAAATGGAATTTGTAACTTTGCAAGTGGAAGTACAGTTGCTGAACTAAGAAAATCAGGTTGAGTGATGATCTGGTGTTTTTTTGTTTGTTTGTTGAGTATGTTTGTTGGTTTGTTTCCATAACTACCTCTGAACTCAGTAAATTCTACAGCACAATTAAATTTTATTTCATGTTACCTATCGGTTCTACTTTAAATATCAGTGGTAATGCAGGAAGTTCATAAATGTGAATACTCAAGAGGTTTACACGCATCACTGAGAACAGTAAAATGAATGGTTACACATCTGCAGTCTGAACTTTGAGATGAATACAAGCAAATCGTGAATGCGCATTTTTCAAGTGATTGCACTCATTATTTTCCATTGACTCATGGCTGTTGGCAGAAATGAATAATACATTTTAATACAGCATAGAGGTTCAACAATCAAATCCAGAGATTATATACGGGAATATATCCATCTTCTATGCATACATAATGTTAAAGCTATAGGTTGTCATCTGTTTTTAATACTAAAACACCAAATAATTTATAATGCAGAACTGTAAAATATATATAGAACACTGCATCAATCATGTACAAGTACTAGTGCTGTTCAACATTTCTGTAAATCCTCCATTAAACTTAGATTTGAGACTGAACCAAAGACTTATATGAATCAAGTCATGGCTGCTTGGAACACTGAAAGAAAGACATAAAATGCTGCTCTATTTCAGGTCAAGATTATTTGCAGTTCACATCATTATTTCAAAGAAAACCAGTGACTGAAATACAGCACACTCCACATTAAAGACAACGCTTACTTCTTTTCCTTAATACAGGAGGCAAACTACTTAATGGCAATTGAGATATTGGCTGACTGGACTCTTAAATTATTTGATGCCACAAGTACTCTCCTAACATAAGCAAAGACACAGCAGAGCTTTACACAGCCATTTAGTAACACTGTCACATAAGAAGGAATAAATATCTTAATACTAACAGTCTTGCTTTGCATTTATGCATTCCATATCAAGTCCCAAAATGGACCACAAACCATTAAACAAAAGACCTCTTCTATATATAAAACACACAGAACAATTACAGTTCAACTGTTACATCTGCTGCCGAGGGTGCACAGCTCACCTTTCACCTAAAATGGTTCCACAATAACATAAAATTTCACCAATGTACAGAAGTGCCACAATGGAATGTGTATAGTGTGCTTGTATTTACTTGAGCAGAACTTTAAAAAATGCAGATTTTCAGGAAAATAAAACATAACACTGAGAAAAGGAATGGTGGTGTATTATCCCCAGTCAACCTGAGAAGAAAGGGATCCATACACATATGTATGACTTACTCCTTTAACAACAGCTTACTCCAGGTACAATTCTAAATGTACTCTGCCATAAAAATGTTCACAACTTCTAAAGTATTTTGGCAAAAGTAATAAGTATTCAACATCTGTAGAGCTGTTGCAAGTTCCTGAGCTACACAAATAATAAAAAGATGCCTTCTCTTTGGTAGCCTAGTTCTCGTGTAAAAATCCTAGTAATGGCATCCACAGGGAACCAGAAACTTGGCCCTAAAGTAAGATGGAGCAGCAAAAGGCTTATTTCAAGCACCACTGCTAACGTAGGCTCCAAGTCTCGTGTTAGGATGAAATCAAGCATAGCGGAGCTCAGTATTTCCAAACCACGTGTTGGCTTGGGGGAAGGTGGGGAATTCTGTGTCAACAGTTTTAATAGAGCAGATGTGACTCACTGCACTCTCATTTAGAAATCAGAAACCCAGGTCTCTCTTTTTTCCACTGAATCAATGGCAGCAGCACTGCGGGCTGTAGCACGGGAGCAGCAATCCTTCAGAAGATGTTTCTGGTGTTAGTAAAATCAGACTAAACCATATGATCTGACACTGCAATTTCATGACATGAAATTCAAACCTTGGCTTTTGTTTGTCTCTTCAGTGCCATGCAACACCCTTACTCGACACATCTTCCACAACTCATACTTTCTATGATTCATGGATAACAGAAGAAAATCTGAAATTAATTTAATCAGTGCACCATCTCTATAAATCCTCCATATTTCTTTTTCTTTTTGTCACTGAAGAACGTATTTCATTTATAAGAGTTGTCTCAACAAACCAAGTAATAGGAGATATCTTTGCTCAACATATTTTGAATACTGACAGCATCTGTTAGATCACGTGTTTTTTTTTTTTTGTTACCTACTTTAAAGATCGAAAAAAGGTATTTTCCATTTTCCTGTATTGCTCATTTTCTCAGTCCAATTCAATGATCATCCATTAGAACTTCAACACCTTGTAGTCCCACTGTGGCCTGTTCAGTTGCTTTCAAAAATGCACTGGGAAAATACTAATGCCAAATAGTACTCTCTTAAGTTTACAACATTCAAATACTGTATTAAAACTCAGCAACTTAGAATTTGCCTCATTTACATTTGCCTGCCAAAACATATATCCTGCATTTTGTCCCATGATGATATATATATATATATATATATATTTTTTTTTTTTTTTTGCTTCAAGTTAGCTTTAATCATAAATTCAGGGAAAACTCCTATGTAAGTAACATTCCATTCCAGGGTCACGGTGCATGCAGTGTATCCTGGGATCCTGCAGTGTATCCTGGGATCTGGTGTCCTGGAGAGCAGCCAGCAGTACTCACTCTCCCACCTGGCAAATTGGTCAGCCTTGGGTGGGGCACATGGTGCGAAGCATAATGTGTAACGAGACTGTGGTGAAAGGCAGCCCCAAACAAGCAGACCCTGAAGGTAAAACCCTTTTCCCAAAATTCACTCTCCTCATTACTTAGATCAATCCTATTTCATTTGAGACTATTGATTATTGAAGTGATTACACAAGTTTGATTGCATGCATGTAATCACAGAATCAAAGAATTGTAGGGGCTGGCAGGGACTTCTAGAGATCATCGAGTCCAACCCCCTGCCAAAGCAGCTCCCTAGCCCAGGTTGCACAGGTAGGCGTCCAGGCGGGTCTTGAACGTCTCCAGAGAAGGAGACTCCACCACCTCTCTGTGCAGCCTGTGCCGTCACTGCACTATGAAGAAGTTCCCATGCACATTTGTGCGGAACTTCCTATGCTTCAGTTTGTGGCCATTTCCCCTTGCCTGTCACCACACACTGCAGAGAAGAGTCCAGCCTCATCCCTTTGCCTCCTGCTCCTTAGATATTTACAGATGTGGAACAGATCCCCTTTGAGTCTTCTTTCATGGCTGAACAAACCCAGGTGTCTCAGTCTTTCCTCATTAGAGAGGGGTTCCAGGCCCTTTACCATCTCTGTAGCCCTCTGCTGGACTCTTTCCAGGAAATCCCTGACTTTTTTGTATTGGGGAGCCCAGAACTGGACACAGCACTTCAGGTGAGGCCTCACCAGGGCAGGGTAGAGGAGGAAGATCACCCCTCTAGACCTTTTGGCCATGCTCTTTTTAATGCACCCCAGGATGCCAATGGTCTTCTTGACCACCAGGACACCCAGTTCCCTCTCCTCAGAGCTTCTCACCAGCAGTCATGCCTGAACCTTTACTGGTACATGTGGTTATTTCTCCCTAGGTGCGTGACCTTTTTGAAGACCAGAGTGACACTGGCTATCCACCAGTCTCCAGGCATCTCTCCCATTCTCCAAGACCTCTCAAAGACAGAAGACAAGAGGGGAATGGCCACAAGTTGCACCGGGGAAGATTTAGATTAGATCTGAGGAAAAAATTTTTCTCTGAAAGAGTGGTCAGGCACTGGAACGGCCTGCCTAGGGAGGTGGTTGAGGCACCATCCCTAGCGCTGTTCAAGAAGTGTTTAGATGAGGTGCTAAGGGATTTGATTTAGTAGCTTAGTGGGTAGGGATGGTGGTAGGAGGATGGTTGGACTAGATGATCTTGTAGGTCCTTTCCAACCTAATGTATCTATGAATCTATGAATCTATGAAAGCAATGACCTCTGCCAACTCCCTCGGGATACATGGATGCATCCCAGCAAGGCATTTACGTACACTGATGTTGCCTAGACACACTCAGACCATCTCTTCTCTCACCAAAGGGGAGCCTTCGATTCCTTAGACCCTCTCTCTTACCTCCAGGGTCCAAGAGTCCCGAGGGGGAGTTCCTAAAGTAAAGACAGAAGCAAAGAAGGCATTCTGTATCTCCTCCTTCTTGGCATCCCCTGTTAACAGAACACCCGCTCATTTAGTAGGGGACCCACATTTTCCCTGCTCTTTCTTTTGCTACTGACATACCTAACAAAAATTTCTTATTATCCTTTATCTTCTTTGCCAGATCCAATTCCAGGTTGGCTTTGGCTTTCCTTGTTGCATCCCCACAGGTCCTGACAACATTCACGTTCTCTTCCCAAGTGGTCAGAGGAAGGTCAGGCCTTCCTCTTCCCTTTGAGTTTATGCATGAGCTCCCTGCTCATCCACACAAGCCTCCTGCCATCCTTGCCCGATTTCTTACTCACAGTGATGCTCCAATCCTGAGCTTGGAAGAAGCACTGTTTAAATGATGCCCAGCTCTCACAGGCCCCCTTACCTTCTATCACCCTAGCCCACAGGATAGCTCCAAGAAGGTCCTGGTAGAAATCGAAGTCAGCTCTCCTGAAGTCCAGGGTAGCAATCCTATTTTTTGGTTCACTTCTTCTACTCAGGATCTCAAACTCCACCATCTGGTGATTGCTACATCCCAAGCTGCCCCCAGCCTTCACTTCCCTAACAAGCCCATCCTTATTAGTAAGAACAAGGTCCGGCAACACCCCACTCCTCATCAGCTCCTCCACCATCTGCATCAGAAAGTTATCTTCAACACATTGCAGGAACCATCTGGAGTGTGTGTGCCTGGCCATGTTGCTTTCCCAACAAATATCTGGATAACTGAAGTCCCACATAAGATCTCATACCTGGGATCATGAGGCTTCTTCTGGCTGCTTGTAGAAGGCCTCTTCAACTTCGTCCTCCTGATCAGGGCGCCTACAACACACCCCCACAACAGTGTCCCCCACACTAGCCTGCCCCTTAATTCTCACCCACAAGCTCTCCACTGCTACATCACCCTCCCCCAGGTGAAGTTCGATACATTCTAGCTGCTCTCTCACATAAAGAACTACTCCACCATCCTGTCTTTCCTGAGGAGCAGGTAGCCATCCATGGCATCGTTCCAGTCATGTGAGCCATTCCACCACATCTCTGTGATCGCTAAGAGATCATGGCCTTGCGACCGCATGCAGACCTCTGACTCTTCCTGTTCATTTCCTATGCTGCATGCATTAGTATACAGACACCTTAGGGAAGCAGCAAGGGCAGGTATCCCTAAAGGGACACAATGGTAACTACTCTGGGGAGTCCTCACAAGATCCTACAGGACAATCCAGAGGTATTTTCCTGCAATCTCCTACAGTAACAATATCCCCAAGCCTTCTCTGTCCCACTGACCGCCACCCTCTTACCCCATCAAATCTGCTTGGCAACACTGAACTATTTGCTCCACCCTAGCGAGCGACATTTTCTCCCCTGACCCCTTCATACCTAGTTTAAAGCACACTCAGTGAGCTCCACCAGCTCCTGCCCTAGCACTTTACCCTCAGAGATAAGTGAGCCCATCCGCAGCCATCAGGCCAGATGCTGCATAAACCATCCCATGAACAAAGGACCCAAAGCTTCTGTGGTGGCACCAGCCTTTTAGAGCCTGAGTTTTCCTAGACCATTCTGTATCCCACATCACCCTAGAAGGGAGAGAGGCAAATATAACTTGCGCTCCCACTCCCTCAACCAACCTCCCTAAACCCCTGAAATCCCTTCTGAGACTTTGAGTAATACTATGGGTACATACTTTTAAAGTAAACAAATACGATTAAATAAGATTTAAGCATTTTACTGCAAATAGAGATATCAATTTATCTCAAAACTAGCACCATCACTTGACTATCGACATGCCTGCACATATCTTTATTTTGATGGAAAAAAACTGACAAGGGACAAAACCATGATGATTCTAACATTTTACTCCCTAGATACAGCTTACAGTTTTGCTTGCTAAAACTATTAGTTAAATGGTGTGAGCTACAGCAAACTTAAATGTTATCAAATAAAAATGTTGATTTCCATTAGTTTCAAGGAAATTTCAAAATTCAGAGAAGAACAATCAGATTATTCTTGAGAGATATCTATACCCCTGAGATTTGAAAGTTCTTAAACTGCCATTCATTTTTAATTAAATGATCAGAATTAGACCACAGCAGCACTTTGGCTACGCTGTCCTGTATAAAGCACTGCTATGCTCTGCTAATGCTATCTGTTTTAAACAATACAGGCAGCAAGTGTAACTCAATATCAGTGAAAGAGACAACAGAATGGGAACAAAAATAACTTCTAAATACAGAAGCACTGCTGTTATTTCAAGCTCTAATTTTGTAGCATTGTCTCCAACAGATTCTAAAATCTATCTGAAAATTAAAATTCAATTTTGAAATAAAGAAATATATGTTACTGCATCAAAAATTAACATATTATAAAATGTGTGCATTTGGGGCATTCCTTTACTTATACTGACTATGATACAGAATCTCATAAAATGGTCACACTTCAGAATTTTCCAAAAAGATGTTTTCTTCACATAGGGCATAATCAAGGATATTTAGAAAATCCTGCAGTTATTTTCATTTCTTTTCTCTCCCCACCCTCCTCCAGCATTTTACCAGTCTTACTGCTTTAACCTGTCTCACTCTGTACATTCACATCTTCACAGAGCTATTAAGGATGCTCAACAGTATTGTTGTATCGTCTTACAGTCATTAATTCATTCAGAATCTCCATTAAAAATGAGAAAGCATTACTAATCACATCTAAAAACTGGTAAAGAGACAAAGGGATGCATGGCAAGGCACATAACAGCATAGCAGAAGGGCTAGGATCAGAAATACAGGAGTACCTCTGGATCTCGTACTCCCTCCAGACCATATTGATTGCTGCCAAAAATGGGAAACAGCTTCCAGTGCAGCGTATTTCTTCTATATAGGAAAAGCAAAGAGATTTAATTTGGGAACCAAATGTGCAAGTATGCAACCTTTGTGGCCAACTGCCTCATAATGAATTCAGTTTCTCGCTTAGCAACATACAGGACCCCATGACAGAGGCAGGGACATGAGCTGGTCAATGTTGCCTTGCCTGTATTAATTACAATGACATCTCTTTTCTACCGTGTTTCTTACCCCATTATCTATGTGCTTTCCAACTCCATTAGCAAATGAGTCAAGATATCTTTTAAACGTACCCAGCCACCACATAACCTGACAAAAAGGGGAAGAGTTAAGGAAAGCACAAAGTGGCAGAATAAGCTCTACCCCTCACTTCTCTGATTTTTGAGCACCTGACTTTCTAATCATCACAACATCTCTGAGCTACTCAGAGCTAAGCTACTCAGCTTATGTCCAACAACAGCTGTTTTTTCCTTAGGAGCACAGAGCCAGCTTTCCGTGCAGAGCCCATACCTGCAGGAGGTACAAGATGTCTTCCTTTCTTTCTTTCTTTCTTTTTTTTTTTGTATCTGCTTAAGGAAATGAGGAATATTTTATTTATTTCAGTTCAATCATTTAACTACACAGAAAATAGTTTCTTGGCAGATAAGTAAGCGTTCTTGATAACATTCTACCAGGCTGAAAAGCTCAGCTTCACCTTATTTGTCCCCAGCATGCCTGATATCATGGGAACATATGCCTTGTTAGAGCCTATTTTGTATTGCTCTTTGTTTGACAGTATTTGCTATGACGTGAAATATTTTTATGTCATGAAAAAAGTTTCATTATTTCTTCTTTTTTAAGTCCTAGCTTCAATTTCCAAGTCATCTTTTCTACCTTGTCTTTGCTAAATAAGACAAAAACTGCACAGTAAAAGAAACAGATACCCAGCAGATCTTCTCAGTCTATATATATCTTCTCAGTCCTCATATGCAAATTAATTTCAGTTTTCTGACTTTTTTGGCTGGTTTGTTGATCGAAAGGAGAAGTATATTTGTGAATGAAAACATTAAAATCTAACATGGAAGTATACTTGCTGCTGTCAGGCTTTGCTCTTATAGCACAGCACCTTAATTGGAAGCACACTTCATTGAGAAGTCTGTGGGGTAACAATATTAAATCTGGCAAAGCCTAAAAATAGCCCTTACTACATGCATTAAATAAAGAAATAATTGAAAATCAGAAACAACTTCTCTTAAAAAGGCAATGAAGCCAGACAGTTTTCTCTATGTAATAACAAACGGGTAGTAGTTGTTTTGGCGTTATCACAGATAAGTCTTCCAAAATTTTTCTTTGTGATTTGAAAGAGACTCTAGCAGTAATTTTGCAGTAATTGGAAAACTGCCAGAACTCTCCCCCACCGTCTGATGCCCTCTCTACAATTCCTTACAAAGGGAAATAAAATTCCAAAATAAACAACTAAAGGCAGTGGAGAAGAAAACTGGACTGTATCAGTACAAAGGGACACACACCCAGATGCAGTGCATTCACAGACAGCATAGTAGAGAAGCAGTGAGAATTAAGTCATGAAGAGATTTCAGCATGTGTAGGGGTATCCTTGGTAGTGCTAATCTAGACAGCACAGTTAAAAATAGCAGTGAAGACAGACAAAAGCAACCTTCAGCATGGCTTGACTATCTATCCAGAACACCTGGATAATGCTCCATTAAGTCTACGCTGGCAAGTTTTCACATCACTTACAGATTAAAGGTAGAATCATTGACTCATTTACATTGGAAAAGTCCTAGAAGATCAATTAACTCCAACTATCACGCTGGCCTCTGGAATGCCATCACCAAGCCACGTCCCTTATGTCACATCCATACATCTAAGGTGTACCTCCAGAGATGAGAACTCTTCCATTGTCCTGGGCAGCCTGTTCCAAGGCTTGATAACCTGCTCCTTGAAGAAACACTCCAAATGTCCAGTCTAAATCTAAATCTCCCCTGGAGCAATTTTGAGATCTCCTGTAGTCAGTGTCAGCTTTGCTATCATCTATTCCTAAGTGGTACAGATGTATCCACATGAGCTTCAGTCATGCTACCCAACTTCAGTGTAGCCACATCCAGAAAAAAAAATGCTACTACAGACATGTTCATCTATAAAATGCATTTGCAAAAACAAAAACAAAAAAAAAAACCAAAAAAACTGGAAGCACAGTGTAAAGCATATGGGACCTGATGAGGAACACATGCTTGAGGGAGGGTCCATTTCACTAAACAGGATCAGGAGAACTCCTCTCCTTACACAGGCTGTTTTTCTTGAACTCTTGGAAGACATAACATGAAGTTACTGGTTGGCCCTTCCTGTGGGGATTGGTAGATTTAGGCCAGATTAATCAGGATGTTCAGGTATGACAATTCATTCCGTAATGAAGAGACAGTGTTACACCCTACTGGCAGCTGAAGGCAACAGTGTTATGTGTAAATGGCACTCATTCATTGTCATAAAGTACTAATACCATATGGCTAAATCCTAATCTAAGCAGGCACTTTAGTTATCCACGGTTACAAGGCCAGTTATTTCAGAAGAACATCAAGACGTCAATAATGTCTACATACACAACTGTTGTTAACAGGGTCAGAGCAAACTGTAGGGCTATAACCCAGTAGTTGATCAAATCCTTTACATTCAGTGCCTCATCCCATCAAATGGTGGTCTGCTGCACAGGGAGAAAAGATTGCCGTACAAACACTAAGTTGCAAAGGCTTCTCAAGGATGGCTTATGAAAGCTGTCCAGTGACCAGAAGGATTTACACACATTCCTAACCTGTATTTAGAACAATACACTCCAGAGAGATGGTGCACGTGTTCTAAATCGCAGCCAGCACACAGGTTCAGTAAGGCAGTTCTTCAGCACACTTAGCTGCCTTATGATGAGAGAGTAAAGGCAAAGAAGCTAATCCTGCCTCAGACAACTGCAGTTCTGGCTGGAATCAAATCACCGCATCAGGGATTACATCTGGGCTAACTTACCAAGGGAAGGAGAGAGTGAAGGTTCTGGGCAGAGTGTAAGAATCCTGTGCAGCTGTCTCTCTGTGGAAACCTTATAGACTTGCTCTGCCATGCTCCACATGGCTGGTCAGACCCGGGTTCACAAGCATAACTAGAACTCCAGACACTTGGGCAGCACTGCTCACAACATTTCAACTAAGAAGTTTTTCTTGAGATGCTTTAAGAGAAAGCACGCAGTGACAATACATTATCTTATCTGCAATGGGAGCATCACAGAAGAGAGCAGGACTACAATGTCCATTGCACTGTTTGCTAATGCTTTTCACCTCCAGTCCTCAAGAGAAACTGAAGGGGTGGTGGAGAGTTTCATTTCTATCTCTTCTCAGTCTTGGAGCCCGACATCTAAAGTTGGCAAATATGGCATGGATAAACCTACCCAACAGATGCACCTTATCAAAGCTTTTCAAACTCCTGGGCAGCTCAGTTCCTGCTGCATGCACCAAACTTTCTCAAGATCTGTCCTGTTCCATCCAAATAGCAAATACTATTTTATCATAACGAGACAGTAAGAGGTGGTTCTCCTTCTCCTACGGGTACCCTAAGATGCCGCACACAAATAACTAGTACAGGCAATAAATATACGGAACAATAAAAATCAAGCTCAATCTTCTAGGAATTATGCTATCAAATTACCATAAGGAAATAGGAGATAAAGATGTTGCAATATGTGTCATATTAAAAAGGGCAGTGAGCAACTGAATCTTCCTCTGTCTGACCCTATGCATCTGCCAAAAAATGCCCATCAAGGTTCTACAGACCTTTGACACTGTTGAAAATCGCAGTATTTTTTCACTTACACCTAGCCACTGTAAAATTAATTTGTCTCTAATTTAAGATCTAAAAAACAAGTAATTTTTTTAAGTATAATTCCATTTCCTAGTGGTTTCATTCCGTGTTTCTAGATAAGTTTGTGACCATGTCCTAGCAACAAGCACAATTTTTTTTGCTTTATCTAGTCCTCAATACATGAGTTTCCAGAAAGATAATATCTCAGTATTTAATATAATTAGTGCATTTTTAATATAATTAGTACATTGTCATGGTTTTATGATTTCTGGTATTGGTATTCCACATCATAACAACATGTAGTGCATTAAGAGTTAAAGAGTTAATACTCCAACTCCACAGATCATTGATATTTTCCGGGTATACCTGACTCAGAAGAGAAGAACTATATTCCCCAGAAGACTCTGCGATGCTTTGCATTTTTACGTATTTTCCGCTCAGAGGGAAAAGATCAAAACCCTCTGCGGTCATGGGACACTCTCTTTCCTTCAGGATCAACTCAGCAGTGGGTGCTCGCTGCCGTCTCGCCTTCAGCGTTAGCGTAAGGCCTTCGGTTTATCGGACACTCTCTCTTGCTCATTTTATTTGATTTATTAGCTTCAATTCCAATTATATTGTATTATATTGTGTTATTTTGCTTTCTGATATCTTAATTAGTAAATTAGCTTTCCTCCTCAGATTGTTGCCGCTGTTTTGTTTCTAGGCCCATCTCCCTTTTTCCTTTCCCCTTTCCCCTTTCCTGGGGCGTGGGTCTGCAGGTCCCCCACACCAATCGTCATGGAACCGGGCCGATCCAGCCCGGTAAACTGTCGACATACATTTACCTTAAGAAAGTACAAGAAGAGAAAAGAAAGTTAGATGAGTATATTTACACTAAGCAGAAGAGCGGTATCAAAGAGGATGGCATGACTGCCCTGCTGGCACTTCCTTCTACTGAGTACACCGTAATTCCTAATTTTGTTTTGCCTTTTTAAAATTATTGTTATTTTTTAAAGGTTGGACACAGCAATTACAGATATTCAGATAAACCTCTTACCATACTGACAACCATAACATAATAAGCCTTGAGCTAAATCCAAAGTTCTTCTTAGGCTTTTTAAAATATACAACCGTGACTACAACCAGAACTGAGAGTGTACCGTGCAAAAGGCAGAATATTTACAGTGGTACATTACTGAATGTAAGACATGAACATGCACATAGATATATGCCAGTGGTTATACGTTGTTAGTCTGGATTTCCCATTTCTTAAGAAAAATGGCAGTCCTTACGGCCAGATCCTGCACGAGTTCTCATGGATGAACGATCAGAGCAGTATGACTTCAGATTACAGTTGTGAGCAGAGAGCTGTCATGCACACGCAAGGAAGCAATGCAGCACAGCCTGATTTTTGCTCACAGATGTAAGCACAGATTGCTGAAACTGAGGAGCTGTAGGGAAGCGTCCAGTTCCTGATTACCACTGCATTTTAAAGGACAAGATCCAGACTGATACAGTAACAATAAAAGGGGGGCTAAGGGGGGTGAGGAAGGAGAGAAGGTTGTGCAATGCTTTGTATTGAATTTAAAAGGTAACTGAGACAATGTCTTTTTCTCCAGTACAAACAAGAGAAAACAATGCCAGCATTTCAACTGCAAACTGAAAAGGAAATGCGTAGGGCAAACATTACAAAGCTAATACTACACTTCACCGCGAAAGTGTACTTCCATGTTTGACTTGATAATTATTTATGAAGTGCAAGTCAACCACATCCATATTCAGAACAGTTTTTTGTAAATGCTCCCTAACTCAGATGAAAACAAACCCAATGAAGGATTTTCCCAGCCACCAAATGGCAACAGCCAAATGGCACTTCCCTTCTCTTTAATAGCTGCAGGATCTCTATACCTCTGAACTTGATTTTAGAAGTGGAAATCACAATTCCATGTCAGGCAGGTAAGCAGCAAGTGGTATTTCTGCTAAAATAATGAATTAATTTCTTTTTCCCATCAGTTAAAAAGTCTCTTGAGATCTTAAATCAATAAGGCATGCAATCCATACGTTCTATTCTCTTGTTTTCAATGGTTCCATTGTGCACGTAATTCTACTGCACAACCACATTTGCATTTAAAGATGAATTCCTTTGTGTTTGCTGTGCACCTGCTCCTTGTAAGCTTATCTTCTCTCCCTCCTCTGAGGAGCAGATACATCTGCCAGGACAAGAGGAATCCCAGACACAGCCTTCCCCAGATTCTCCTGTAAACTGTCTGAGGATTGTTCCCTTCCGTTTGACCACCACCCTGTTCTGACCATGTTTGAGAAGAACGTCTTTGTGCCCTTCCAAGATCTATCACTTCCCAACAAATGTTTAATGATTTATTTCTTTATTTATTTTTACCTTGGTTGCAAAAATATACATTAACAGTAAAAATTCACTGTATTTTCTAAATAGTTTACAATAAGTAAACGGGGTCCTTGCAAATACTTTGCAAACTGAGAAAAGGGAAGTTTCCTTTCCTTTACTTGACGGTAATCAAGATGGCTTTACAAGGGAAGATGAGATGTCCCTTATGACATTTCACTGTTAAGTGTAGCTTGAAATAGACATGGGTTTACTCCCAATAAATGCATCAATATTTATTTATTTTAAATGAATGCAAAATCAAACTGTAAATAAAGCTGGAATCAAAAAGAGAGGTGTTCCCTTTCTGCCCACTCCTCCCTCCTCCAGTAAGCTTCAGATGGCTGCTGGAGCTCCTGGTGGCAATAGAGACAGACAGTGTGGAGACACAGCTCTGCTGCATGCCACCCCTCATCGGCCAGAGCACTCAAGAGACAGAGCAAGGGGAGGCAGCATGCTGCACTCACTGCTCAGCAACTGCTGGGGCTGCTGGTCCTTGTGCATGTGCCCATCAGCATCACACTGAGCCGTGAGAAGCCAACAACCACCGAATGCCAGCATCCCTGCCCCACTGCCAGCACATCATCTGTGCTGCTCTGTGACAGCTGCATGTTCCACGCAGGGCTGATCCTATACTGACATCCCAGCACAGCATCAGAACAGAGCGACTCACACGTCTCCACTTCAGAGAGCAGGCACTGAGGCAGCTGCAGCATGGCTGCCATGCTTTCCTGTTCCTGCTTCTAGTGAGGGAATTCCATGCAGGAAGGAGCTGCCATGGATGCAGACAGAGCAGAGATGCACTGTGCAAGACAGTGAGTTGTTCCAGTGCGAGGAGTACACTGCCTCAAGGATGCACAGGGAGAAGAGATGACCCCAATACGATGCAGCTACCGTGCGCTATGGAGCTCCACATGGGGACAGGTGGCAGCTTCTGGTAAGACCAGACAACGAGGCTGAGGGGAAGCAGCTCAGACTTAGTTGCTCTGTTAATACACGCCAAAAGTGACAACAAATTTACAGAACCACAGAACATCCTGAGATGGAAGGGAGCCTCAAGGACCCCTCAGTCCCACTCTCAGCCTCACACAGCAGCACCTAAACCCGCACCCTATGTTTCAGTGGTGTCCCAGGGCTCCCTGAGCTCCAGAAACTCAGGGCCATGCCCTCTGCCCCAGGGAACTGTGTCACGACCACTGCCCTCTGGGGCACAGCCTTTCCCTCACCCCTGCCTGGCCTTCCCTGGCACACTCTCTGAAAGATCAATTGGTCTTGTGATACAGTAACTGCACTGAAAGACAGTAACTGTGAAAGAGCACTTCTGCCTTGTAGGACATTCCCAAAAAACCTAAAAACCTATGTACTTGGGATTCTAATTCCTCAATAATGAAAAAAAAAAATACACAAAAACACAGTACTGGTGGAACTGTTCTGCACCTGCAGTAGCATCACACAGTCACCCGGTCCAGCTGGTCTCCCTTCCACACGTGGCTGTAAGTCAACTCAGAGCTAAGTCCTAAAGAAATCAGGTCACAATTACTTGCTTATCACACCATTTTCTGTCCTTAAAGAAAAAAAAATAATGCTGCTGAGGAGAGGAGCATTTTCTAATATAATGCCCTGTTTTCTCCGTGACCTCCTCGCCTGAAAGCCTGCTTATCTCAACAAGCTGCTCAGGCAGGACAGTCCCTCAGAGCCACCCCAGACACGGAGGTAGAATTCCACTGCCCCCTCCTCTGAAAGAAATGTCCCCGTTTCATCGATCCCTTCTGCAAACCACAATCCACACTTCTTTTTGCACTACACGGAGCCAACAACACAGATCAAAAACCACAAACATCTGGAGAAAGATAGATCTTCTGGTTTACGATACTGTTAGTTGACTGGGTGAAACGGTGTGCAGTTTCTGACAGAATGTGAAGACAAGACACACAACGCCTTGTGAAGGATGCTGAAAATGATTTCTTTTTTCACACTAGCTCTGGATGCTATGTGCACATTGAAGGAAGGAATAAAGGAAAAACTGCTGTATAATTTGTGAACTGCCACTGGATATCTAGACAAGTTGCTTCTTGATAATGGGACAGGTCAGATTCCAATTGCACTCACACTGAGCCCCTCTCATCAGCTCCCATTCAGGGACCCTTCAAGCCTGCTCTCAAGAGCAGGGTTCTTGTTCAGATGCAAAAGCCTCAGGTGTGGCTCCACCGTGGCTCCAGGCGTACCCACAGCCTCACGAGCACGAGCACAAGAAGCCCAGCAGCTTCCTAAGCTTACCGTGCAGCCTGTGAGCTGTCTGCAGCAGGTCGTGGGCTGCAGATGCCCACGCTGACAGGCAAGCCAATGGGCCTGATTACTTACAGCTCGTTAGGGGCACATGCAGGACAAGACGTAGCAGGGCGACTTGCCTCCATGGTTTCTACAGCTTTTTTTTGCTTCTTGCTTTGTTTCATTTTTGTCGAGAAGTGGCTGCGACTGACCAACGCGTCTTTAAGTGCCGTGGCTTCGAGCCAACCACTGAAACGCCATGAGGTAGTAACACCGACAGCGAAGCCCACGTCTGTCTGGGAGCTGATGTGTGTGCCGTCCTTCCCGTTCGCTCATAAAACAGCTCCAACAAGACCGCTACAAGAGCGAGCTCAGATCCCGGCTTTGCGCTCTCGGACCGCGCTTAACCCAAGGTGCTGTTTTTCCACCGGAGAACTCCCTGCGCGCTTCCCGGCAGCTACAAACGCCTAACTTTTGCCCGCTTTTCCCCCCCGATTCCGGCGCCGGGGCCGCTCCCCGGAGGACACGCCGGGCTCGCAGCGCCCGGGCAGCGGAGGCTGCACCGGGAGGCGCCGGCGGACGAGCTCCGGCCGGGGCTGCACGGCGCGGGGCTGCACGGCGCGGGGCTCCCCGCCGCCTCCCCGGCCCCTCCGCGAGCCCCGCTCCGCGCCCCTCCCGCCCGCGGGCCCACAAAGCCGCTCACCTCGCCTCACCCCGCGCCGCGCTCCGCTGTTCAGTGATGGAGCCGGGGGAAGGACCCAGGTGCCGCCTCCCCGCGCCGGTGCGGGCTCGGGCCCCGCCCTCGGCCGCTGCCCTTCCTCCGGGGGTGGCCCCTCCGCGGGCCGCTCCCCGCACTCGCGGCGCCGGTGCGGACGGCCGCGGCGGTGCCGCTGCTGCGTCACAATGCGGCCGCGCCGCGCTCCGAGGACTCGGGGCACGGGGGAGGGCGGCCCCGCTGCGAGGAGCGGCCTCGTGCGGGGCGGCGCGGGCGCGGCGGAGGGAATTGCGCCTGGGGGGTCTCGCCTTTACTCACCCCACCCCCCCCCTTTTCCTTTTTTTTTTTTTTTTTTTTCCGCCCCTTCCCCCCTTTTCCCTCCTTTCTCCGCCCTTTTCCCCTCCCATTTCCCTCTTGCTCCCCCTTTTCCTTCCCCTTTCCCCTTCTGATTTTCCCTTTCTGCCCGTCGCTTTCTTTCCTTTTTACGGTATTTTCATTTTTTTTTTCTCTTCCGTTTTTCTTCCCTCCCTTTTTCCATTTTCCCTTTTTTCCATTCCGTTCTCTCGTCTGTTTTTTCATTTTTCAATTCTGGTTTTGTTTGTTTGTTTGTTTGTTTTTACCTATTTTCCTTTCTTTCCTTCCTTTCCTCCCGTTTTTCTCCTTCATTTTCTCCACTCTTTCCTTTCTTCTGTCCTTTCACTCCCCACACCCCACGTCCCCAACCCCTTTTTCCTCCCTCCTTTCCGCCTCCCCGCTGCCTCCGCTCCGCCCGATGCCGCAGGTGCCGTCTGCCCGCGGCGCTGCGGGGATCTCCTCGGCCCTTCGCATCCGTTCCCCCAAACCCCACTCGCCGCACACCCCCCCCCCCTCTTTCTTTGCGTTTTCGCGGCGTGTCGGAAAGAAGCCTAAAGGAGGTCTGCTATGAATTAGCCCGTGTTCTCCAGGCAGGGGCCGCAGGGCAATCTCAGCACCCCTGCAAACGCCCGTGCTGGCTGCGGGTGATGGGGGAAGGTTTGTTTTGGAGCCATCCCTCACTGCTCTGTCATTTGCTTTTGTGGAGGGGCACACTTGGACATGGCACGTTCCATGCTTGTACATGCGCAATGTTAAGTAAAGCATTTGACGAGGTGGTTTGGTGCAGGAATGCTGGTCAGCTCTGTGCTCTGATTAAATGGTTTGGAAGGAATGCAGGTCAGCTGCAGAATATCACATCTTGCAGCGGTGTGGCCAGCGAGGCAGGGGTGAATGGAAAACCAGAATGGCCTTATTTTAATTTGGAGGCCATAAATATCATCCATATGCAAATACAGCTTTAGCTAAGGCCTTGCCAAGTATCTTTGTGTGTGTTACTTACGGTAGCATCCCTATTACTGCTTATACTCCTGCTTATCAGAGAATCACAGAATTGCTGGAGTTGGAAGGGACCTCTAGTCAGTTCACTGAGTCCAAACCCCCTGCTAAAGCAAGTTCCCTGCAGAAGGTTGCTCAGGAAGTCATCCAAGCAGTTCTTGAATAGAAGAGACTTCACAGCCTCTCTGGCCAGTTTGTTCCTGTGCTCCATCACCTTGGCAGTAGAGAAGGTCTCTCCAAGTATCTACTTTAGAGCTCATTGCTGAAAATACTGTTTAAATAAGAGGTGCTCATTAGACTGTATGGCTACATAAGAGTAAATTACAACATACAACTTTGGTTCCTGTGAAAAATCAAGTTGGATTTTTACTGGTATTTATGTGGTTCCACACTTTTTTTTTTTTAATGCTTAAAATAAAATGTTCTCTTTATACTTACTGTCTGTGCAAACAGATAAAGTTATAGAATTACTAGGGTTGGAAAAGATCTCTGAGATCACCTAGTCTAACTGTTTACCTGTCACCAGTACTTACTTCTATAACATATCTCTTGAGTTCCACATCCACCCTTTTCTTGAACACCTCCAGAGACAGTAAATCCACCAGCTCCCTGGGCAGTCCATTCCAATTCCTGACCACTCTTTGGTGAATAAATTTTTCCTGAAAACCTACCTCAAAATCCCCCAGTACAACTCTAGGACATCACCTCTCATTCTGTTGCTTTTATCTGGGAGCAGAGGACAACCTCCACTTCACTACAACTTGCCTTCAGGGAACTGTAGAAAGTGATAAGGTCTACCCTGGCCGCAATGCCGTTGGCCTTCCTGGGCACACTGCTAGCTCATGTTTAGCCATGCATCAAAAAGTGTCCACAGGTCTATTTCTTTCAGAAAACCTTCTGGCTACTCTGCTGTAAGCTACAAAATTTTGCTGAAAAAGAAAATTCTTCTCATTTGTTATTCTATTCCCGAAGGAGTAAGATGGATTGGAAGTGCGTTGCATATTGTTATTCCAGCAAGTTTCTACAGGACCATGTTGTCGTTCACAGAACATCAGTATTTCTGTATGGTGAAATGAGGTTGGTGTTTGAGCTTTTTACATGGACAGCCAACAATAGGACAAGGGGGAATGGTTTTGAATTGAAAGATGCTAGGTTTAGATTACAAATAAGGAAGAAATTCTCCACTCAGAAAACAGCGCAACAGCTGCCCAGAGCTGTGGGTACCTCATTCCCGAAGGTGCCCCGGGTCATGGACAGGCCCTGGGCAGCCTGATCTGGAGGAGGGGAAGCAACCCATGGAAGGGATGGGGCTGGGTTTGCTATGAGATCCCTTCCGACTCAGCCACACTATTATTCAGTGAGGATCCTGTGATTCCTTGAACACAAGAGAAAAGCATCAGTTTTGAAATGTCTACAAGTGGTGACAGTGAGACCGATATAGAAGCGCACTGTTAATGGCACTGCCCATGAAGACAACAATTTTTCAGCCAACACGTGAAGCCCATAGAGATGTGTTATGCAAAAGCTTAGTTGCTCCTGCAGAGGGCCAGCTCTGGTGCTTCTGAGTACGTTCCAGAAAATGTGCGACAGTCCTGAAATAGAAGTAGACAGGAGGCAGCAGAATCCTCAGAAAAGTGAGTCCAGGAAGGTGTGATGCATTGCCATTTTTCCTTACTGCAACACAGCTGGAAATTGGCATTCGGCTGTATGGATAACTTAAACAGTTGGTAACATACAAGTGTGTTTAAAGCTGTAATAGGTAAAGGCAGCCTACAGACCTCCAGATATTGACCCCACCAAGAAACATCACCAATAGTATCGTATTAAGTGAAAACTAGCAATTACAGAGTAAATATATCTCCTGAAATAGCAGATAGCCTCATGTTGGTCAAATGATGACCCATGATGAGTCACAGCTATTCAAAGCAGTTGCTGTGGCACTAAAATGTTCCCTTCAAAAAGGGAAATTCAAATTCTGCATGGAGGTTTAGCAAGAATAAGTACCACCTTCAGAGCCTGACAGAGGAGTTTATGTACTCATCTCAAAAAAGCAGGCCCAAAACAGATGTTGCTCCTACCTTCAGATTCTTAGTGGAGATGAATGGGACTCTCACCAAGTCAACCCTACTACAGAAATGGTTTTCAGGTTTCCCACCTTTGTTTTCTCTTCATTTTCACTCTCATTTTCTCTATTTGAGAAAATATTTTCAATCTGAAAACCATATAAATAAATAAGATAAAAGAAAATACAAGTGTGGGCATAATTCTGTTTGATAGAGTAATGAAAATGTTTCATAGCCATTAGAAGCACTAAACTACTGTTTAGCCTAAATTACAACAAACAGAACTACCTATACTACCTTAGAGTTGTGAAATCTCTACCTCTGAAGAAATCAGAAGATGCTGTGCCTAGGACTGCCATTTTCTCTCTTTTTTTTCCTTTTTGCTCTGTTCTTGTACAGTTTGCATTTGTGATGTCTGAACCAAATCTGTTAGTCCAACAGAGCTCGCAGCTGTCAGAGAATTTCAGAGAGCAAGAGGTTGTCTCAAGAACAGTGCAGATGGGATCCTCATCCATAAAATGGGAAAAGATTAAGAAAACTTGAATAATGTATTTGATAATGGTTTCAGCTTTATTTCTGGGACTATACATAAAGGTGTTCCTGCATTGTCAAGAGGCACTTGCATCTAGCATGAGAGGAAGGAAGGCTCAAGCCTTGGGTTTATCAAATTCTTACTGATTTGATCTGTTCTGTTGTGTGAATCAGGCAGATCATTTCACAGCAGGACGCCACACAATTTCAGAAGGGCTGTGCAGAAGAAGTCCACATAACACATATGGCTAGAAAGCTAGTATGTGGCTATGTGGCATTGTGGTTCAAAAGGTCGGAGAAAATTATCATAATCTGCTGCTCTAGCTTCTGGCATAAAAGCCTGTTAATGCCCAGATGAATTGTAGAACATTTTTCAGCCATAGATCAAAATTCCATCACAATATTCCTTACAACATTATAATATTAGATAATTAGCTTCTGTGTTAAATTATACATGCTTTGTCTGGCTTCTCATTTTTCTATTTGAGTTTTCACATTCTGACACTGACTTTAGTTTTATCTTTGCCTACAGTAAAAAAAAAAGAGTTATTCAGTCTCACAGATTGTTTTTTTTTTCCACTGTACATTTATTTCCAGTACATTTTTAACCCTCCATTGGTTCTGCATTAGCTTATGGAGCCAGAGCTTACCTGTGGAACTGCTTGGCTGCGGAGTCACATCAGGATTACACATACAGCTAGCTGTACCAAGACAAAGTTTGCTCTCCACCCACCCTGCGGGTGTCTCTGATGTGACTGCATTTAAGAAGAAAAATAAGGAAGAAAGAAAAGTAGGAGGAGATATTTCTCTGCATGATTAGGACATACTGAAGCAGCGTGTCGTCAGTTTAGAGTTAAGACAAAAAGAAGTTTTGGGGGTTAATGCTGATTTACACGTTTCCTTTTAAATTCAGTGAGGGTATTATGAGTCATTGAAGGAAATCCTGACTGAGCAACACAAAATTGGATTAAGACCAAATACTATGTTTCATGTGAACCTAAAACAAAATCTGTACTGCCATACCAGTTTTGCAAGAGCTATAAGTGAATTCTATTCACAGCAGTCCTACAGACTGAGATTTTTTACAGCCATAACCAAGATGCTACTAGTGATTAACTGTTTTGAAAATGCCCTCCTTACTAATGTGATTCTGACAAATTTTTAACTCACATGTTGGCAGTCTCTTGTCACAAGGCTCCATCTCCAACGTTACGTTAAAGTACATCCAAACAATCAAACATGAAAAACATTTTTAGATAAATCCCTGGAAACCAGATATTGGCCTGAAAAAAAAAAGGCAAAGTAAATCTTTCAGACTGTCTCATAATGATGTTCTACATGAGTAAGGGGAACTATTTCTTAATAAATTTTTAGGGTACAAAAACCTCCACTCCAGTTGGCATCTGATTGCCTACACTGAAGGCTGGATCTCTCCTGGAGTGAATGATTCTGCAATAAATCTGGGTGAAAGTAGCTTGAGGGTCTCAGAGACAAGGAGTTTCTCAACAGTTGAAGAAGTGACACTTTTTCCTTGTCCAACTGAACCTCAGATACACACATCCCTGTATATCTTTGTACATATATGAAAGAAACTTGTCACAATGGTAGATAAAACTAGCCATGAAAATGCAAACCCTTAAATGAGGTCTGGGAAGGGATCCTGGCTCCAGACCTTCCAGTTATTCAGGTGCATTACATGCACCTGAGCTCCCCTGGGTTGGCTCTGCCTTCCCACCAGCTGCTCAATCACATGATCGGGCTGGGACTTAGTGTTTCCACTGCACCCCACTTTCATTAGATCTGCTACTTCACCCCAGAAAGCAACCACTTCCTTTGTAGCACCAAAGAAAAGGCAGCCTCGTTTTCTCAACCAGTTACTGAGGTTTTCAACCTGTTCAGTGGCTGACACACAGAATCGTAGAATAATTGAGCTTAAAGGTCATCTAGTCATCTAGTGCTGAGGGAGCTGGCAGAGGTGATTGCCAAGCCGCTTTCTGCCATCTATCAGCATTCCTGGTCATCTGGAGAGGTCCCACAAGATTGGAGGCTTGCCGATGTGACTCCCACCTACAAGAAAGGCCGTAAGAAAGATCCAGGGAACTACAGGCCTGTCAGCCTGACCTCGGTATCAGGGAAAGTTATGGAGCAATTGATCTTGAGGGAGATCACACGGCACGTGCATGGCAATCAGGGGATCAGACACAGCCAGCATGGGTTCACAAAGGACAGGTCGTGCTTGTCCAACCTCATCTCCTTCTACGACTGGATGACCAGACTGGTAGATGAGGGAAAGGCTGTTGATGTAGTCTACCTGGACTTCAGCAAAGCCTTTGACACGGTCCCCCCCAGTATTATCCTGTGGAAACTGGCAGCCCGTGGTGTGGACAGGTTCACTCTTCTCTGGGTTGAGAATTGGCTAGAGGGCCGTGCCCAGTGGGTAGTGGTTAATGGAGTCAAGTCCAGCTGACGTCCTGTCACGAGTGGTGTCCCCCAGGGGTCGGTATTGGGGCCCATACTGTTTAATATCTTTATTGATGACCTGGATGAGGGGATTGAGTGTACCCTCAGTAAGTTTGCGGAGGACACCAAGTTGGGAGGGTGTGTCGATCTGCCTGAGGGTGGGGAGGCCCTTCAGCGGGATCTGGATAGGCTGGACAGTTGGGCTGAGGTCAATGAGATGAGGTTCAATAGGGCCAAGTGCCGGGTCCTGCACTTTGGCCACAATAACCCCATGCAATGCTATAGGCTTGGGGCAGAATGGCTTGAAGAGTGTATAGAGGAAAAGGACCTGGGGGTGTTGGTTGATGCTCGGCTCAACATGAGCCGGCAGTGTGCCCAGGTGGCCAAGAAGGCCAATGGCATCCTGGCCTATATTAGGAATAGTGTGGCCAGCAGGAGCAGGGAAGTGATATCCCCCTGTACTCAGCTCTGGTGCGGCTGCACCTTGAGTACTGTGTTTAGTTTTGGGACCCTCACTACAAGAGAGACATCGAGGCACTGGAGCGTGTTCAGAGAAGGGCAACAAAACTGGTGAGGGGTCTGGAGCACAAGTCTTACGAGGAGCGGCTGAGGGAGCTGGGATTGTTTAGTCTGGAGAAAAGGAGGCTCAGAGGAGACCTCATTGCACTCTACCACTTCCTGAAGGGAGGCTGTGGTGAGGAGGGGGTCGACCTCTTCTCCCAGGTAACTAATGACAGGACAAGAGGGAATGGCCACAAGTTGCACCGGGGAAGATTTAGATTAGATTTGAGGAAAAATTTTTTCTCTGAGAGAGTGGTCCGGCACTGGAATGGCCTGCCTAGGGAGGTGGTTGAGGCACCGTCCCTAGCGCTGTTCAAGAAGCGTTTAGATGAGGTGCTAAGGGATTTGATTTAATAGCTTGATGGGTAGGGATGGTGGTGTGAGGATGGTTGGACTAGATGATCTTGTAGGTCCTTTCCAACCTAATGAATCTATGAATCTATGAATCTAGTCCAACTCTCCTGCCATGAACAGGGACATCTACAGCTCAGTCAGGTGCTTAGAGCCCTGAATAGCCTACCTTGAATGTCTTCAGGGACAGGGCATCCATCATTTCTCTGGATAACCGCTGCCCATGCCTCACAACCCCTGGAGTAAAATCCAGCCTGGCCCTGAATACCTCTAAAAATGAGAAAATGATGCTTCCTTGGGCAGCCTGTGCCATGGCCTCACCGCTTAGCATGTAAAACATTTCTTCCTTACCTCTAACTTGAACCTACCTTCTTTCAGTTTGAAGCCATTCTCTCTTTTCCTCTCACTGCACTTCCCAGTAGCAAGTCTCCCCATTTGTCTTATAGGTCCTCTTTAAGTACTGGAGGGCTGCTATGAGGCTTCCCCAGCACCTTCATTTCTCTAGGCTAAACAAGCTCCAGAAATTCCAATTCAAATGACTTATTTAGCAAAACTATATTCTCTAGAATGCTAAAACCAACTTTCTATGTAATCTAAGATCTGAAATAATAATGTGAAAAGCATGCGAGAATTGTGCTTTCACTTACCATTATTAGCATTTTAAATCAAGGATTTTTAAGCAATGTTATAAATTCCTGGTGGATAAAGTGAATTGTTTTATGAATCTTAGCCTGGCTACCTGATAACTGCATAGGGAAAATCTGTCTATTTTACTCTTGTGCAGAGTATAAGAAGGAAGCTCATTTCAGATGGCATTTTCCTTTGGCCATGGTATGTTTTATTTCACTGTTTTCTATCTCTGTTTTAATTATTTATCTGTTCGCCATCTCTGAAGACTAGCATGTAGCTATTTAAAAGACTGAAATAAAGGAGTAGTTATCTGTATTCATTGTCTACCACTCTGGCAATGTAACTAAGTAGTACTTACTCCTATTTGTTTATAATAATTCATTTTTAAAAGAATCAGAATTGTAAAGATGTGTTGGACTGTGATACTTCCCCTGTGAGGAAAGGTTGAGGGAACTGGACTTGTTTAGCTTGGAAAAGGGAAGGCTCCAGTGAGACCTCATTGTGGCCTTCCAATACTTGAAGGGAGCATATAAACAGGAGGAGGAACAACAGTTTACACTGGTTGATAGTGATAGGACAAGGGGGAATGGTTTTAAACTAAGATAGGAAATTTAGGTTAGATATTAGGAGGAAGTTTTTCACTGAGGGGGTGGTGATGCACTGGAACAGGTTGCCCAGAGAGGCTGTGGATGCCCCATCCCTGGAGGCATTCAAGGCAAGGCTGGATGTGGCTGTGGGCAGCCTGCTCTAGTGGTTGGCAACCCTGCCCATGGCAAGGGGGGTGAAACTTGATGATCTTTGAGATCCTTTTCAACCTAGGCCATTCTATGATGATTCTGTGATACTCTTTGTAAGTGTCTTTGACAAGCAGATAAGTGTTGGTGGCAAAATAGACCAAAAGCTAATTAAGAGTCAATGCAGTGTTTTCTGTGAGAAAGAAAACACATTTTCAAAGCAGAAGTTAAAGTTTAAAATGTCTAAAAGTCAGACTCCCTCTGACTGCAGAGTAATGATTCTCCTGACATGGTCAGTGATACAGAATTTAATTTCTCTCCCTTCCAATGCTCAAACATTCAATTATGAATCAGCAATAACACAATTTGGTAATTATCATTTGAAGTCGTCATTTAGTTGTTCATATACCAAATAGGGTTTCTGCCAAAGAAAACTTTGTTAGTTATTCAAATTAGCATTGCATTAGGCATTTAAAAGACTATGAAAACTCAAAACAGCAGGCTGGTCCCATGAGATCCACAGCCCACATTGACAATCCATCCTCTATCCCATGATCATAAAAATAAAACCAAAAATTAAAGAAAAAGGAGAACAAAACCCAGTGCAGTCCAAATAACAGCTGTTCTAAATTGGCATAGCTTTTTGTAGTCAGGGAAGAATGTTGTTGATTTCCACCCATGGAGATTTCAGCTCTGATCTTTCATTTTCTTCTCTCCAATATGTCAGTAAGGTTCATAATAGTAGCCAATGATAATACTTCTTGCACAGTGTTCAGATTTTATTTCTATTTGTCTTTTCAGTGTTGTATACTACAGTATATTTTTCTCTCTTCTGCAGATGAGTTTCCTTTCCTCCTCTGCTTTCTTTTGTGTCTTTCCCCTTGAGCTATTGTTGTTATTTGAACTGGCAAAGAAATGGGTTCCAAATTTTTCTCCAGAAGAGAACTGATTTATTTTAATCTTTCTTCACAGCATGTTCCACACCCATGGGCCACCATGGAGATACCAGCCTCTGTGCTTAGTGAGAACTCCATTGTTCAGGACATTTCTTGTTATTTTGGTGTGCCTTGAATGATGAGGACAAATACATATTTAGCTTGCTGAGAGCCTGGAAAAGCAAGATGTGGAATTATATCTCCTCTCCTTCTTCTACTCTCTTAACCATACTAGGACAGTACAAAGGGGCATGAAACACCATTTCCTAATTTCCAAGGACAACTTATATTAACATCTAGGTCCTGCATGCAATTTAACCTCCCAGTACAGGAACTGGAAGCTGTATAATCAAGCCGTGACTGCGTTGGGGTGCTCTAACCTGGCAGACAGCTCCTCCAGAGCTGCTAGCAGCTGCTGTAGTTTAGAAATGCTTTTTGATTGCTTTAAATTGTTTGGCAGCTGGCTGTAGACCAACACGAGGATCAAACTATTCAGCCCTCCTCCCCACACACCCCTTTGTGTGATTGCCAAATTGAAACTGAACGCCTCAGAGAATCTGCAGCAAGAATTTGGAGTTTAAATGAGAAAACTGTTGGATCAGATATACTGTATCTAGACTATCAGAATTTGTACAGGGACAGGCTGTCACATTGCACACTGTGTGGGAAATTTTTCTGGGCTAGATATGGTACATGCAATAATGTAGCGGGAAGGCTCGCAAGTTCATTGTTGGAGCCAAGTCTCCATCTGCCAAAACAGGCTGTCTCCTGGCCAGCGAGTAATCAAGACACTTCAGCTAGCTATTGCTTTTTGGTTATCTAGTAATGGTGAAGTATGAAAAAGCCAAGTTCACAAGTGAACATAAGAGGGCACTTCTTCAAGGATGATATCAGCAAAAGCAAGTTTAAGCAATAGTTCAAACACTGGAGAGATCATGCAGGCAATTGTGAACAAGCTAGGAAAGTATTTGTATATTTAAGGATAAAATAGACAAATGACGTTGATTGCTGTCAGGACCCTGTATCTCGATTTGAAGCCACCTCAGTTAAGGAGGCAAGGGATTTTGGGATCTCAGAAGCTCTCAAGATTAAATATCCTGACAGCACAAATTTTTTTCACACATATTTTAGTACATGGAAGTGAGCAGAAACCTGGAAGCAGGAAAGAAAGGCACAACAAGTGTGTAAAAATAAGCAACACTCTTAAATACCTCCAGAAGAGGATTTATATAGTACTGGTCTAGTGTGACAGGGTAAAAATTTGCGTATGAGATCATAGAATCATAGAGTCACTGAATCTCTCAAACTGGAAGGGACCCCAGAAGGATTGCAGAGACCCACCCCTGGCCCACACAGCAGCCTCCAAACCTGCGCCCTGTGTTTGAGTGAGTCCTGGCAGCTGGGGGCTGTGCCCACTGCCCTGGGGGGCTGTGCCATGCACACTGTGCTCTGGGGCACAGCCTTTCCCTCACCCCCACCTGGCCCTCCCCTGACACAGCTCTGTGCTGTTCTTTGCTATCTCGTAGCCACTGACGTGAAAATTCAATCATGGATAATGAGTGATGAGACTCAACATGAGCTTGCAATGTGTGCTTGCAGTCCAGGCCAACCATATCCTGGGTTGCATCGAGAGGTGTGACCAGCAGGTCAAGGGAGGAGATTCTGCTCCTCTACTCTATTCTCACAAGACCCTACCTGGAGGATTGTGTCCAGTACTGGAGTACCCAGCTGAAGAAGTACATGGAACTGGAACTGTTGGAGAGGGTTCAGAGGAGGATAGGCTGAGAGAGCAGGGACTCTTCAGCCCGGAGAAGAGAAGGCTCCTGGGGGATGTTATAGTGTCTTTCCAGGGCCTTCAGGAAAGATGGCGAGGGACTTTTCATAAGGGCAGGTAGCGATGGAATGAAGGAAAATGGTTTTAAACTGAAAGAGGGTAGTATTAGACTAGATATTAGGAAGAAATTCTCTACTGTGAGGGTGGCGAGACTGGAACAGGTTGCTCAGCATGGTTGTGGATGCTTCCTCCCTGGGAGCGTGCTAGGACAGGCTGGATGCGGACGTGAACAACCTGGTCTAGTGTGAGGTATCCCAATGGCAGGTTGGAACTAGATGATTTTAAAGGTCCCTTCCAACCGAAACAACTCTTTGATTCTATGATAATGATGAGAGAGCTGTACCAGGCTAGTCGGTTTTCTAGTAAAGTGTCTTACCTAGGCCCCAGGAAGGCAGATGACTTCCCTGCGTGTAGGGTCTGGTGTGCTCATCTGGTGGGCTCCCTGTTTCCCTCAGAAACAAATCATGTTTGATAGTCATCCTTTCTTTTTTTTTTTTTTTTTGATGGAGTTGATTGTGATGTGAGGGACAGGCTGATTAAGATGTAAAAAGTCAGGAATTCTGTCATCAGATTTAGAGAAAATATATCAGAGCAGAATTTACTGCAAGATAAATATCTTAAAAGATTTTTTAGATGATGTGATCTAATTATAGAAAGTATTGGTGAAAATGAAAAAGCACCCAAGTAGGTGTACAGGTCACAGAGTTAAGGTGGAGAAATTCTTCCACGTATCCTTTTCATTACTCTTCATGAAAATTCAATGTTGATGCCTGTGTCCGCTCTTTGTCAGTCATCTTTGTCACCCATCTATTCTGACACAATATTGAAGTAGCATATGTACCTGGACTGCTAGGAAGGCTTTTCAAAGCCTCACTGACCTAAAGGAAATAAATAGTAAAATATTTCACACAGTTTAATATGAAGTAATTCTGACCCAGCACCCAGATGCATATCTCCAGCATTGTTATCTTTCTTGACAAGTGTTCTCTTGACTAACTGCTATTTTAGATTAAATATCTCTAACTGGATGTATCCCTGCCATTTGCTCCATTTCTTGTTTTTTGTTTTTTTTTTTCTTTTCTGTTTATGTCGTTCTATTTTTATTTTTAACACTAACCAGGAATAAACAATAAGCAAAGAACCTCAACCAGGGTATCTTCAGAAATAAAATAAGCAAACAAACCAGTAAAAGTAACCCAAATAAAACAAAACAAAATAAAATAAAAGTAATTCACCTGAATTAAAATCCTGTGTATAATTGCACATGTAATTATGGCCCAAATGAAATGAAAACTTACCTATTCTGTCCATTTTCTCCTGAGTAACTGATCAATTCATCACTCATCTTCTCTCTTTTTCTACTTTATTTTTATTTTGATACCTGCATTTATATACTTCTGAGATCTGCATTTCTATGCTTTCACAGTGTGTGTGTCCTGTATTTTCTATAATGCTCAGCATCATGATGATATGGAAAGTGATGAACGGAATCTCCATCCACATTGCATGCTGACTTTAAAACTAAATGTACAAGGGATATATCAAACATTTAGTAAACAAACTGCAGTGGAATTAGTTTAATTTCAAACATGGTAGCTATTTAATTGGTAGCAAATAACTTAAAATTATTTTATGATAAATGCATATGTTCCTTGGAGAGCACTATTCTTTTTCATCATTTCTCTCCAAGTTAGAGCCAAAATTAAGTTTCAAAAATAAGTAGACAGGAATACTGAAACTATTACACACATTTCGAACTTCATGATGCAAACTATCCCATGTGATTAAGTGAATGGAGATTTAAGGTCATGGTTATGATTGGCTACAGAAATCCTAGTATCTTTAAGATTTTAAGGAAAGAACAAGTATGCAAAAACAATGTTATTTCTTTGTGTTGTCTTCATCTGCAGTTAGACAATTTTATTGTCTATTATTGTAGAAAATTTTCATAATTTAAGATGATGAAAAACTTCAACAGCAATGAAAAAATTTTGTTCTTTTCTATTTGTTGTGAATAAAACATATTATTCAGTTTCACTTTCAATAATGTAAGGATTAATTGAACCTCTGAAGAGAAACCATTAATTTTGAGTTTGTTGTTGTTTGCTTTGTTATTTTGGCACAGCTTTTTAGAGCAAAACACGTGCTGTCATTACATCCATTGGTGTACTGATGAAGAGGTTCAGCTAAGCCTGTCCCTGTTCAGGCACCAAAAATGTCAACGGTTTATGGGCTGGTTTGTCTCAGTTTCATGACAATTGGGGTGGGGGACCCACAGACCCATGCCCTAGGGAAGGAGAAGGGAGAAAGGGAAAAAGGGAGATGGGCCTAGAAACGAAACATTAGCAACGATCTGAGGAGGAAAGCTAATTTACTAAATAAGATATCAGAATGCAAAATAACACAGTATAATTGTCATTGAAGCTAGTAAGTCAAATAAAATTAGAGAGAGTGTCTAATAAACCAAAGGCCTTACACTAAACGCTGAAGGCGAGACAGCAGCGAGCACCCACTGCTGGGCTGATCCAAAAAGGAAGGGCCTGTGTCTTGTGACATCAAACAGTTTTTATCTTTCCTTCTGAGCAGAAAATGGACAAATGCAAAGCAACACAAAGTCCTCTGAGGTATGCAGTTCTTCTTCTCTTCTGATACAGATGTACCCAGAGCTACTGATGGTCCACGGAGCTGGAGCATTAACTCTTTAACTCCCAGTACACTAGATAATGTTCTGATGTGGAATACCAATGACAAATATCATAAAACCATGACAGTATACTGATGAAGAGGTTCAACTAAGCCACATCAAACCTTTTCAGTGTGCTGCGTCTCTTTGTAAAAGGTTCTACAGAGTTCAAAATGCATTGTGAAAATGTTGCAGACTCTTCAATAGATTGTCATTTTGTCTACAGCAGCAAAAAAGAAGGAACTTCCACTGGCTTCACTGTTGTCAGTATTTCACTTGAAAGATGCCATAATTCTGTATTGTAGAAGTCAACTGATTTGCTTCTTCATCTGTGTTTTCCTTCTACATATCCAGTGTGGCAGACCTTTAAAATTCAGAACTTTTAGAATGATGTAACAATTGCTAATATACAAAATTCTGCATTATATGTAATTCTATACTACTATAATTAAACTGTTCTCATAGTTTAAAATAAAAATAAACAACCAGGTTTGTTCGGACAGGTTTATTGAACTGCAGATTGCTTCAGTCTAGGATAGAACTTTGGCCTTGTTCCTTTTTTAGATTCAGATGTGTCATGTATGTATGTTTTTGTATTTTTCAATACAAAAAATACAGACTTGAAAAAATAGAAACTTATTCAACGAAAGTATTACTCTTAAAAGCAAGAAATAAGTTCATCATCGCCACTGTTTTTATTCACATGCTTTTATGTTATTACTCATTTTCAATGTATGTATAGCAGCTTATAAACTCACACAACTAAAGTATATATATACGTTCCTTGTTTAGACAGAGCAAATTGTTTAAAACACATAATGTGAAGTCTAGGAGAAAGAAAGGAAGAGGTGGGTGCTGCTGAAAGAGATTAGTCCTAGAGAAATAAAGACAGACTTTTAGTTATGCAAGTATTAGGGAGCAGTACCATGGTAATAGTATAAGCTGTGCTAGCAGAGTCTATAATAGGATCAAGCCAGATAAAGCTTTTTCCTTATGCATGAAAGAACACCTTTATAAGTCAATGTTTTTCTGTTATAATCCTTGAAGTCTAATTCATGAAATGTTCATCATAAGAGATTTTCATTCAAAGAGACTAGCACACCCTGAAAAGCAGGGCAGGACTTAATCAGCTCATGTTTCAGCATGCCTTTATTTTTAAAAGAAAATGTTGATGTAAATAAAGGAAAAAAACCTAATTTTTCTGCAGTAAATTATGCTTGAACATACAGAGAGCATACTCAAGTACTTCTACTCTATGGTAAGCTGAAATATTTTAAGACTGTAATTGTTGTTTTTGTGCATTGCACATGTTGCTGGTAGTGGTGAGAGACAGCAGAAGGAACACAACTGCCTCCTTCCACCAGTACCCCTCCCAAAACTTTGATGTTCTTGAGTGCAACTTGGTGCTGAAAGCATGGCAGAATTTACATACAGTGTGGATCACTGTACCAACCATGACAAAATGATATGCCTCTGATACAGTGATAGAAAATACAGACTATCATTTGTGACCATCTTTTCTGGGGGCATGGAACAGTATACAGTTAAAATATCCAGTAAGACTACCCAAAAATGTCACTAATTCTATCTTCCACTGTATTCTCAGTGAAATTTGTTTAAAAATGAGATCCATAAAGTATGAAGCCTCATCTATGATACTGAAGAGTAGAGAAGAATGTCTCTGCTTTCACCAGATGTTGCAGAAGGCTGAAGAGATAATCAGCCAAATCTAGCAGGAGACAGGCTGAGCAGACAGCAAGATGAAAGAAGAGGGACTGAATAAAAAAAAATGTGATGTAGAAGAACTCAGACCAAGTTTCCATAGTAAAGAGATAAAAAGCATTTATTTTCTATCTGTATACTTACCTCTGGGAGGTGAAATAAGTCTAGATGGAGGAATGGGATTTTAATGGGTATATATATTCTCTGCTCTTCCCACACATCCTACTTACATGTCTGGAAATAGAATGAACATGGCTTTTCCAGAACTCAGAGCCTAAAAATCTTTGGTTCCAGAAGTATATGAGAACACATTTTCTCTGTAACTCAATTTTCCCCAGTTAGTTTCTAGTTAAAACTACAAATTTTATCCAATATATTTTTCTTTAAAGATTGTAGTGTTACCTCTTTCCTACCCAAGGTGATGTATATTGACTTTCTTCTGCTCCTGCTAACAGACTTCAGTAGTTACTTGTAACAATCTCTCCTTTTCTGGCATGAATTTCCCATTAAAAACCCTACCTGAATATGTTCACTGTTCAAGCAGTGTCAGATGACTTGTAAGAAGATATTACAGGCAAAACTTTACCTTTGAGCTGTGTTCTGCAAAGACAGCTGTACAGATATGACACAGTCTGACACTGGAGATACACAATCAGTTTAATTAGTTTATCCATTTTGTCTTTGTTTTCAGGTGCTCTGTGACTCTGTCTTCTGTATTAATTCTTTCAGAAGATTAGAGCATTTAAGCAGCAATAGTGAAGCACTATCTGTGATAGAACAGTTGCAATTTCTTAAAGCTGAAAATTTTAAATGAAGGATTATATTTCTGAGTTTGGCAGCATCTCTGTCTGAGAGGTTGCAGGAAGACTAACACTTGCACCGGTAACTCTGGATAACCAAATCTATATAGTGCTTCAGCCTGAGAAAGTATGTTTGCTTTTCATTCAGACTCTTTTCAGGCCCTGAGCAGTAGCACTCAACTCCCATCACTAAAATCCCTTCTAAAGTGGAGCAGACCCATTACCCATCTAGCTTGGGACACAGAAGTGAGGTTTCCACCTCCATAGGAAGGCAGACCTTTCTAGCTTCCATTCTAGTAAGAATGTTGAACATTTTCCAGTTCCAGCTGCTAATTTTAGTACACTTCATCATGACATCTTAGCCCTGTAGAAGATAAGAATTGAAACACTCTTGCAAAAGTTGAAGATCATGCAGTTTTATTACTATTTTTTCTTGTGAAAATATTTAGTAAAGAAAAAGTATTTTGAAGAACTCAGAGTTTTGAGTCATTTGGGAATATTGAGAACCATGACGCAGAAAGTGCTGAAAATCTTAATAGAGATTTATTCAGCTAGTATCTAGCTCCTCCTAAAATGGTCATCCTGAATTCATCTCTTTCATTATTTAGGACTGGCAATAAGAATTCTGATATAACTCTTGAAACTGAAATGCTTAAATGATGATTTCTTCGTATGATACTGCCTTGTTGGCTTAATCTTCTGCCACTGCCATAAAGTTTAGTCTCAGGGGTTCAGATTCTGAATATGTCATTGCTGAAGTAAGTGGTAGATGGGTGCAATGGAAACAGCATTTTCTAAATATTTTCAGGAAAGAGCAGTTGACCATACCCTCATTCCTTTTCTTTATACAGATATATATATATATATATATGTATATATATATATGTTTGTATATAGCTCAGTGAAATAGAGAAATTGATGACATTTGTACAACAATGATCTAATGAGATGTTACCAGAGCAAGTGGATATTTTTTGAATAAATTTTCACTGGTTATACATGTCTCTTAATTAAAAGAATCCCAAGAAGACTTCACTTCTTAGTGCTCACTGTATTACTGAAAACTCTGATTACTTAAAAAAAAAAGACTTCATCTGACTTGCAAATCTTCTACTTTTATATCAATAGCAACAAAACACAGAAGACAGAATTTCCAGTTTTACTCTCTAAACACTGTAGTGGGGGCTGGTATTCTGGTCATAGGTAATGGCTAGATTTCAGGCTCCCACAAGTAAGTACATCTGGCAGACTGTGAAAGCAAAGGATCCTGTTCACAACTGGCTAGTTTCTGAAAAAAACCCTTTTGCTTGCCAAAAAATAAAAAGGGGGAGGGAGGGGAAACAATGACCCACTGCTTTTCCTGCATGTGTACAACCTAAATTCAGTCTATAAGAAGGAATGAAATAGTCAGCATTTCAGGAGCTTACCAAATAGATTACTAGTGCCATGTCTATTTGTAATTATAGGTCAGTTCTTAATGCCGCTGTAAACCACACATTCCAGGGCTTTTCAAGCACTTACCAGCATATTTTACTCTCTTTGGATAAAATTAGCTGCCATTGGCAATGATAAAAGAAACACGAGCTAAGTCCCTTATTTCTTGCTATGAAATGGCACTTTTTACTACCGTCTCAGCACACAAGCTGTGTGCACTTACATACCATCCAAATCTAAGTTATTTCTTGTGATAGTTTCAGTTATGTTATGGAAAAATTCAGTGACTACATACCACAGCAGCACAGTGACAGCTATCTCGTGCTATCATGTCTGGAGAATCTGATAATAATATCACAGGCAATGCCTCATAAAATGCAGCCACTGTAACAGCTCCACAGATGCAGAGAAGCTGCAGGCAGGATAAAGTGTCAGCAGCAGGGGCTTTGCTTTCAGCGGATGTAATTGTTTAGCATTTTGGGGAATGGTACCACCGAAACAGGAGCTGGTTTCCAATTTTTTTTTTTTATTTGTTTGTTTGTTTTCATGCTTGCTTCTTTGCTTGTTTGTACGGCTAGCTCTTTGAGTATACACACCTTATAAAATCACACAGTAGCTGAGATACTTTTAATATGAGTCGTTACGCTTGTTGCATGTGGAATTTCTACAGTGTCCGCTTACACCAAGATACGTTAAACTAGCTTTTACATCCTTTCTGTGGTAGACGCTACATAATTGTATTGCTATTATTTCCCATGGAAATAATTTCTGCATGGAGCAGTAATCCCTCTGTGCAGCTGCCAGAGGGACAGATCCACGAGTCAACATGGAAGGAGAAGTAGCAGGGGAGGTGGACATGGCAGCAGTAATCATAGAATCATAGAATCACCAAGGTTGGAAAAGACCTACAAGGTCAACCAGTCCAACCATTCACCTATCACCCGTAGCTCCCACTAAACCATGTCCCTCACACACAACATCCAGTCGTTACACAAATGGCTGCCTTGAGGAGCACTGAGACTGACTGAGCTCCCTTGTCCCCTAAAAGCAGACAGGAAGAATGTGGCCTGGCCTTCCCTGACTCTGTCTTCGGTCGTATGTTTATAAAAGGAAAACCCCCAAGTTTTTCTGCTACATTTGCAAACGAGCAAAATCAGAAGGAAAAACAAAAACCAGAGTACTTCTCTATTCTTCGTTCCCACTCTTTCCAAGGCTCACTGTGCCTTTCCAGCATACTGTATGGACTACTGCTGATAGGAAAATCTCTGGAGATATGGTCAGCAGTTGTCACAGTTTAAATAAGGGGACACTTTCTGAATGAATAGCACCATGCTTGTCCCTCAGGTATGGAATAAGTCGTACTGAGGTACGTGAAAAGTTCAGCTTGACACTATTCAGGCAGAGAAGGGATTTGTGGTTGGGTCTTCCATCTCAGAGGGATTAAACAAAACATGAAGCTCATCTCCTCCTGAAAGAGTCTGTTGACATTGTATGAATACTTACTGCAGAAAGAAGGCTGCAAAAGCTGTTCACATTGGTGGATACCTTGACAGTCTCTTGAGAGAAAGGACTTGAATCTTTTAACAGCTGTTCAGTGCTTTATACCAAATGGAGAACTTTAAAGTAGGGCAGGTAGCACACCCCATTCCAGCCTTCCCAGGTACTGCTTGGCATGGTGGGGTGCATCAAAGGCAGGTAACTGCTTCCATCCCCTCAGGCAGAGGAAGGGATTGACCCTGGTGATGCCCTATCTTGGTGAGTTTTCTGATAACTTAGTTGACAAAGAAAAAGGATGCTGCTCACCTGCCTGATGTATATTTCCAATTCTCTTACTTCTCTGATAGTGATCTAAAATGGAAATCTACTGTTTCTATCAAGTATGTGTTTGTTTGATTTCAATCACAGTACAGATGTTGAAATGCAACACTTTGGGCAGGAAGGGGTTTTACTTGTGTTTTGTTTTATTTTTCAAGGAATTTCAAAATATATTCCTCTTTTATTTATTTAATCTATCCCACCCCCCACCGTGTTGATGTGGAATCTTGACCAGTCATTTTGAACTGCTACAGGTCAGGCTTCTAAGTAAGCTGCACGAGCTTTAAAACTATGCTGCATCTGTACATCAACAGAAAGGAGCTGCAGGATGGATCTTTGTATATCATTTTATGCAGCAAGTCTGATTCTGCTTACACAAAAATGCTGTTGTAATGCCAGTGTAAAACACTAGCTGGAGTAAAGATAAGAGCATGTGTCTTGCAGCTTAAATGAGTCAGACGGCTGTAATGTAAATTCTAACCTAGTAAGCTTGGAAACAGTTTCAAAATGTAAAAAGAACCCCAGGCTATTTAATTATTTTCCAAATAACAATTGCTGAATAACTGCAAAAAGTAGAAATTAGTCACAGTTACAAAACTCTGTATTCCTTTAATAGGAAGAGAGTGCTTCAGTTTTGACAAACAACTGTAGGTGCACAACACTGCATATAATGGAAAAGGTTGGCATGACATCTGTTGTGCTAACATTAGCTCATGGGTTGCTGTCTGAACACAGAGAGCAAGCTGCACAAGGGAGGTCTTAATGGGCTTAAGTTCAAATCAGAGAGGGACAGCTAAAAGGAAGGAGTCAGGGTGGCTGAACATAGAAATCAGGTACTTTCCTTAGAATGTTAGCATTCTTATTTTTGTGGATGCTGTTTCTAGCAAAATGATGTGGTTTGGTTTGCCCACTTCACTGATGGGGTGTACAAGTGTCATTATTTTTTGGAAACAAGTATGCTTTGGATAAACACTCTAGGAGAGCATAAACACTATGAGCATAAAAGGAAAAGAATTCTCATTATTTCCCAAGTTTCTTTATGCGCTTGTAATTAGGAATACAAGAAAGCCTAATATAAAGATGAAATCAGAACTGTGTTCTGCAGGCTGAAATGAGTCACATGTGGCATCAGTGTACTTAGAGAACAATTTTCATTAGCACTTTTTTTCTTTTGAAAAATATTCCTCTTGAAGCTTCAAAGGCACGATATTCTGATTTGATTTGGAAAGAAGAAGCGAACTGATGCTATTAGGTTTTGGATTTGTGGCTTAAAGGAACAAATTGTTAACCTATACAAAAACTTTTGCATCAAAATGATCCTTTAAATAAATCTGTTTTAGAGGTAAAGATAACAAAAGCCATTTCCAAAATACTAATTGCAATGACATGGACCCACTGGAAAAAGGAGAATTTGAGCCCTCAGAAATACTCAGATTGTGAGTGCTGTTTTGCAGATCTAAGGAGTTGCTTCGCTTAATTATTCACTGCTAACTCTTCATAACTTTTTCTTTTTAATGTTTTGAGGCAAGATTGTGTTGCAACTCCATTGCCACAGAAGAAAATAATGGTTACTTCCTCACTTGAAACAGGGAGTATTGTTCAAATGCTCACAAAATAATCAACTAAGACAGAACAAACAACTTAGCCAGAGAACTACACCCCTGGTAAATGCCCCACTAACTTTTGGTTCTGGACAATCAGTTGCAATATCTTTGTTGGCTTCTACATCCAAGATTTGGTTATTTGATACAAAAACTGATGTATGCAAAAGCACAACAGGTAGAAAGTTGTATTTCAAGGCCTAAAAAATGGAAATGGTCATTTGAAAGGCTCCAGAAAGGATGGGTTTTCTTTTTTTATTCTCTGTGACTAACAACAGCACTGTGTACAGAACATCTGCAACCCCCTCGTTAATGCTGAAGTAGCATTTCTGGGAGGGTTCATTAGCAGCATCTCACGTGGAAGCTGAGGGACCAAGTTTCTGTGGTGTTACATGACACACTGGTGATGGTGGGGGTCCAGGAGTGCCCCAAACAACTGTAACTCACTCTCAGAAAGCAAACATTTGTTAGCTACAGAGCTTTTGTCTTTGCTTTAAAACTATGGTATCCCTTTCCAGTGACATGTATTTAGTGTTCAGACAGAATAAACATAAAGTGGCGCTCATATTGTAAAAATTAATCCTCTGGGGAATGATAATCTCTTGGCTGCCCGCAATGTACAACTTGCCAGGTCCACCCAGTCCTTGTTTTTGATAAAACCCATTCTTGTGGTGTTTCCTGCCACAATATATCAGCTTTTACAGAATGGCATACTTGTGTTGCACCCATAATTGTGAACAAATTTCATACTCCATTAAGAGGAAGTAATAAGTATATAGTAATCAGCCTTCTAGATGCTGAAACAGAATAACTGATTAACAAAAATATATATTTCAGGGTAAAAAAATCTATGACTGTAGAAGTCATCAGAGATTATCATAAGTAATGCTTCTGTGGATCTAAAGGTATTTCATCTGAAGAATTCTGTATATCCTGCAGAAATAAAATAGGTGAGCGTTCCTACACTTTTCTAAGTATTGCTATTCCTAGAACATTTCACAGGTACATAGACTGGAGAGCTTGTAGTGTGGACAAAGACAAAAGGCAAGAGTTTGGCAGAAGCTACCGGTGTTCTTACGTCTCAGTTTCTTTGCGACATATTAACAGGTGAATACTTGTAAAGTTCTAACACCACCCATTATGCCATCTCCCTGTAGGGTGCTCTCTCTTGGAGGCAGGTGCCAGACATTTCCCCCACTTACCACTCATGGTAGCTCTCAGAATGCAATTGGTTATTGCACTCCTACCAGCAGTTTCAGCTCCTGCCACTTTCCAACACTGGTGAGGAGTGGAAGAAACAATAGCCACTACTGCACTATCTATCAGGCTCTTCTCTAAAGCCAGGTTCAGGTTGTGCTCAGCTTTGTTAGAGGTTTGCACCTGTATTCTGCAAGCACCATCTGTGGGACACTGTGCTAGCTCTTCCCCATCTTTATGCACACCACTGGTACCACATCCTCTGCTCATCTCTTCCATAAGGGAACGAGGAAGAGACTGGGAAAGCTGCCTCTTGACTTTAAATGTATTTCACCACCCTTTAATGCTCAGGTTGGGATTCACTACAGGTTTTGAGAGATGAATTGTATAGCCAGGATAAACATGAACCACCACTGAGCTTCAGTACAATGCAAACATTTTCTTTTGTTTGGCATTACTGCACAAGATGTAACTGAGAACACAACAGTAACTGAGAACATGTAGAAGCAAATATCAGGTGCACACAGGAAACAGTGGAAATATGGCCAACTTTGATTCTGTCCAGTTGCTTCATTTCTTTAAAAGAACCATGTGTGATTTTGTACTGGCTTACATCAAACTGCAGTGTGTCACATATGATATTAACAGTAGTTTATGTACTGAAAAAGGATGAGGTGAATTCAGGGTCAGGAGGATACTGTAAAAGCTATTCCTGCTGTTCTCTGTAATCCTGCATGCATGTGTGGGGAACAGTCCAATTTCTTTTTACACTTGTGGATACTCACAGTGAGCCACATCTAAATCGGTGCTGAGCACCTGCAGACATTTGCAGGTGCCAAACAGCTTCCTCCAGCCTATTTCTGCTCGATATTAATTAGATGAGCTGAAACTTAAGAACAAATCCTTCCTTCCCAGCCCCAGCTTTTGCAGCATTCCGGTCTGGACTTGAACTCTGTGGCATATTTGAATTTGACCATTAATTCCTTCTTTGTTACAAACAGCTCATAGCGACTGGGATGTTTGCAGATCTACTAAGTCAGATGTTTGGGGAAAAAAAAAACCCATGCAATTTGACATTGCACCACCTGCACAGGAAAGGCAGCCTGATGGTTAAATAATTGACCATTATCCTGAAGGTGGCTGTGGTCTCCTGCCTATGACAGAATACATGGCTACAGCCAAAGTCCGCTCTCAGTTACACACACTGAAATAAAATGTAATTTCGGTGTACTCTCTGATGTGAGAACAAGATTCAGGCTTCAGTCTCCATCCCCCCTTCCCCACCCCCTTATTGTTTTTTCATTTTGCTAATATGATCTTCCACCAGATTTCTGATCTGCAGAAATTCCAACTCTGTGGTAGAGCATGCACAATACTTACACATAAACTTTTCCCATAAAGATTTGGCAGCGCTTAAAATATGTCAGCTGACACTTGAAGCAAGCTAACACAGACACGGTTAGATAGATAGATAGAAGGAAATAGAAAGGAGGAAAGAGTCACCTCTCTGCTTGCATTACTATTATTTCTGTTGTTGTTTCTTTTTTTCTCTAATAGACAAAAAAAAAAAAGGGTCTTTTTAAAAATGTAACTTTGCCAGGCACCAAGAAATTTCAGCCTTGTGACATACTCTGATGAGCATGACTTGGATTTCCGCTCCTAGGAAGAGTAACCAGAATATTCTGTCTCTCCGTGGTGTACTTCAGACTTAGGAAGCCCAGTATTCACTTGATCTTTTCTGATGGCTCCTAAGCAATCTGCTGCATGCAGTAGCAGCTTCAGGACTATGGCAGGGGGTGGCTGCGTCCTCAGGTGGCTGGAGGGCCTGGCACATAACGGAGGCCTCACTGAGTTTGCTGCAGACAAAGGTAACCTGGCTGTGGAGCAGTGGGGGCTGTTCTGGGCAGGGGAAGCTGCCACAAAGCGAGGAAGCCCCTTGGTGCAGGCTTCAGGTGGTATGCAGCAGGGGGGAGTGATATGGGAAAGCACTGGAAGCTGCTGACAGTTCCCATATTCTGGCAGGCACCTCCCAGACGCGCTCCTGCTCCCACACACCTCCCACCCCCTCCTTGCCTGGGTTGAAGCAAGCTAACAGCAAAGCTGCACTGTCACTCAGGCAGGGCCTGCCTGGCAGCTGGGGACCCATGCAGTGGTGGAGAGCTGGGCTAAAGGAGGTGTCAGTGCCCACGCTTGCTGGGTGGCCCTGAAGCTGGGTTGTTTTCATCAAATCCAGGTGGTGGTGGTGGTGGGCCAGAGTCCTGGTGCTTTCCTTCCACGTGGGCTGCATCTGAAGGGTGGGCCCTGGGGCCAGGGAGCCACAACTCATGAAGAGCACCGTGACAAAGTGTTGGCCTGCCAGGCTGTGGTCTAGTCCCATGAGTGGCTGTCTATCAGGATGACTGTCAGGATGCCAGTGTCAGGGCCTCCGCTCTTCTCACAGCCAGCACAAGCAACCTGGTCAGGTTTCTGATACTTAGAGACCTTGTCAGTCTAAAACCATGAACCCTTTTCTGGCCCCTTGGAACAGCTTGGCCGGAAGGCAGATAGTGATCTCCTCTGGACTAGGCCTATGTCTGGGTCTGAGACTGACTTGTCTTGTTCTGTTTTGTTTTTAAGAAGAGCAAAACAGGAAAGAAATTGGAAACAAATAAACCAAATGAAGTTAAAACAACTAGAGGCCAAGTACTGTACCAGACAACTAAGGATCAGATGCTGAGAAAACTTCTCTGCAGCATGTGATATTTTTATTTATAGTGTCCTCTGAATGGTTCTCTCATCATGTAAGGATATCTTCTGGCTTCTGTGGCACATGGTGGGTTAGAAATTCTTGGAGAATTTCTTCATGAGAGATAAGGGCACCTGGTACTCAGCAATGATGCCTAGGGTGTCTCATTTGTATGTGATTTATCTTCAACAGAAGCCATCTTCCATTACAGATGCATTAAATAAATAGCAAGTATTACATCCATATAACTGGGCAATAAGGGATCTGTGACTGAGAAGTTTCCCCAACACACTTCTCAAGCAATTATACTACTGTGAGCAGAAGCATTCAGTTCTTGTTTTCCATAACACCAGATCAAGAATCCATTTGCAAAGTTCTGTTTATCTGCATCATCGCAGAAAATGCCAAAGATTTTATTGGGATCTATGGAGACATATTGGTCTGCCTGCATCTGACATATTCTAGAACTGGTCTTGCAACATGAAATATGAGTTTTAATTTGTAGATTGGCTTCTACCATTCACAAGATCGGGCCTCTTGCAAACTTCAAGGTCACACCAAATGTCTTAATGTCCATTTCTCAGAGGCCAGAGTGAGCAAGCACAGGTCTGGTTTGTAATGCTGCAGTCCAGCAATCAGTTCTTCAGCTCTAAAATGGCAGTAAAGGGACTGTCTTGGCAGAGGCTGTAAACCCCAACTAATAGCTGTTTTTTAAGTACTTTGAGAGCTCTGATGGGAAGGTGAGAAGGGAGTGCAAAGTGTTACAGTTATTGGTGTCTGTCAGATCTCTTAGAGTACATGCAGAGTTCCCAGAGTCTCTCCAGCACTTTTTGTTCTTAACTTCATCCTGGGAAACTCTCCAGTTACTTCAGTACTCAGAAGCCTGAAAGAAAAGTCAGTGTCCACTAGGCTTACCTTCTCACTGTATTTCTCTAACCATATACAGATATGCAGGTCAGTTTAACAAAAATAGCTTATATATAGAAACATCTTCCTTGCAACCTTTTTTTTTTTTTTTTTTTTTTCATGAGTTCTTCATTTGAGTGGGTTTAGAAGTAAAACATTCTGCTCAGTATAAATTTATGTAAGAAAATAATTGGCAATCAGTTAACTTTCAGGAGACTTGACCTAAAAGTTATACTGAGCTTTTGAAGGAGGTTGATTAATCAAAGATACATCCAAACTTTTGAAACTTTAACCAGATAAGAATATTTACTCCATGTGACTCATATATAAAACCTGCTTAAAACAGCATTTCAGCAAAAATCTCTGATCAGAGCTCACTCTGTCAACTTTCAGAAAGCCACTCAAAATGAAAGAAAATATCTGAATTGTGTTTCTAGATGTAATCCGCTCTCAGCAGCTGCAAGATCCTCTGTTCAACCTGAGATGAATGTAATAATGCTTGGTAAATCCCAAAGACACAAGAAGGATCCAGAGGCGGAAAGAATGCCAGATTCTACACATGGAATTTGCATTATTTAGATTAAAATCACCTTCAGAGTTGAGTCGTATTTTCCACGCATCCTGGAGCTATAAATGACTAAATGCTATTGGATGACAAGAGGTTAATGATTTCAAATTACGAGAAGTGCTTATATTGCCACCTGCTGGGCTTCATCCACTCGCAAGCAAACAGGGCAGATTTGTTTTGGAAATGTGCACGAGAGTTCTTCAAATGTCTCTTGCAGATACAGAGTGATCAGTCATTTCAAGTTGAATGAACAGACACAGGAAGAAAAAACACAAAAACTTCTGTTAATGCCTCCAACAGATAACTTCTCACTTGTTTATATTTAGGCCAATACTCAAGCAGTGATTTCTCTTCACAAAGCTTATTTACTTTCAGACTGTCTTTTATAAAAGTGCAAGTAAATCCATTTTAATGTGCATGTTTGGCAGCTAGTACTGCAACTGAAGGTATGCTGGCATGCTGAATGTTGGGGTATTCATGTTACAGTGCGTATCTTCTACTGTGAAGATAGCATAACAAGTACTTGAATAATGTATTTTTTTTTTCTGAGTAATTGACAGCTCACTATTTCATTCACTACTAGATTTATACAAGTATCTCAGTCTTCTCTATGTACTTCTGTGAGATTACTCCAGTTCCAAAATATAACCATCTTGATATTGTAATATTTCTTACTGAGGTTTTATGTAAAACAGCTAATCTAGAAGGGGATGCATTTACTGCAATGTAGGCAGTTGCCAATATTAGTTACAAGTTTGTAGCAAAACAAAATACCTTCCAAACACCTTTTTTTTCTGTTGTGTTTCTGACACTCTGTAAACCTTGAGATTAGAAAAATCTTGGAAATGGAGTCTGGTAGGAAACTGCTGTACATGCAGCTCTGTCATTAAAATATATATGCTGTAGTAGCAATGTTGTGTCTTCCACAGACAGCTTTTGTGAAACAAGAAAAATGAAATCAGAGGAAACAATTTATTTCAGTAATGTTTGAACCTCAAATTTCTTTGGATGAAGGAAAATATAAGGTGGGAGAAGACACACACATGAACCCAAAGTTGCAAAAGTGGTTCAGTACTATATTTTATTCTGTACCATTGTTGCAGCCTTTACAAGTATGCTACTGAATATCGATGTATAAACAACTTCCCAGACATGGTAAAACATTTTCACTTTCTTGTTTTGTTTCCCCCAGTCCCAGATCAGAGGTTTTACAAATACTTATCCAAGTTTTCTGGAAAAACATGTAACTGAAAAAGAATGTTTCACATATAAAATGTATTTGTCAATCTTCAAAGAGTTCTGGCATGCTAATGATCCTAGACAAAAGGTAGTGCACAATGAGAAATGCGTCAAGAATGGGGACATCTGAGATATTTTTTGGAGCTTAGAACCTTATCTCAACACCAATGATCACAGGATCACAGAATTGTAGGGGTTGAGATTGCTCACAGGCAAAATTGGTCTGCAAAATAGAGAATGTTAGCCTATGTGGACTATGATGTTTAAACCAACTTCTTTCAATGTCACATTACGATAAACTGAAAGTAGTTGAACATTTGAATGCAATGCTTCAGTTTGGAGCGGAGCCACATTGTTGATCAGATACAGTTACAGCCTTTACTTTCAGAAAGTCACAGACCTCCTGGCTGGACCAAGCTGAACTAATCAGAAACATCTGTGTGACCACAGTGTAGAAAACAGTGGGTATGTCCTGGAACTCTGCTCTCAATGACTGCCATCGTTTTTCTGCACCACTCTATATTTCCAATAAACATCCTACCTGCATTGGAGACCACCACTCTCAATGTCAGTCTAGATGTTTGGTTTTTTTTTTGTAATAGTTTTCAACAATGAGTGGAGTATAGCTTTAAAATTCTATCATGAGGATTTTGTCAATGAAAATTGTCTCTAAATGACCCTGCATGGGTTGGTTCATTTCGGCATGGTAATGCAGCATTTAGAAGCCAAATAAATAGTGATTTCTTGTGGTTGTTGTAAACTCAGTATCTTCATCAATGTAATTATATTGCCCAGAATTTTCTATGTCATTTTTTTTTTTAATGAAGGAAACTACTTGATAAAAAGCAAATTTGCAAAGACACTGTGAAAGTCTAACCCATCCATGAGCCTGTGAAGTAAAACTACTATCTTTAGTGTTGCAGTCAGGTTTCAAGCATGAAAACAAGTGCAGGACTCAAATGTTGGATGATACAAACAGATGGAGGTTATAAACTGGACTAAAGAATCTCTCAAGTAACAGGGAAAACAAAAGTAGACAAATAAGGGCTGTGCTGTCCTAAAGTCTAGGTTCAGGAAACTCTGAGTTGATCTTTCCCTGTACCTGGGGCTGGATTGCGAGAATTGTTATGAATGTGTAACAGCTCATGAGAAGAGCTTTTCTTTTTGAGCTTTTTGGGCTGCTGTGAATTCCGCAGGCTTGCCTGAAATTTGCACCCTGGTGGTGGATGTTAGCAGTAGACGTGGTCCAAAGTTCCTGACCAGGGACCTCAGGACATACATTACCACCTCCCTCTCTCTGAATGCAGTTTTCATTTATAGGAGCAATGCCTACCAATGTTTGAGAGGACCACACTCAGGAAAAAAAAAAAAAAAAGAAACTATAGCCTTAATAAGACTGTAGAAACCTCTTTTTAGTTCACATAAGAAACTTACAGGCATCCAGAATATGTATGCCCTTATTGTGAGCTGTACTGGATAAAAGATGCCTTCATTCTTCACTGTTAGGGATTCTACACTGCACTTCAGCTTCACAGATCATAACATGTGACAAACACTAGAGAACCCAAAGGTACTTTCCATTGCCTATTTCATAAGAGCTGAGTTAAGCCGGCAATGAGCATTTTCCCTTGTCTTTTTTAAACTGTAAGTTTTCCTAAACCAGATATTCTGGAAATAGTACTAGGTATCTTTAATGCCATATCAATGAAGATTTTGGTAGCCAGTCCATTCTGTTATGTGAATGGGATAAAGTTGTAATACAGGCACGTGACGTTTCAAGGTTAAGCACTGGAACTGGAATTCTGTGACTTTATGTTTCTTTTTTTTGTCAGCAGTCTGCCCAGATTGCACACTGGAAATCTAAGATGTGGCACTGCTGTCTATGCTCTTTTCTTGCTCCTGAAATATCCTGCCTGCCTCCGACATGCTAACATGTCCAGCAGTTGTACAAAGAGTAGCAGATGAGATCTTGGAAACCCGTTTTTATCAAAAAGTGCATCAGGAGAAGCAGTTTTCTCCTGTTATTCAGGTGTTAGATGGGACCGAGGTCAACGCGCTCAAATATACAGGGCTACCAAAGATGCAAAGACTTAAAAGGCATTCATCTTTTATTTCTTACATTTTGATTGCTACCACTGAAGTCTTAACTACCTAATTCAAATATACCATTGTCTACGTTTACTGTATTTCTCAGACTTCTACATATTTTTTTTCCTTCAAAATTATGTCCAATATTATGTTTCATAATAATCTGTAAGAATCTTCTACTCTAGTGTTACATAGACTATTTTGTAATACAAGGTTGGTTTGAATTTACTTATTTATTTATTTTAAAAAGCTCCATGATAGTTTATAAAAAAACATGCCACAGATAATCCACAGCAAATCTCAATAAACTGTTCCAGAGTTTGAAACTTCTGTCTGATTTCTTATTTCTGAGTTTGCCTAGCATCAAATTTCTGCCTTTACAGCTTGTTAAATCATTTCTTCTTTAAAGAAGAAAATTAATTTGGATATGTACTGGTCATCAGTGAGGAACTTCTTAATCTTCTCTTTGAAAAGTTAAGAAGTATAAGCTCCTCTCACTTATCAAGTAGATTTTCTAGTCATAAGACTAGAAAACCATGGTTCTCCTCTCAACCTTAGGCAGATTATAACATTCTTTTCCTGAACAGCAGAAGTTTTCTTTTTATAAGATAGGTTTAGGATGAATCCCTAACCCTAGTGTCAGTAATACTGTGTACCTCAGTTAAACTAATGAGTGAAGACCAAATCAATGGGACATCAAGGTGCGGCATTCTGTCTTCAGAACGTCCCTTTTTCAAACATTTATGAATCTAAATAGGCAAGACAAATGCAGCATGAGTCAAAACAATATGACAGTAGTTGTCTCCAAGTGTCACATCACAACCATAATTACAATTTTAAAACTCTTAAGTTTGTTTTGAAAGTAAGTAGCTAAAGATAAGGAGTAAGTTTATGTTCGAAAAAAAGGTAGAGGAGAAGGGATAGAAGGAAAGAGCTGGAAGAGGAGCAGAAAAGGCATGAGGAAGTTTTGGAGAGAATGAAGTGAAGTTCAGGTTAGAGACTCAGACAGTAATAAACAGGATTGCAATAAATAGACTGTTTGCACCGATGAGTGAATAGCCAGGCTGAAAAATATCCCTACCTTCTGTCAGTCCTGACTGCAGAACTTTCTCAAGCAGCTTTATGAGAATTTTCTAGGCTGGTAACTCTTGCTTCCTTTCAAACCCTACTGTTTTGCTGAGTGTGGCATGTCTCCAGATACAGCAAACTCACTTGAGGCCAATTCGGTTGAAATAATTTAAAAATGCAGAATTCAGGAAACTCTAGCCCACTGAGAAAGGAGCAAAACTATCCACCTGGGTAGGCAGGATCTCTGAGAAAACACTGATTCAGTTGAGAGCCTCCTTTGACTTCACTGTGCACTGACCAGCTAAATAGCCAAACTAGATAATAAAAATATACATAATTCTCAGCAGTACAATTCTATTATTAAGCAAACAAAAACCATGAAGAGTTTCATACTGTCATAGAAACCTCCATGGAAAAATTTGTTTTAGAGACACACATATTGATATCTGATCAACCCCTTGCTTTACAGGGTTCATTCTATACTCGTATGCCACTGTGACCCATTGTCTTCAATGAGCATAGTATCAAATTTTATGTTTGCAAAGCCTTCCCTAAAATTTAAGGCTATACATTATCAGTGGATAGAACAATTGAAAGCCTGATTTCTACAGAGTGACGTATTTTTTTCATGTCTATATCATCTAGAGAGAACTCACATATCTACTAGCTTGTAGGTTCTATGCTACGTGTCAAATAGAAACTGACATTGAATTTAGAGACTTTTTGTTCCTCAGGTGGTAGTCTACTAAGCTGGCAGGCTTCAAAAATATGGGTGTATGAAGCCTTTTTGTGAAAGCCTGCTAGGCAGTTTTTGCTACTGCTCTTCATTATGTGTGGTCTTTTGAGACTTGTATAGTAATTAAAGGACTGAAATATTCTCAACTTGTTAAATTATATCCCTTTACATATAATCCTTATTTGCATCTACAACTTCTTTCACTAATGTCCCATTTTTGAAATCTGCAGCTAAACCCATTTAAATTTCCAAGATCTTCAGGACTGGTTCTCTAAAATGTGTGTTTCTTTAACACGAATGGTAGATTTAACAGTTTGAATGAAAACAAAAATTAGAGATTGTGTTTGCAGTCTAATAGTGGACATCAATTTGCTAATGCCATTGAACTTTGCTTGTCAACTCAGGTTCTGACTTTCTGTACATTTCGCCTAGGGACAGTTTCAGCTGCTGTCAGCACGTTTTTAGCAAACCAGATGGAATGTCATTGTTTTTGAAGTACAGGAAAACATTTTTCAGCTCTTAAAATGTAGTGTGCCAGTAGGAAACATGGGTCTGAGCTGGGAATCACTGTGAGCCAACTGGATGAGATAAGATTAAGTGACAAATTATTGAAGTATAGAAACAAAGGAGGCAAAGTAGCTCAGTTTCTCATTTCCTTTTCCTCTTCTGCAAAAAATAGTCTGAATGATAAATGACAAGCAATAACAAACAAGGCTTGTAATATATCACTTCAACTCTGCTGAGAGCAAACCATAAAAGCATTGTCAGTGCTTTTCCCAGTGAACAAATCTTGCCACAGAACTCACTATCATTATCAGCACAAACTATGGTGAGGGTCAGTAAGCACAGCAGAAAAGCTTGTGAAAGAGAAACTTGGAGGTGAGAGCGATGTTGATACTTCTGTAGTGTTTGAAGTGGATTATATGCTCTTTCCTGTCAGTGTTTTCTGTATCCTTATGTACTTCAAAAATCATTGCATCAATAATGTAAATGCCATGAGGGAACAACCTCTGAGTTCTCTGTGAGAGCTGCTACCTCCTGCTGAGTTCATACATGCCCTTGTCTCACCAACAGCCTTCGCAGCCCAATAATGTCTTGCATCTGAGAGGGTTAAGGCTTCCTATTTCACAGATACCATGCTAAATTCAGGCCTCTGCTGCAGTATCTTATAGACAGAGGCAGTTCTCACTTTGCCAAGTTGAAGAATGACATGGAAATTGTACTTCAGGCTTAAGATAAAAGCCCCTGTTCAGTGCTATTTCTGGGTAAGACACACAACACTAAAAGTATGGAGACCAAATTTTTTCACAGCCTGATAGTAATAGGACAAGGAGGAAAGCCCTTAAACTAAAAGAGGAGAGATTTAGGCGAGATGTAAAAGAAGGATTCTTCACTCAGAGGGTGGTGAGGCCCTGGCACAAGCTGCCCAGAAAGCTGTGGGAGTACCATTCCTGGTGGTGTTCAAAGCCAGGTTGGATGGGCCCTGGTGCCCACGGAATGGGGGTTAGAATGTGATGATCTTTCAGGTCCTTTCCAACCCAAGCCATTATGTGATTCTATTATTCTGTGATACTTTTTGAGTGTTTATAACCATTCTGCTTAGTTTGTCAGATTTTATTTTTTGGGGGAGATAATAATACAGAGAAGAAAATATAGATAGGAGAAAACACTTAAAATGAAATACAGAACTTTTCTGGGTAAGATTTCTGACAAAGCTAAAGTCACCAGGACCCTGAGTCCAACTTTCAGAATGATACAGGGACTCTGTCAGCTCTATCTTTCTGAAAAGCTAGGATAAATACTTAATACCAAAGATTTTACTGACTGTGTAAAGGATGTTTATTTCATTTAAAACCATTTCTGCTCCTTGAATGGCTGTAATGAGGCCTGATGACTTAGTGAGGCAGATGTGGCCAATAAGAAATTATCATGTCTGAAAAATGAGGGACCTGAGATGAGGAAGAGGGGACACAAAAGTGAGACTGCATTACACTTATAATCCTCCAACTATCAAACCATTCATCACCTACTGAGTTACAACAGAATCCAGGTTCTTGCAGTTTATATTGCCTGACAAAGCTCTCCATATGGAAGTGACAAACCACTGTCCCTGTTTATCCCCTAGGTCACGTAGAATCATAGAATCACTCAGATTGGAAAAGACCTTAAAGATCATCGAGTCCAACCACGACCTAACCATACTACTCTAACTCTTAACAGCCCTCCACTAAATCATGTCCCTGAGCACCATATCCAAATTATTTTAAACACATCCAGGGATGGTGATTCAATCACCCCCCTGAGGAGCCTATTCCAGTGCTTAACACGCATTCTCCCATCCTAAAATTGGAAGTACAGTACTGGTCTTCCTCCACTGGTGACGCTTTTCACATTCGAGGCAGTGACTGGAACAGATCTGCAGGGTTTACACAGCATTGTGCTGTAAAGCAGAAGGTGAACATTTCAACTTCTGAAGATGTCTATCATCAAACAGTACCATTCTCATTCTGAAAATGAAAGGGCTGCAGAAGTGCCATTGGTTGTTTTGGAAATCATTTTCACAAAAAAATGCTGTAATCTCTCCCTGTCTGAATTAATAGTCTACCAGAGATGGACTCGGGAGTGTTCATGTAATAACTAAACAATGATATTACTTCTCATTTCACTTACAACACAAATCACATTGCTTGATATCTCAGAGAAGAAAAGGATCTGATACACATATTTAATTTTGTGTGTATGAAGACATTAACTTAACCTGCTCTGTGTAAGCACAACAGTAAGTGCAAATGCTCCAGGAAAATTCATGCAGTGCATAAGAGGCATCTCCAAGGTTTTATGTCTAAAGGTGAAAACACACAAAAATGCTGGTTAAAAGCTTGTACTGGATTTTGTCATCTCTTTTGAATAATCACACTGAGTACTTAATAAAACCCTTAAAACTCAAAAAATAATGAAAAGTGCTCTCTGTTGTACCTTGCTAAGAGTTTTCTTCCTTCATGTGTTTAACCTGTTCACTGATGTGTTTTGATGCTGATTCTGCTCTGTAACATAGAATTTTTTAAGATCACACATTCAGACACCTCTGCTAGTGCTTTCCTCTATAACACACACACACTGAAACTCTGTTATGGTCACATTTGTCACAGAGGGTAGATAATATCTATCAGACACACTGTGCTTGTGTAGACTCGACACAAGAATACATTTTATCAGGTTTGTGACAAAGATGTACTCTTCTAACATATAATTTCTGTCAGATTGCTTAATCAATCTGAGCATAGTGATTTATGTTGGGTATCATTCTTAGGCAAGAAGTGCTCCAAGAAGAGGTTATTTTGAGGTGTTTTCTGAAAACAGCCAGGCTTTACTTGCTCCCCATAGATAGATCTCTTTATAAGGGAATTTCTGTATGTGACAGTCAATGGCTTGAAGAGCTGTACTGTACCTTAAGGCTATGAACATAGGGTGCTGAGTTGACTTAAGCTCTGTCTGGAGTTAGTGAACCTTCTTAAATCCAGTGATAGATGGTGTGGGGGTGGGATGGGGAAACAACCTGATAAAACAAAACAAAACAAAACAAAACAAAACAAAACAAAACAAAACACAGAAGATAACAAAGATGCTACTTTGGTTTTCTCACTAGCCCAATTCAGATGGAGGTCCTTACTCTGGCCAGAAAAGACTGATGGGAGGAGAGGTGAAATTTGAAATCATTATTCAGAGGGTGTTCCTGAGCAACATCACTTTGGCTCTGGTGCCACTGAGATTCTACTTCTCATCAAAACTCTCATTCCTGAAAGTCTTCTGAAGTCTCAGTTTCTGAAACAGTAGGTGACTCAGTTCAAAGGAGGTCTATTGCCACATGTGCCTGCTGAGAAGGAAACTCAAACACTGAATATCTCTCCCAGTCTCAAAGGTCTGCTGAAAAGCAGGACTACAAGATGGATTCCTGTGAGATGGAATCTCTTCAGTGAAAAATCTCATTTCATTCTGTCCTTTGCTGAATACCAAAACATGACACATAAGTTAGGAAAAACATACACAAGGCACAAGTTCTTTCAAAGAGTCAGATAGCTAAATCTGAAAGGCTGTGACAGGAGTAGGACTGCAGGGCATAGTACATTTGATCAAGGAAGATAAGAGCAGAAAAGTAAATTAGAAACAAACTGGGGGAATCCTGCATTTGGGTTCTCCCAAACCCATCTAAGTACAGGATCAGAAGAGAGAATACGATCGGTAGTATTACTTTGAAGTTTTCTTTTGTCTCAAATTGTGTTTTCAATGGTGGTGCTACCTGAAAGTCTGAAATTAGGAAAGGTATTTGCTACTGCTGGGCTAAATATCACCATATTTGAACTTACCCTGCAGTAACAGCTGCTGGTTTTACTCTGGAGACTTCTGGACCATGTAATTTAACAATGCACTGCAGTTTTTATGCACATGGCTTTCCAGCTGGATTTTATTTCTCTTTTTGCTTGTATGAAAGGTGCATGCATGTGTATTCATTCGCACACACACGTACGTGTGTGTGAGCATGTGTGTGTGCATGCAAGCATACTACATTCACTTCATGCTGCAGGTTTCAGTTTACAGGACTTTGGGTGTATGATCAGTCTGCCTGGAAGGAAAGTACACCCACAAACATCACATGGAACTAGCTGGTTCTGGGCACTGATCCAGGCAGCCTATTTTAAAGAGTCAAGATCATAGAAACCTTTGGCTGGAAAATTAAAAAAAGAAAGTATCAGTTTTCATTCTGGAGACCCACATTCAACTCTTTATGGAAAATATTTTCAGGAAATACCTGTTGACTGAGTCTTTCAGTTTAACCAAACCATATTGCTTTTGCAAATGAAAAGGAAAGAAATGAAAGAAAAGAAAGAAGAGAGTAAAAAAAAATACAAAAAAGACTCTGTTTTTGTCCCAGGGGTTGAATTAAATTAACTTCAAACTAAATCATTCTGTATTGTATGAAGCTACAGAGAAAACATCATGCTGTGTGTTATGATATGCATTCTCAACTAATTATTAACATCTTTCCATGTGGTACTGTTATCAGCAAATTTCACTTTTTGGCTGTTATTCAAGTCCTGCTTAGTAAGTGTATGTTATCTGACTATGGGAATGGGAGGGAGCACATTGTACTTGAGTATATGCTCTTTGTACTGCTCTGGACAAGAAGTCCAATTTTCTTCCTGTGAAGTCCATGCAAGTTTTGGCAATAACTGGAATGAAGCTCGGGTGAGTCTAAAACTCTACAGACAAAACCTACAGTTCCTTAAAGCCACAGCTTCCAACGAGCTCTTTGCAGTAAAGTATCTATTGTCATCTAGACACTAATCCAGTTTTCCCCTCAGTTACTTTCCAGTGCTGGAAGAGAGATTGCTCTGAAAGCTCAGGAGTATTCTTTAAACACTCATACCAGATGTATTTTCAAGATCATTTTGGAGTATAAGGAATACCTTGTTTACTTTCACATGAAAATGGCTTCGCACATACATGCTGTTTCTAATGCATTTCCAAAAAGGCCAGGTAGGTTGCTTAGTACTTTCATTTAGTTCTTACAAATTGTTGTCATTTGAAGCTTGGAAAGAAAAAATCTGTATTGCTTGATTTGAAGATGTGTTTTCTTCATCCTTTCCAAAAGGTGGGACAGTATAGAAAAGGGCTGAAAAAACTGCTTTTGTCTTTGATATGTAAGCAACAGACCATTTTAAAAAGAAAAGGGTATGTACATTTAAAAATATTTCATGGTTTCTGTCATTGGCACATGATAGAGCTCTTCATTAAAGACCCATACAGTTTTAATATAATTCATATCCAATGGTTCACATAACCACAATAAGCTTTAGATCTCTTAATGTGCCTGTTCCTAATGTTCTTTTTGTTAGAAGAGCAACCAAGTAGTGTTTCTTTTCTTGGCTGAGACAAATATCCCCTGTGCTTGCAGGAAATTAATGTGTATTTTCTGTACTTTGGAAAGTTTATTGAATATAAAAAAAAAGAGAGAGAGAGATGACTTTCTCCTTGCAGGCATGTGTTAGGCATTCCACAAACAAAACACTGTGTAATCAGGGCAGTGGTTGCCTTCCCGTGACACTTGAGTTTTCAGAAAAAAAAATTATGTAAGTTATAAAAAGTTTTATGTAAGCAGTTAATATTTCTGAGATTTTTTTTTTTTTTTTGTACACTGCCTGTTCCATTCAACAACAAGGGTAACTCCTCCTCCTTAAGTTGAGAACTGTGAGACATGCGGTACGTGTATGTGGTCTGAAGGTCAGTTATAGCATTTACCAGATGATTGAGAGTAAGTCTTACGGAAAAAAGAGCAACAGAGATTACTTTCTCGAGGCCAGAAGTATGAGGCAACCGCAGGGGGAACAGTTTTAGCTTAAACTACAGAACAGATCAGACTTGCATCAGCAGGCATTTAGGGACAGATGCTGGAAGCAGATCAGAGCCCCCTGGGGAAATGTGGACACACAGGACCTCGCAGGAGATGTGCGGCGCCTGATATGACTCATCGCGTAAATGAGACAATTTTCTGATTCATATCTGGGAGCCTTCTCCTGGATTGTTCTCTCAAAGAGCGGTTGTCTTTCTGATTCTGTTCCACCAAAACAAGAACAGTATATTCAGAATAACCTGAGCTGTCTTTTTGCATCTTCCTCTTCGAGACAGAATTCTCATTCTCTCTTTTTTTTTTTTTTTTACCACACAATGTGTATAATTAAAAAAAAAAAAAAAAAGCCTAACAACAAAAAGAGCAAATGCAACCAAAATGTCTCTTGAACCTATCTTTTACTGCATATTTAACTCTACTGCTTGGCATCTGTTAACCAAGCCTTGATATGATACTACGTGAGCTCCAGTTACTGCTGCTGCGTACAGCCGATTAGGGTTCTCACTGGTCTCGCTCTCTTTTGCACATGACTTCTGGAGGCATATTTCTTCATGCTGCTGTAAATTGATCTAGTGTATGATTCTTTCCCAATGAAGTGGAGAATTTGTCTATTTTTCCAGACATTAAGGGAAACTATGGGAAATTATGGAGAAAAAAAATAAAAAGTGGGTAAATTTACTGCCTGTGAGCAAGTGGCCCAAACTTGGCACAAAGTACCTCAGGACAGCTGGCATGTCCAGGGAAAACATCCAGCTGAAATGCAATAACTCTATGTGGGAATAGACAGATCTGGGGAGCAACTTCCAGGCAAAGCATGAATAAGATTTCCTTTTCGTTGCACAATGAGCACACAACTTAGGGACATGTGTGGAAGCCAGTTGTACTAGGTGCCGGGGATTGACTGCATTTATTTGAAGAGGTGGGACCTAGACAACTTAAAGAACAGAACTCGAAGCTCAAATATACATTAATCAGCAGAAAATGAACACTCATCTTATATTGCACATAATTTTTCTGAGTATGTTTACACTGTAGCATATCACAAAGTAATCACCTAAGGCTTGAAAATAAGAGAGGACCAAAGACATTCCCTGGATGTTCATTGCAGACGACACTACTTTTTCACTTGTATGTGTATTTTTACAAAACCCTAAAAACACAGCATATATTCTAGGTTGCTGAAAAAAATGCTTTATTATCTTCCAGTCCTTGTTCATCTTGTATTGCATTTCTTGTTTCACCACATAATTCCTGTTTTCAAGGTCAGTCACTGTCTAGCTCTGGGTAAGTGCTAGTGCTGGGCCCATATTAAAACTAACAGTATAGGTATAAAACTGCTGAAATATCAATCCCAACCCTGCATGAGGGGTATTTTGTTTTAATGACTGTACATGTCAAATATGCACATTATTCATAGATGCTTTTGCTCATTTTGAAATATGTATTTCTTCAGTGTTTAAAGTACTCAAGAATGATGTAGCAGTGGGCTAATCTTCTTGTATTCTGGTTTGGAACCTACTGACACATAAAGAGGACCATGCCAGGGTGCAGCACAAAAGAAAGAATAGGATGCTTAAAAGAAAGATTAAAACAAGCTGTGATGAATGCCAAACCTTCAGACTAGATGTGGGAATGGAGTACTTGTAAACTGATAAGAAAATGCTTAAAATTCTTTTTTGTTTCCTCCCGCTTCCTTCCACTTGTCTTGTGTTTGGTGTGTACCTTACCTTGTATGGGACTGATTTCAGGCTTTTTGGGCTCTGGCCTTTTCAGGTGCTTGGGTGGCATGTCATTCTCTTGATACCATTTTTTCCAAGTGTTGTAGCTCATGGATACTAAGGGATTTTGTTCCATACTCATGTCCATACATGTAACAAACCACAGTTGGTGGCTGTCATACCACTCATGTCTGCAAACATCTGTTGTAAAGAAGAATGTTTTCAGCATTAATTTTGAATCAGAACAATTCTGAATGAAAATAAACATGCAGATTAAGAAACTGATTCATTTACATGACAGGTAGTCTTCCTCTGAGAACACTGGGCTGAAAATGTATGTGTGTCCTCCAGTTCATACCTAGTTGTACCATATCTAGCTCTTTTACTTCATATCATCACAGCCATGGGAGTGCTGAGCCTTCTCCTTCAGAAACAACCCCTCTACTCAATCAGGTTGCTGCATCATGGTGACCCTTTTGAACACCAGACCCTATTTTTAATCTGCCAAGTAGATGGCAAATACCATCAGGAAGTTGCTCAGCTGAACTGCTGGTATGTGTGTCTGTTGCAGAAAGACCCGGGCATGCGTTGTACCCAGCCTGGACAGAATGAGTATCTGCTCACACAGGACTCTGTAATGCCAAATTACTACCACTGATCAGTTAGCAGGTGGCATTTTTGGCCTTGAAGGTTTAAAACTGATTCAGAATATTTCAGGACTGGGAGAAGGAACACTTGCTTGTTTATCCCAAAGACGTAAGTGCTAATTTGCCAGTGATTTCAGAGAGGGTAGAGCTGGACTCCAAACCAGTCACTGAATCTGCACTGCAGGCCTGCTTTTGTTTGTTAGGAAAAAATATCAATGAGAAAAAAAATCTCTCAACCATAACACCACAAATACACATTGGAAGCTTGAAAAATATGTAATTACCGTGGCAGTGCATATTATGGAGTCAGTTGTGTCTGTAGGCTGTCTGCTCTAGGCGTGGTGTCAACACCAGCCCTGCTCAAGGAGCAGTGAGAAGCAGGAACACATTGGAAAGTCAGCATGTTGAGGCATAGTGAAGATTCCTGAAATTGTCACAGTTTCCTTCACTTCTGAATGCATAATGCCAGTAAGAGACAACCTACTCCCTGTCCTCCTAAAGGCAGAGGGATATTGTGCCAGACCAGGCACAGAAGACCTTTCTCACTCAAGCAAAGGAGGTGGGGAATTCATTTTTTCCTCTGCTGCTGTGTAAGACAAAGCATAACCTATTCCAGTATTTATGACTCCCCCAGTCAGCACATCGGCATATTCAAGAAATTCTGGGCAGCTCTTCTTGTGTTTATGCTACAGTCTGAAAATCTCATTAGAGTATAATCTGCATCTTTCTTTCCTGTAACACACATGTAAACTCAATTACATGAAGAAATACTACTCTACAAAGTGTATTTCTGCTGTGAAAAGACAGATTTTGTCTGCAAAGTTTGAAATTTAACTTATTCAAAGATTGTCATTCCGAGTACATTTTCATCTTATCAACTTTCAAATGCAATTTCCTTAGACATCTTTGGTAAGAAGGTAATTTAAATATAAATACATTGCCTTCTCTTCTTATTCAATCATTGTTTAAAGAATGCCGTTTAACTTTTCATTATCAATTTTCACCTAGCTGCTACTGCTACTGCAGCGAGGTCCAACAGGTCTCCTGTTTGGAGGAAAGACTCGGTTCTTATTGAGTCTTCTGAAAACAGTGCATAATTTGCTGTGATCTCCTAGGATCTTTAGATGAGGACACTGTGGAATAAACTCTTGAGGTAAGAAAGCTCTTTACAGTGTGAATATTTGTTACTAGTATGCCTATAACATTGAAAAAAATATTTTTCCAAAAAAAGCGAAGTATAAGAACACATTTTCCTTTCTAGTTTCCATTAGCTACATTCCTTCTATTCGGTAAAATAGATGATTTATTAGATGAAAACTGGGAAAAATCTTTGATTTACATTCAGTTTCTAAGGATGACTTTTATAGTTCCAGGGTAGTAAAAAGGAGTCCTAGTACAAAAATGGAAACCAAGCTCACTTAGCTTGCACTATCAGAGTAACTTCCACTGTATGGGGCATAATAATAAAAAACATATATAGCTTCAAGAAGAACTAAAGACTTCAAAGAATTGTAGAATTGCTTAGGTTGGAGGGGACCTTAACAATCATGCCACTATAGGCAGGATAGTCAGTCACTAGATCAGGCTGCCCAGGATCCCATCCAGCTTGATCCTAAATGCCTCTGGAGATGAAGCATCCATAACTTCTCTGGGCAACTTCTTCCAGCACCTTGCTATCCTCTGAGTAAAAAGTTTCCTCCTAATATCTAACCTAACTCTCTTCCCTTTTAGTTTAAATCAGTTTTCCCTTGTCCTGTCACTATCAGACTGCATGAAAATTGTTTTCCCTCCTGCTTATAAGATCCCCTCAAGTACTGGAAAGCCACAGTGATGTCTCCCCAGACCCTTCCCTTCTCCAGGCTGAACAAGCCCAGCTCCCTCAGCCTTTCTCTGTAGGAAGGGTACTCAGCCCAACAATCATCTTTGTGGCCTTCCTCTGAGGCTGCTCCAATAGCTCCACATCCTCCTTGTGCTGGGGCCTCTAATCCTAGGCGCAGTACCCCATATGGAACTTCACAAGGGCAGAGCAGAGGGAAATAGTCCCCTCCCTGCCTTGCTGCCACCGCCCTTTTGATGTAGATCAGGATACAGTTGGCCATCTGGGCTGCAAGCACACACTGCTGGCTCATGCCCAGCTTTCTGTCCACCAGGAGCCCAAGTCCTTCTCCACAGGGCTGCTTTCAACGTGTTCTTTTCCCAGTCTGTACTCACATCTGAGATTGCCTTGACTTAAGTGCAGCACCTTAGACTTGCCCTTGTTGAACTTCATGGGCCCACTTTTGAGCCTATCCAGGTCTCTCTGGATGTCATCCCTTCTACTGTATTGACTGTACCACTCAGCTTGGTGTCATCAGCAAACCTGCTGAGGGTGCACACAACCCCACTGCCTACATTGTTGATTAAGATGTTGAAGAGCACTTGTTCCAAGACAGATGCCTGGAAGATACCACTCATGACCAGTCTCCACCTGGACCTAGAGTCCTCTGGCTATGGCCATACAACCAATTCCTTATCCACTGAACAGACCAACCTTCAAATCCATTTCTCCAATTTACCAATAAGGATTTGGCGTGGTACAGTGTCAAAGGCCTTGACAAATCCAGGTAGGTGACACCGGTTACTCTTTCTTTGTCCACCAATGCCATCACTTTGTCTGATAAGGTGCAAGTGAAAAATCACATAAAAATTAAATATGCACAATAAATTTAACAGAAATAAAGAAAACCACTGTAAAATCAAGTTTGTTTATAGAAAAAAATATTTCTCTAGTGTCTCAAACTGCTTCACTCAAATCCATTACTCTTGCACCGAATCTACCATAATGTCCTACTATGAAACAGCTTCCAGAGACCTGCAAGACAAAATTTAGCCATCGACATCCAGAGCAGTCTGTACAGATTTCCACAGCTCAGAACTCACTGCGATGATCTCACTTGCAAACTTGCTCAGATAAGCAATACTGTGACCCCTCCAGATCCTTACAGGGAGTTTACAGGTGGGTTTTATGCCTCAACTGAGCAAAACCAGTCTTGCACCTAAATAGAGGATTCTCTTTTTCAAACTTATCTGTTGGATTTGATTCAATGCCAGATCCCATATGGTGAAAGAAACGTTTAAGAAATCCGCTGAAGTAGAACAGCTCTATTTTGTAATTTTCACAATTAAAAACTGTGCAAAATCAATAACGTAAATCAAAATGAACTAGAATGAATCAGATCTCTTTAAGAATGGAAAGACTTTCTCCAGAAATGTTGTGATATTCAAGCACCGCCATATATTAAATTACATACAGTAACCTTTGATGCAAATATAGACATCCTTACAGTTTGTAGTAATAGCACACTCATTGCTTGACTGTGGAATCCTAACTATGATATGCTTTATTTGGAACTTTTACAGCTGATCACATTTATCCTTCATTTCTTTTTCCCTTCAGAGTGTGCCTATCCCAAATGTCACATCTGGAGGCCTGCTGTTTGAAACAAAGCTATTTTTGGAATCATCACAATTTTCCAACCCAAACTACTCTCAGGCCAGCGGCTGGGCTGTCTGCTCCCTGCATTGTTTTTCCCTTTTAGAACGGGTACTAGGGAAGGCCTGCTCCTGAGGAAATGTGTATTATAAATATACCTACAAATACCTACAAACACCTAACAGTGCAATTAGGCTTTCCTCTGCTGCCACAATGTTTTCCTTCTGTTCCATGACTGCTAAGTATGTCTGTGTTACCACAAGTGAAGTCATTTAACTCAAGTCTCTACAAAGTTGCATTTTTCTATAGACCTGACATTACTTGAGGTTAGCCCCAGCCTGCTGTTACGGTGCTATATGAGGTCAAACCCTCCCTTACTGAACAAAGCTTTTAATTTCTTCTTAAGCACACCCAATAAGACTGGCTTCCAAGCTTGTCTCCATAAATATTTGTCATCCAGGAATATAAACCACCCCCCATTTCTTATTTAATTATCCACGTACTTCAATGAGAGAACACGAGGCCTCCTATTCTAGTCAAAGCCCTCATCACAGGTTTGAACCGTCCATATAAAAAGATTGGCACATACACTTAGTACCAGCAACAAGATGTATGAAAGCAGCCTTTTCCACAGACTTTTCTCTGAAAAGCAAGAGGCATTGTGCACCAGGGGCAGAGGCAACCTGAGGAGCAGCTCTTCAGATCATCCAACAGTGCATTTCACAGCCCTTGGGAGTGTACTCCGTTCCACAGTGACTACAGACAAACATCAGAACTGGTCATATGCCAAGTTTTAAATTTACCCTGAATGACAAAGTAATTCTGCCTGAGGATGCAGGTTATTAAATATTTTGCCCCACTTGAAACACCAGAATACCCCATTTCACTCCTGACAGGCTACTTTTAGAGAATTAATCAGCAATTAGTTAAACATGGTATTGGTGTCAAAGCAGCAAGGCAGGAACTGCAATCACTAGTAATGATGATATGTAGTCAGTTTCATCCAAAATTTCTTTCACTGGACATCCTCATCTGCTATCTGTGTTTGTCAATATATTTGCCTAAGAAGATGTTTGAAATTGCCACAGCTGAGACAAAGTCTATCACTGCCATCCCACCATCCTTAGAATTACATGAATGATTTTTCATTTAACAAGGTGACTAGATTACTTTATTTTAGGAGAAGATAAGAAATGAACATTCTGTTGTTACACAGGTTTTCAAGACTAGTGTGTTCAAAAACAAACTTTATAAGAAGGGATGCTTATTTTTAGGTAGTCAATGCAATAAGAAGAAAACAGCAGATGGCAGCACCAGATGTGAGTGACACATCTGTTAGGATTTTAGGATCAACATTATCACCATCTGTTGTCTAAAAAACTGGAAAACATATACCCACAGCAAGTCATTAATACTCACTTACACTGGCAGTAGCAAACATTTTAGTCTATGAAAGAATAAGAGAACACATAACACATTTTGTTTTACCACAAGTCTGAGTTTCAATAGTTCCAGACATCACTTCAGTTGTCTAAGGTATCATAGCAGAGTCCAGACTCTATGCAAGAAATGGGAATTCTGGGCTGATGTGATTCTTGAGAATCTATTAGACGTGGGCTGTTCTTTTTTCACAGTCAGACATAACTAACTCAGATGTGCTCATGCATTCTCACTGTGAGGATAGTTAGTGGTAGAGAAGGCTAAAGGAGGCTGATGAGTGGCCAACACAAAAAGGAACTCGTTTGTCAGTAACCATGTTGATTTGGTTGATCCTGCACTTGATAAGGGAAAGAGAGCTCCAGGATAATGTTGCAGAGTCAAAAATGCCTGCAGTTGGAAAGTAAAGACGCTGCTCACATGTGCTACCACCACATCACTCTACTCTTTCATTTTTAAAAGGAAGAAAATCCAGCATTCATTATCAGGTCACATTTCATCACAGAGATAAGACAGTAGCATTGAAGCTATTATATATTTCTATGTATGTTGGATGTATTTTGTTTGTTTCTTTGTTGTTAATTTTTCCTTCCCTCTGATGTTTATTGAATCAGGACTTTTTATAGTTGCTTAAATAATTCACTGTAACATTGACTGAGCCTCCTAAGTGAAAAATGGACTCCACTAAATGTTTGCTTTTCTCCTCAAAAAAACCTTCACAGTCTCTCTATAAACTTCCTACGGCTCCTTCTCTCATGTGTGACCAGAAACACCACAAGAATTAAAATCCAGAAAACAGGGTTGGAAGCTTTAAACATCCATTAACCAGGAGTAACTGATGCAGTTCCCATCAGGACCGCAGTAGACTGCCATCTTCGTTCTGTTTGCAGTATACTTTGACAGAATTAATAAGCAGCTAAATAGCTTGTAATGTCAGGAATATAAAACCATTTGCTGGAAAATGATGAAGACTGTATAGGAGACCCAGATGTTTCTGCTCACGGTGTATCTTCAATCCTTCCATGAGCTCAGTGCTTTCTGACATTCTTTGATGTACTGACCTCATAAATTTCAGCTGGAGTTGGACACCCTCACCCATACAGCTTAAATCAAAGGAAAAGAGGCTTTCTTGATCATCTTTGTAGAAGTATTCTTCTCACCTGGTATCTTTCACTCTTTCCATACTCATCTCTGCTTTTAAAGTGTGCTTCTGTACGTAAGGACAGCTCAAAAAATAATAGTAATATAAAGGATCACGAAGAGATAAAATGCCATCTCTCTTCTTGAAAGCCATTGCTAAAAGTGAATTCCTTCAGTCAGTCACAAACTGCAGGCTGTACAGCCTAGTTAGTTACACTGCAATTTAAAAACTGATTAGAATAAATGAGGAAATGTCTGCTGCTCACACACAAGTGAGAGCAGATCGGAACACATTTAATTCTGGCTCTGCAGAACTCACAGAAGTAAAAAGTGGTAATAATGTTGTTGTTCAACAAGTCAGCAGATGTGACTGAATCCTCACAGGGAGCAGATGTATTGTGCAAGAGGGCAGTGTTTTACAGAGTCATTTTCAATGCCAAACCACACGTTAAAACTTGTTTTTGTATGCCACTATAACTATGGACATCTTTCCTCATACAATCTATACTCCCTTTTTTAAGCATGCAAAATTACGTTCGATGGACATAACTCCTCTTCAAACTCATATCTTTCATTGTACAATCACTTTTAGGGCAATGTATTTGGTGAATGGTTCTTCAGTGTTCTGTTCTATACACTGTCACACAGTGAAAACATCTCCTTTCCTACAGCTACACATGAACCTGTACAGCACATGGTACTTGGTGTGTGGGTTATATAAAACTAGTTGATAAGAAGAATGAGGAGTGGACATTTGTACTATTATCTTTCAATAAGAAGCTTCAAACAATGAAATATAAAAATGCCTCACATTTTCTTTATGCTTATCATAGAATCACAGAATCACAGAATCGTAGGGGTTGGAAAGGACCTCAAGAGATCATCGGGTCCAACCCCCCTGCCAAAGCAGGTTCCCTACACCAGGTCACACAGGTAGGCGTCCAGGCAGGTCTTGAATATCTCCAGAGAAGGAGATTCCACAACCCCCCTGGGCAGCCTGTGCCAGTGCTCCATCACCCTCACCATAAAGAAGTTCCTGCACACATTCGTGCAGAACCTCCTGTGCTGCAGTTTCTGTCCGTTTCCCCTTGTCCTGTCTCCACACACTGCTGAAAAGTGTCTGGCCTCGCCACTTTGTCCCCCACACCTCAGATATTTATAAACCTGGATCAGGTCCCCTCTCAGTCTTCTTTTCTCAAGGCTAAAGAGACCCAGTTCACTTAGCCTTTCTTCATAGGGGAGATCCTCCAGGCCCTTCACCATCTTTGTGGCCCTGTGCTGGACTCCTTCCAAGATATCCCTGTCTTTTCATACTGGGGAGCCCAGAACTGGACACAGTACTCCAGATACTTATACTTGCTTACTTACTTATTCTTGCTATCATCTCAATTATTTAGCTAGATGATAAATAAATGGATAAGTGATGTTAAATAATTGAAAGCTCATGCTTCAGCTTTCAAAATGATTGTAGAACTTTTTATATCATTTTATATGATGTATGCATCATGCATACGATGCAGCTAAATCCCGTGTTCAGAAGTGATACAGGCAATCAGGAGTCCAAGCCCCACTGAGAAAAAATCATCCAGACATTTATTTTAGACACCAGGACTAACTTTAGACATCTATCATTTAAAAAAACTCCTGGCCAAAGGACAGCTTGTGCAGGAACAAATGCAGAAAAAAAATAAGCCACTTTCCAACAGTTTGGATTCTGGAATCATATTCAGTGGAAAGAAATGTGCGGTCTTCTTTATTTTGTTTTTACACTCTGAGTTGCTGCCTTTGAACATGCAGTCCTCAGTAAACCCATGTTCCAAGCCAAAGTTAAGAATAATGGTAAAAAATGAAACTCACTGTAGTGCTTACAGGATAATGAGGCATTGTATTCCACATTAAATATATAAAATGACCTAATATCTGCTAAAGCATGTAACATACAAAGCTTTCCTAAACTGCTGAACAGAGTCTTCTAATAAGCTGCAGCACATGGAGGTCCCCTTCAGGAACATAATTCCCAGAGGAGCAGAGAGTATTCTCTAAAAAGAAAAATAAAAAGAAATAGAAATAAGTAGTTTTCTTAATTCAAACAATACTCTCCTTTTTGTTACCAGCTATTCAGAAGAGAAACATTTGCACAGAGATGAGAAATTCCTCTGAAAGAAACAGGCTAGAAAATCTCTCCTGAAGCATCAGGATGTACCTACGTGCCTTCAGACAGCTTGTGTTTAGCAGTTTACCTTTAATACAGCTGGTGCAGCCCCTCTCTTTCATTGACTGGTCTTGGATATAACTCCTCTTACTTAGCCACAACCAAAGCTTGGACCAGATTTACTGGGGTTAGAACCTGGCAACCCCACACCACTAACATCTCCTTGCAGCTCCTCCACTGCAGCATGAGGCAAGGGAGTAAAGTCCAGCCGCTGTTCCCATGGGGCTGAACCTGGGCTTGAGCACTGTGATAAAGTTGCCTCATTTTCAGCTGCAAGACTGAAGGAACCACCAAGAAGGACCCCAGGTCTCTTGGGCTCTGGTCTTCTGAGATGTCTTGGTAGCTGATTATTTGCAGTACACCTCTTCTCTAGGTACTGGGGTTCATGTATAGAAATAGACTGTGATCCAGAATCTGACACAGATACAGTGTATCTTGAAAAAAAGTCATACTGGTGGGAAGACCGGTTGATTCAGTGACATTAGAGACATATTTGAAGAATCTGACTGTCATGATACTATTGCAGTGCCTGAGGTCCAGCTTCTAGATGTACTACTTCTGGAAAAATCTAGGGAAGATCCTATACATTATATAATACAACCTGCTTTAAGGACCTGCTGGTAGACACTAGCAAGGGCATCTCCAGTACTTGGCAGAGTGTTACTAATTTTGTTCAGGCTTTTTTTCTTGGCATTTGTTTCCATGAAGAGTAAATGAGAGATGCACAGGGTAAAGAATATGTTATATGAGGGGAAGCTGGATGTTTGTTTAGTCTCAAGAAAACAGCTAAACTTATTTCAATTTTTAATTTGTTATCTGTCACAGTATACAGACAAGTCTGTATTGTGTAACTTGAAAGTTCATTTCTCATAGAGATCATTTTTGGGGGCTGATCCTTCACTGATCAGAGGGGGGTGAGACACAGAAAAGGCTTGTTTAGAGCAGTGGTGGATTCTCCATCCCTGGAGGTGCCCAAGGCCAGGTTGGATGGCGTCCTGGGAAACCTGATCTAGTGGTGGCATCAACCAGCACACAGAGTGGCAGTTCGAAATGGGTGGGCTTTAAGATCCCTTCCAACTTAAGCCATTCTACAATTGTATAACTGTATCATTCTGTGGTTCTATGATCAGGAAACAGAATTCAGACATACAGAGTGTTTATATTGGGGTTACTGTCTTCTTGCAAGAATGCAAAATAACTGCCAGACTAACTTCAGACACAAGCAAGTAAGAGATTGCATGGACTGGTGACTGCCAAGGACAGCTATGTCACCACTGTCTATTCTTTCTATAACAGAAGAAACACCTGATTGTTGCATATTCTGTCACCAAGGATAGGCATTAATGGTCTGGGATGGCGTCTCTCACTTTCACTTAAGAATCCCCTTGCTTTTACAGAATATTTTGTTTGCGAAGTCAACATCTCTAAAGTCTTCAGGGTTTCTTGAGACCCAGACCTACCTCCCCAGAAATCTTACTGACTCACCTGAGGTAACTTATTTACCCGGATCTGCTTTGAGCTGCTCTGTTGTACCAGCATGGCAGGCGACTCCCACTGAACAACATTTTCATCTTTATCAGTCCTCAGTCTGCACCCAGGAGCCATACCATACTTAAGGATGAAGACAGTTTTGCCACTGCCTTTGAGATGACAAACATAACCTTTGCCTACATCACTGAGATATACTGAGCTTAAAAACAACAGTGAGAAAAAAGGATAGTCACAAGGATCGCATGATTTCCCAGGCACATATTTAGACTGGTTCATCCAAATTGCTCGATTAAATATTCAAAGTTCCATACTCCAGAAACACTTGTCACAATTCTTCATTTAAAAAACATCTGTGAAGCTCAAAATTGTTTCGTACACAAATTGAAAGATGCGAAGACCATCAGAATCAGTATGTGATCTGTACTGGAACAGGTCTCTATGAAAGTGTTCTGGAGATGGCTGTTACTAATCTCAAGAGAGATTTTACCTAACAGTCAGAGTTAAGACCTCCTCTTACACTTCATTAGGCAACTGCAGTCTGTGGAATTAGCATCCTTTCCTGTCTGAAGCAATTGGGTATTCATATAAGGTCAGAAGACACAAAACTGCAGCACTGAAATTTTTATGTCAAGTGTAATTTTTTGTTGTTGTTGTTGGATACCTAAGCAGTCTATAACTGTGAAACAGAAAAGCATGCTAAAAGCTAACAGTGAGACAAAAGTTACAAGCAGTTTGCACACTAGAATTTAACAATACTCGGCTAACTGAATCCAAACTGTTGCTGTCCCATTTAAAATAGAACGCACTTTTTCCCTACCACTAATGTTCACTTACTTCAAACTTTCTTTCCAGTAGTGTACAAAAAATTTAAAAATGCAACTAAGCCCAAAGCTTTTTCCTTGTTCTCCTTTCAGAATGTGTCCCGCCCCTTTCTGTGATTGTTTTTTTTTTGTTTGTTTGTTTTGTTCTGCGCAGTGAGAAGACTGTAGCTATGGCACACTTCATTGACACAGATCAGGTGCACTCAACAATTTATTAAACACACTCTGAGCAAGCTGCTGCACTTCTGATGTAAAATTACATGCATTTTAAGCAAACAGTATTAGTCTACAACTACTCAGAATTCTGGGGCAGGGGGAAGTAAATTAGAGTAAGTAAGGGAACATTAGGTTGGGTAAGGTTATACAAATTCCAGGAAAGCTAAATGAGGTCAGGAAAGGTGATATGACCTGTTCTGTCAACACGTCTGCTGCGGGATGGGGTCCAAGGGAGGGGGCTTGCAAGCTGGAGGTCTCAGGGGAACTCTGAAATCTGTCTTCCAGTGTCCTGACTTTATACTCCTTTTACATGTGGTTTGCTGTGATAAGAAAGGCAGGAAAACTGTAAGAAGGTATGAAAACCAAGATTTAAATGTGAATATGAGAAATGCCGCAGAAAAACAGAGAAAATTCCATTGGTTCTTTAAGATCTTGTTTTCAATTCCTCAAATTGTGAGGAATTGTTCCCAGTTAATCATCACACAGTTTTATGTCCTCCATGTTTTTCCAAAGGCACCACTTCCACATTTGCTTGACAATTTCTGGTCATAGCTCAGGCCCCTGACATGACTACCAGGCTGCATGTTACCTTAGGTAAGGCATGGGGAGTGACAGAGGCATAGATATGGCCTTAGGCAGCCTGCATGACCGGGTGCAGTTATTGCTATGTGCTAGAGGACGGCTACTGGACCTACACTCTGTCTTGATCACCAGTCTTGCACAACCTCTCCCCTTCTTCAATAGGCTTTGCTTGGGCATACACTACAGAAGTTCCAAGTTTTCTGTTCTTAACTTTACAGAATCAATTCAAACCATAAATTACCTCCGCAAGAGTTTGCTACTTGCAACCAGATAGCTTGTGTTATTCAGCTAGGCGAGCGGTTCAGGTGTGCGAAGCTTAGATTTGCAAACTAACAGAGGATACCCTACTATAAAAGACCTTCCAAAAGCTGGGAGAGTTTCCAAGAAGGGTGGCCTCTGGATGAATCCAAGTTGGAAATTAGCAAAGCTGTTTAGGAGAATGAAGGCAGTGGAGAACCAGGGAAACATTAATGGGTCACAGAGGCAGGGGAGATAAGGGTTATTGGAGGGTCACAGGAAAGCAGCATCAGAAAGTTCAGCTACATTATTCCTGGGAACTTCAGAACTCTGTAAGTTTATGCTCAAAACTGCATGTTCTATTTATTGGTTTATCTTAGAATTCTATTTTCTGCTACCTGGGAAGATTCTTAAAGGAAGAGTGGACACTGGTTTGACTGCCATATGAAGAACTTTATCTATTACCGTTAATAGTGAAACAGTTAATAAAAGATTCTCTAAAGATCCTATTAACAATATACCCTATTGTTGGATTTTCAAGCTTGCTGTTGCAAATACTTCATAACAGAATTATGCTTCCTTGTGGGGATTGCACCATTTGGTCTACATTTATTCCTGCCAAGTTGACCGTTATTATTTGGAAAGTTCCTATAAATTCAGCGTGAATGAATGAAAAATGAGCAGGCATGGAAGCAGCTCAAATGATCTTTTCTCAAGCTCAGTAATGAAGATGTGTAAGTAAAAGAAGACTTGGATTTAGATTTTCTTTTCAAAACATGCAACTGAGTTACTTTTTCTTTCTAAAAAGAAAGAAAAAAAAAAACACATTATTTAGGAAAGTGGGAAGGTACAGTGACCATTACATATAGTATTTGGAAAATGTTTGTCTCCTCTGTAGTTCCACTGAGTACAATACTTAACAAAATATCTCATGAACTGAACGGACAAAGTATTTTCAACTAAGGGATGAGTTGAATTTAATTAAAAGTAACTGAAATGAAATGGCTAGTTCAAAATCAAGCTGAGATCTTCACTCAGAATGATGAGTGCAAATAGTTCAATACATCTCTTTTCTTGTGCTTCCTATTCTTAAGCTTCTCCTAACCAGAAATCATAGCAATAGCACTATTATCCAGTCTGTTGCAACGCTGTCTTTTCTTAGCTGTCATATGTGATTCAGCTTACATAGGCAAATGGAAACTTCTTCCCTGAAATGGCCTTCTTTATGTCTTCTTTCACATCAGTGTTGGAACTTGGAAGCGAAGCTGACACATACGTTTCCTATTTCCTGTATGCAGCCTGTTCCTGAAGAGTAACCCACTCTGTTTTTCATCTCTCTTGATTCTTCCATGTAAACAATTCCTCAAAACCCATTATAAGGTCATTTTATAAGCCCAGATTCCTTGACTGAATTGAACAAAACATACTTGTGTTAGCTAGGGGATTAAATTGGCTGTTTCCAATGAATCCTCAGCACTACTTCTTTTGACTTAACTAGAATTCCACACCAAGACCTCCCAGATGAAAAGCAGAGTCTACCTTGTGCAAGAACATATCGTGTGAAGCCTCCTGCTGTCAGAACACAACTGTGCTTATTCAGTGGACAAAATATAGAAATAGGTGTGATAACAGGAGGAACCTGCTTCTCTACAGCTTACAAATGTGATCGATGTGGCTTCTCCATTTGCAGCTGTATCAGACTGTAAAATCCATTTTAACCATATAGCTGGCTTTGCTCCCCTCTACCAGCACAGACATGGACAAGATAAAGCCTTGTACCAGATAAACACAGAAATAAAAACAAAGGACTTGGAGCTTTCAAGTTCATACATCTCAAATAAATAATCCCCTGGATATCCTTCACTCCCTGTAAGGGCACAGCCAAACTTTCATGTTTTCATGTTGTCAGGAAGGAAGATCATAAGCAAGCACTCTAAGTACTGGAAACAACTGATTCCTTTACTATTTTTAAAACAGTGCTTCATATAGCTGTGAAAAGATTTATAGGATGTATTTACTTCAGGTGGCAGTGGTTTACATCCAGGATTCTCTTTGGAGTGGTCATCCGTAACTGCAGAGTACTTACAAAATTATGTTAAGGTTATGAGAACATCTGTGTGGGTTGTTCTGTCTGAGGAAGTGTATGACAGGTCATAGAGATGAGTTAAATTAAGGGGGAAACATATGTCTCCAAAATAGTTGAATCCAAGTATTATAGCCTAGTGGAAGTCCAGCTGTGGGTCAGCCTGTTAGTGTCATAAAAGAACTGATACTGGATAATCTGGGACCTTGGATTCAAGAGTTTCTGGAAGTGTAAAACCTTATGCAAAAATCCATTTCACTTTAGGGCAGTTTTCTCTTTGTTTGCCTTCAAAACTACACTTGATCTTGTCTAGTCACCCTGCCTGTTTCTGTCTCAGTGTTAGTGTCATAAACATTCTGTTTGCAATTTCTCATTTGCTGTTAAAAGTAAATTATAAATTTAATAAATTAATAAAGATGATTAATGGAAACATAATTTAATTTACAACTATTCTAAGATAAAAACTATTTCATTTGTAATATTAAACTTTACTGCTACAGAAGTTAAGAGCATCACAAATGGCTTTATGTGAGAAAAAAAAAATAGCATTGCCCTATGATTGTACCCAGAGATCCTGCTTTCTCATTCTGGGCTAGACTATATGGAAAGACAGTGGAGAGCAAGGCTAAGAGGACAAAAGGTGGAGATGAACAGAGATGAAGTGGTCTGCTTAACATAACACAGAAAGTCAAAGTGTAGATGAATATAGATTTTCAAGTACCTCAACACTAAATTGGTCTGGTCACAAGGTTTCTGAGACAGATTTCCCTGCTTTTATTATTCAAGATAAGAATTTTCTTCTTTTTCTCCTATTTACTTGGTTTTCGTTATATTTATACATAAAAGAGGCATCAGAAAGGACCAAACTGACATCTTTTGTTAAGCACAAAAATCCTTGCTTCAGGCCGTTTCCAAGTAAAATGCTTCCTGTGAGGCTTCCCATTATTCTTTAAGGGAAATAAAACTGAATTAAACGAACATCTTAAGCTGTGTTTTCCTTTGTGCTAAATGCTGTTTTGTGCTGTTCAATTATAAATCATTTTAGAAATTCTTTAAAACTCTTGCTAGGAAAACTTCTGCTCCACTTGGCTTGCTCAATCATCTTTATCCAAAAAAGAGACAGAGGATTCTTCAACCTTCTTTATTCAAATGAAGGAAGAGTTCACTGAGGCATAACCCTGTGGAGTCTCTCAAAATATTGGAGGACACAGCCCCTCTTTTATTGCTGTACTCTGATACTAGTGAGCCTTTTCGCCGCTGCCTGAGATACTCAGGGTTCACATTCTTCTCAGTTTGTCTATCAGCCATCCCCCCAGTAGGTACCTCCCTTCATTTCCTTTGTTTACACGTATTTCGTAACGTGGGTTCAGAATCTGCTGTTTTGCCCAATTAGAACTATCTTTGTATCCCACAAAGTCTATCACTCTTTGTTCTGCCCAGCAAACAAGAGTTACTCACAGGTGCTAAGCCAGCATCTCCTGCCATATACCTGCAAGATAGGTTTGTTTAACCAGATCTTTGTGACTGAAACTCTTCTTCTCAGATTTTTCTTTATCTTGTCTATCCTTTCATTCTTCACAGATTCTATTTCATAAGGACAATTTCCCCTTGTTTTTTCTTCAATAGACAAACATAACTTGGACAAAAGTATTAGTGCAGTGTCTTTCTGTTGGATCTGTTCTTCACTGAGAGATGAAAGGAAAAAAATGTCATTACACTTTCAGCAATCTTCCTAGCAAATTAATCACACATAAAGCCTTCACCTTTTTCCAGCTCTGCAAAGATTTTGTTCAAGATCTTGCTGGAAGGAGACTAATCTTTTCCATCACTAATAAAAGGACTATCCTGTTGTTTGACTAAGCCTTTAGAAGACCACTGAAATTTTGGAGATACTTAGTTTTCTATGACAGGTTGCTTTCTCTTGTCAATGAAGAGCACAGCCCATGTTTTTATGCCTCCCTCTGTCATGAAAATAATTTGAAAGCTTTGAACACACAATTTTTGGGATGTACCTCTACATCTGGCAGCTTTGAGACACTCTTAGTCTTTAAATTCTAACATCACAGCAGCCTGACTTAAATGCCTTATGAGTAATGCACACTCAGAAATATCCAACTATGAAGATTGTTCCATCAGAGGATCAGCTGCATGTATAGCTGTACCCTTTCCCCAGTACTAGCAAAGGCTGGTGTTGACATCTTCACTGAACATGATTGCATTTGCTGGAAAGACAAAGCAGGAATGCCCATTATGAAAAGTTACCAGATTAAAACAAAAAACAAAAACCAAACCAAACAAACAAACCAAAAAAAAAAAAACAAAAAAAACAAGCAACAACCAACCCTGTTTCCAGGTGCACACAAACAGGCTAGAACTAACTGGGAAAAAAAAATTCTTCCATAGTTAAAAGCACTTTGAGAAAATAAAGTAAAAAAAAAAAGTATACCTGTATAAGTTTACGGAAAGTAAAACAGAAATTAGGATGTCTGTGTGTATATATGTTGCAGACCTTCATTAGAATGTGAATGAAAGGTATAACCTTGAAGCTTCAATTTGACTGACGTAAATAGCTACTCAAAGTGTTGGCCAGTGAGTCACAATGTTGTATTGTAGTTGTTCAGAGTGAAGATTACCTTACTTTTACTCAAGTACAATTATTTAACACACTCAGCTCACTTTTTAAATTAATATTACCCTGCCTGTACATTTACTCCTATTCATAAATGAGAGGTTAGAATTTTAACAGCATAGGCATATTCCCAGCCTGGGTGACTCTGAGTCTGTTCTGCCTTGAGAAAAAAAGACTAAGAGGGGATCTGAGCAGTGTCTATAAATATCCAAGGTGCAGAAGGCAAAGGGACAAGGCCAAACTCTTTTCAGTAGTGCGTGGTGAGAGGATGAGGGGAAATGGTCACAAACTGAAGCAGAGGAAGTTCCATACAAATGTGCATGGGAACTTCTCCACAGTGTAGTGACGGAGCACTGGCACAGGCTGCACAGAGAGGTGGTGGAATCTCCTTCTCTGGAGATGTTCAAGACCCACCTGAACGCCTACCTGTGCAACCTGCTGTAGGGAGCTGCTTTGGCAGGGGGGTTGTACTAGATGATCCCTTCCAATCCCTGCAGTTCTGTGATTTGTGGAGATGCCAAGTGTCACTGTCTCAGTGAAAGACAATTGTTGCAAGAGACCTGAGGCTTTAAGCACCATGCAACCTGTTGAAAATATTTCAGATATCCATAAAATAATGAATAACCCACACATTTACCCTTTCCACAGCACAGAATTGTGAGATTCAGCAGACACAGACGTAAGTAAACTTATACCATTTGAAATGAGCTATGTGCACCTCCTAGATTGTGTCTTGAACTGTTCAACAGCTTTGTTTCTGGGACTATTGTGTGCAGAATGTGGCTGACTTGTATTGGTTTTGATGGAGAATATGCCTGCAGAGTAGGAAGTTTGAGAGATAATTTCAGGAAAGAAGGCTGACCTTATAGTGGGGAAAAGACTGATAAATGCAAAGTAGGGAATAAGTTTATTTGATCCAAAAACAGTAGCTGGGCATTTTACCTTGACAACCTGACAAGAGTCACAGGAAATCAGAGGGATGACATGTGCTGAGACACTGACCATAGAAATTTAAAGTTATCATAGCAGGAAAGACACTTCTTTGGCCTCAGGAAGAATGCTGCTCACATCTTTGCTCACCACTCCTCCTACTTACTTACAGCCAGGCCTTCGAGATCTAAGGAGCCTGGCTGCCTGGTACCGAGTATCACATGGAATGAAGAGAGGATGCAGGACAAAGCCACTCAGCCCCAAGCACAATATCTCCAAGCCTGGCTGCCCTTCTATCTGCCCACCCACACGAGGTTTGCAATCTGTTTCAGTGCTTGGAAACCCGGCACATAAACAACATTTTCCTCTGCATTACTTTCCTCCAAGGAATGCTCAGAACTCCCTGAATTCTCAACTACTGAGCTTCTTCAATGTTGCCTTTTGGTTCAGTTGACCTCTTTATGGAAAAGAAGAGCTGGAACAGCAAAGTTAGTTGAATGCAAAATAAGGACATCACCCCCTCCTTTCTGTGCTTTTAGCTTTCTTCCCCCATTTTACTTTTTCAGCAACTCCTCCTGGGAGTCATACTGGGGACAGAGCCATGTGATGGTACCCACTGCCTTCAAGTGACCGCAACTGAACACATACTGATTTCCCCAGGCACATGTTGGCCATTCTTTTGCCACAGGAAGGAGAGAGAAACCCATCTGCAGGCTGGATCAGCAAGGATGGGCCTAAGCAGGGGGGTGAGGCTGCTGCCCCAGCACTAGCTTTCACTTCCCCATTCTTTCCTGGGGAAACCTTGACTGATTAGATTTTGAGACAAAATGTGTCTTTTTCTGCCAGGCAAGCAGTGGAAGTGGTGAAGAAAAAAAAATAAGTCATTTTGCTCAGCTTTATAAGTTGTTCCTTGGCTGTGCCTTGTCTCACCAGGGACATATCTCTCAAAACCTGTCACTGTGGGGAAGGGAACAAAGCACCTGACTTCACACCCTACGGAATGAAGAAGAAAAAAAGTATTAGGAGCTCCAACTCATACACAAGCACTGCTATCTTTCAAAAATTAAGTTTTGGTCAAATTGTTTCCACATTTTTCCAAATCCAACTTTTGCAAACTTCGAATTGTCAATGAAAATTCATTTGACAGAAGCAATAAATAACTGTGACAAAGTCACACCCCATGCTCAAATGTATACCGCTGCCAGTGCAAATGCTTCCTCCATTCTAGCCCTTTTCTGCACAAAAACCTTCAGCTGTCAGCTGCTGAAAACTTGACAGTGTACAAGGGGCATGGTTTCACAGAAACACAGAATTGTAGGAGTTTGAAGAAGCCTCTAGAGATCATTGAGTTCAACTCCCCTGCCAAAGCAGCTCCCCAGACCTGGCTGCACAGGTAAGTGTCCAGGCGAGACTTGAACGTCTCAAAGAATGAGACATTTGTTAGAGTGCTGGCAAAAGCAGTGTCTTGTATATTGCTAAGAAACAGGGATCTATTGCAAACAGGCTTGAACGGGTTTCACAGAGAAACTCCTGGGGTGGATTGTTTGCTGTTAAAAAAGCAAACCAGTCAAATGGGTTTTTAAAATGCCACTTTATTTGATCAGCTTCCTTGGCAGTTTTATCAAATCCTCTGAATTATATTAAATCCCAAGAGAACCACGCAAAAGTAAAATGACAAAAGACTTTCAGAGAACAAAAACCAGGTTGTCTGCGAGACATGTGCAAGATGAGGAGGTGAACAAAGACAGCCAGCATAGCTTTACCAAGGGCATATCGTGCCTGACCAATCTGTTTGCCTTCTATGATGGAGTGATGGCATTTATATTCAAAGGAGGAGCAACTGATAGCTACCTGGACTTGTGTAAGCCCTTTGACATGGTTCCACACCACATCCTTATTTCTAAATTGGAGAGACGGATTTGAAGGCTGGACTACTCAGTAGATTCACATCCAGAGTGTTGTGATCAAAGCCCCTATGTTCAGTTGAGGCCAGTGGTGAGCGGTGTCCCCCAGGGATCTGTCTTGGGATGAGTGTTCTTCAACTTCTTTATCAACATATAACATGGGATCAGGAGCACTCTCAGCAAGTTTGCTGAGGACACCAAACTGTGTGATGCAGTCAATACAGAAGACGGGAAGCCATCCAGAGACACCTGGATGGGCTTGAAAAGTGAGCCCATGATAACCTCATGAAGTTCAACAAGGGCAAGTGCAAGGTGCTGCGCTTGGCTCAAGACAGTTACAGATACATCTGCAGACCGAGTGAACTCCTTGAGAGCAGCCATGCAGAGAAGGACTTGGGCTCCTGGTGGGCAGAAAGCTGGGCATGAGCCAGCAGTGTGTGCTCATAGTTTAGATGGCCAGCTGTATCCTGGGCTGCATTAATTAATTCAGCCCTATTCTATATATGGCAAAAGGGGTTTATGGGATGATACAGTTCAATAATGTCAGAGAATGGTTTTTCACCCTTTTTTGCAAGATGCTTTGATGCCAGGAAAAATAAGTGAAAAAAAATTGTTTCACTTGCAACACTGATTCTGAAACCCAAGTCTTGAGTTGGAAGGGACCCTTGGAGGTCTCTTAACTGGTTCCTGGCCCATCCAACAGTCCACCCATCAAATCTAGGCTGTGTCAAAGGTCTTGCAGAATTCCAGACAGATGACATCAGTGGCTCTTCTCTTGTCCACTGATGCAGCTACACCATCACAACAGGCCACTAGGTTGTTCAGAGAGGACCTGCCCTTGGAATATCTGGAAACAGCAAGGGAGTTATTTATGGTACAAAATTACTAGGAAAAGAGTATTTGATTTTTTTTTTCTTTCAAATAAGCAAAATTATTTTCAGATAATTAGGAATGAGGAACAACATCATTGATACTTGAATTTAAAATCCCCTAAAAATTATATATATATCTATACATATATATTTAGTTTGCCCCAAAAGTAATTACTTCTATTGATTTCCATGGAAACTACAATAGATACAAAGAGCACAATAACACTGTTTGATAGAGCAAAATCTCCATGACAAAACACTATTTTTATCACAGTCACCACCATTTGCTGTGCATTTTCACTAGTAATGAGCAAGAGCCTGCATACTATGCCTGTACAAGTATGTACCGTTGCTGTCACCACTGCTCTCACTGAGATGACATCCACTGTTTGGCCTCACTAAACATTCAGTAAATGTCAATGAATATCAGTGGGTACATTTTTTTCCTCATGGAGGAGTTCAGTTCCATGCCTTGGCTTCATCTGCACTTCCATGTGAGACGCCATTCTGTCAGACAGCCCCTCTGCTGCCATCTGTCACAAGGCAACAACATGTAACTGAATATTGGTTGGAAAGTTCAGCCTCTACTGCCGTACCACCAACATCTGCCTTTGACACTGTGGGCCAACATAATGAAATAAGAGGCATTACTTTCAGAGTGGCCCGTGTATGTATAAATTGTCATAAATATGATCTTATTTTAGATTGCAAAAATAATTAGCAGACTAGACTGATCTTTGAATTAGTTACTATGGCTTTAAAACACGGTAGATTTTTATATAAATGCATTCTCTCTAACAGCTTATAAAAATTGGTGACAGTATTTCAGATGAATTCCAATCTGGCATGGCATGTATCTATGCATGTATTCTTGTAAACATTTAGCTATTTTAAAAAGAAAAAACGGACAAGCTTGGAAAATGTTTTCTGTCTTACTGTTTATCATACATACGACACTGAAACATGAAAGCTGCACAAATCAAAGCTGCAGAAGTCTGGCTATATTTCTTCTGTATATTAGCCTGATAGCCATGGGCGTGATATAGTGGGTTACTGCATCTGGCTTTAATCTTTGTTGGTTTTTTTTTCTTCATTTCGGCACATCATCATCAATCTTTGCTGACCAGATAAAAACCAACCAACAACAACACAACAACAACAACAACAACAACAACAACAAACCCACACTGAAAATAATTTCACTCTAGGAATAAAAATAGCTGTAGAAAACTGATTTCTAGTAGAAAACTGATAGATTTCTAGTGTCTACCTTGAGCTAGAACAAATCAAATAAGGGACAGAACACTCCCTTTTTGATTATAATAAATATTTTAAATTTCATGTACATATACAATTAGTGATAATTTTATGGAGAATAACGTCATCTAGTTATTATTTTTTCCATATTTCCTAATCCATAATAATGACAGTGTCCTTAATACCTTCCAGAGAGTGTATCCTGGAACAACACAAAGGGTCACAGAGAAGACATGAGAAAATGTAAGAAATAATACAGAAGTTTATCATAGGATACTGATGTATCTGAGAATTTCCCAAAGGGTCAGAGAAATATTCATATCTAAGCAATGAATACAGCCTTAACATAATTACTTTGCACATACTTCTATAATCACCATTCCAGCTAATAACTGTTCTACTTCTGTTGCCCTATTTTGCTTCTTGCAAAACTCTGAGTGGAATCCTATCTGAATGTCAGCCTGGAAAAAAACAGAAGAACAATAAACAAATTAAAAGTATGAGATGTGCCTTATAAAGCATCTTGGATGGGGTGAAGGGAAGAACTGTCAATTTCTAGGCTTCCTCATTTGTTTATTATACCTCATTTTTTGTTGTAGAGAAATGGTAAATGAGGGAATTCTATTTCATTATTCATTTTTCATTTTTTTAATTCACTTTTCTGAAAGTTTAGAAGATCTTGCTATATGGCTTTCCCATTACCAATGTTTCTTCTTCGTTATGCTGCAAAATAGTAGCTGACTCACTGAACACTTTCTTGTTACAACATGTTATGATAACTGAAGATTTAAAAACCTGGCTATTCAGCCTCAGAAATCAATCTGCATTTAATATAACTCACTTTTTGAGAAGGCATTAATTAGAAGTCTGATACTTATATACTTTTTGTCATTGCCTTCAAAAGTACCATCCTTTTTCTTTGCTTCAGAAACTAGCTCACAGACATACCAACAAACCGTGACTTGGAAGCATTTAAAAGGATGTCAGAACAGAATTACCCTCTGGGTCAAGGAACTTTTCTTTCCTGAGAAAGGGAAAGGTTACGCTGAGGCTGAGGGAACCGTGTGCCATGCTTTCATTACCATTTCTAATGGACAGCCAGAAGACAGAAAAGGTTATGTTGCTGTTAAAAACATCGTCCAAACATCTACAACCAGATTTCCCTTTGAAGCTGGAATTCTTCCCAGTGAGATGGATATGGCCACAGCTGAAGCAACAATAATTTTTCATGCAGTGAAATACTGCCACACATTCCAATGCTGGACAACTCTGAGCAAATTACACAGCGTTAATGACACTTCACTGGGCAACCACCTGAAAACACCTATAACATTTTTCCCTAAAAACGTCATTACCTCACTATTATGCTCCTACAACACCTCTGATATCTCTGTAAACTGTCATTAAATCATTTCTCAGTAACAGAATTTGGTAGGAGAAATGTCAGATCATCTGAATTAACACAATTAGCAAGTGAACGAGAAGTTCTGAGACTGAATTTTGAAACTATGAAAAGAAATAAGGGGGTGGAAATGGGTCTAGATTTTGGCAAGAAAAAGAACAGACCCATTATTTAGAAGAAGCAAAAGAAGAAAAAAAGACACTGTATGAAGCTCATGAGATGATGAACTCCCTAGGAAAAAACTCGCATGAAGAAGAATTTCAGTTAAGTCATTAAATTTCTCTCTCCTGACAGGAAGAGCAAAAATCATTAGTTATGAGGGACATCTACACATAGCTGTTTCCTGGCAATAAGTGTCCACTACTTTAACCTTTAGCCTTAAGTTATATGCTGATCACTTCACCACAAAGGAGGCAATTTTCTGCAGTTTGCCCCAGGTACTCCTCTTGGTTTATACTCCCTCTCCAGGGCTGCTGTTGCAGTACATGGTAACCACGTTTTGGCCTGCCTTTGCAGAAGGCATCCCGAGTCATCACTCCTCACACACCAGAGCTCTCTGCTGCGAGTTTCCTCCCCAGGCTGCCAAGAACATCAGATGAATTGGATTGCAGAAACCAGAACTTCTCAGCCTCCAGCTCAGGGCAGCTCAGTGCTCCTCTATATAGCCTATATATTTCTTCCAGCTCCCATGGAGTGGCTGACTCATGCCTTACTGCAGCCTCATGCAGTCTGTCTTTTCTCAGTATATACCACATAGGCAGCCAAAGGCTGTCCCAAGAGCTGGAATAACCTTGTGTCCAGGGCAGGCTGCTCTACCCCACTATCTTACTACTGCTGTGGCGAGAAAACAAGAATAGAGCTATGTATGAGCCTGTGCCCCTTGCCTGCTAGCATGATGACAAAGAGGCAAACTGGAACAGGAGGGCCCAGCTACATGCAGCATATTTGAGAATGAGGCAATCTGCTTGAGAACAGACGTTCACCCTTTCAGTTACTTACATTACTGCAACTTTGACAGAGGTTGTCCTTCTTTTTGCATATCTGTAATATCTAACACAAGTCCTTTACCTCACAAGCATCTGTCACTTCAGGAACTCACTAGGTAATGTGCAGCAAAACAAAACAAAACAAAGAGATGGAAGCTGTATAAACTTGAGATAAATGTAAAGCCAATAGATTTAAAGCAGTAAGGAATATGCTACCAGAGGACAAACTGTAAAATGATACATTTAATTTTTCATTGCCTCAAATCTTCAGATCAAATCTACCTGACTTTGGAAAAGACGAGCTTTAGGCTTGCTGCAAAAGTAGCTGGATGAAATACTATGGCCCATGCTCCACAGTAGGTCAAACTAACAATCTGTTGATCCTTCTGGCTCTAAATTCTATGAGTCATGTAATTCTTCCTAAGTGGCCCTCTCAGGGACTTACGCCTCAGTGACTTAAATCCTCTACTATTTTCAGTTACAAATTAAAGATTTTTTTAAATAGCAGCCTCTCATTTCCAGTTTATTCAGTGTCCTACCCAGAATAGTAGAACAGCTACAAGTGATTCCATGTACTTCACCTTTTTCCATCGATTACTTGTACTGGAAATTAAATAAGCCACAAATATTGTCAGCTAGAAGGACTGATTCTCAATGCTTCTTTAAAAATCACATTTAAGCAGTATTCTCAATTTCATTTCAGATGAAATGTCAAGAGTTTCACTTAGACATGGGATCTGAAAATCTCTCTGTACTTGACCAAGCTGTGAAGATTCCCAAGTCTTTAAATAGATTTGAAAGCACTTGAAGGCCTGCAATATGCAAGGGATCAGAGGAAACAAGTAAAACATCTGCTAAGGGCCTTCCTGAGAATGTTGAAGCATATTCTCGAAGAGACAAATTGAAGTCTTAGTCTGAGAAGTAGAGGGCAGACACTCTGCAAAACCAGCATCCTCTTTGCATGAATTGAGACTGATGTCTCCATCACTGTTGCATTCATCACCCTGTATTTCTTCTGCCTGCCCCCTCTTTTCTTTTCCATGTTGGAATCTTATCTTGTCTCACACCTATATCGTTTTTCAATAATAGTCTTTATGTCCTTCAAACTCTTGTCTTTTCTAACGCTTTTATCTTCTCCCATGGTAAATCCAACGCCAACTATCTTTTTTCTTTTTCCCTACTGCTTTCCCACTCACCACTTTTCACTGTGCTTTTCCTTTTGTCTTCACTGGCCAGCTATATTGGTTGAGTGTATTCTGTCATGAACACTTCCATAATTTCACTCTCCTTTCTCAGGTTCAAGTCTGTTTCAGCTGTACATTCACTGTTCCCCAGCATCTATACTAACCACTCATCTTTGTCAGGGATACTCTGTGCTTCTAGATGCTCATTTTTCTGCAGACACATATCCATTTACTATGTATGTGAGTAATGTGTAACTGGAAATAGTCTGCTGAATTCCTAATTCACCCACACAAAAAAACTTTCCAAGTTCTTGAGCATTTCTGCTACTTTCTCCCAAGCTCTTTCTCATATGCTTTTGCACCCCATTCTTGTTTGTTTTTTTTGGCAGGGCAGTTATTCAATAACAGCTTTCCCTCTGTAGGATCCGATTCACAGTTTCTGAGTTTCTCAGCCTCTTTGATTTCAGGATATCTACAGTTGTCTCCTCAGGGCCCCCATACTCATCTTCTAGGTTTCTGCTGGCCTCTTTAGGTATCACCAAGACACACAACTTCTCAGTTATTTTCCATCCTTTTCTGCTGCATCTCTTTCTTTGTTACAGCCCAAAGAGGAGAATTAGGGAAAGAGATAGGCTTGGCTGAACAGCAGGAGGGAAGCTTCAAAGAGATGAGTTGAGGGCAATAGCGGAATGCCACTGAGAAGGTGGGGGCCAAAGAGGTATTACAAAAGAAACAAGAAGGTCTGCAAGGGAATAAAAATGTCCACAAAAGTCTTCTGAAAATCAAAGAGTTCCTTTCCTGAAGAAGAGAAAGACCTAATAATGTTCTTGCTAGAAGTAGATCTAAAGTCATAAGAATGGAGGATGATCAGGTTGATCTTTTACCCATTCTCTCTGTGAAGTTTATCCCCTCTCACTGCCTTAAATATGCACTTTCCCTTCCTACATTTGTCTTAGCTCTTTGTCTGCATGTTAGGCTAGGCAGCTCACATTCCCTAAGCTCAGAGGATTTCCTCACCCCTTCCAAGTCCTGTATGATGCAAGCATGCCAGACAGACATTCAGCCCTTGAGTGTACTCATGTGGCCTCTTGTTTTCCCCTTGTGTGGCTCTGAAGGGTTACGAAAATAAGAAGCTAGACAAATTCATGCCAGCAGTAATTCCAGCCCCACCCTGCAGAATGGGCAGACACCACATGACTCAAGGAACAGCCAAATTTCATGATTACGTTTAAATAAATATTGACAGTTGAGAAGACTGCTCTGTTTCTCTGTTTTTCTCTCTCCTCATGCTCCCTCACTGCAGGAGGCTATCAGCACCTTGGCTAAATTGGCTGTAGCATGACACTGGGAGACTTCGCTCCACAGGAACAAAAAGTTCCTTTAAAAACATGGAAATACCCACGTAATGAAGCAATATTACTAAACAGGATTTCGGCCAGCACCACAATGCTTAATGATTTTGAGGGTTAAGAAAAGCATGGATGAGGTGGGAAAAAAACACTGTTTTTCCAAATATTTTAAGTTTAGGGTTTGCCAAGACCTGCAGGAGGGAGATACAAATGGTGATAGGAATAACAGAAAACAAAGGGTTTAGAGCAGTATTTAACGACAGAGAGTTTGGGTATTTTGTTTGTTAACTTTGCTGTTTTTCCTGGACTGGACTGCACAAATCTGTAGTAGTATCTAGAATGTATGGACACTACACTTGTATGTTATTTATCCTGTCGTAGTCTTTCTCATCCTTAATTCTGCAGCAGACGTCTGTGCCATGCTTCTGTTTGTATATGAATAATATTTTTTAGATATTACTGGAGTTAAATAGAAACTTTCATGAGCTATTAGAAGAGCGGAATTTTTGGTACCTGCACTGGAAAAGAAAGAAGATACTACCTGGAAATTAAACATTTACTTATATAACATTGATTTAGGAAAAATGAAAGACTGTGTTCAGTCCTGTTTCTTTCTGAGAACCATGAATATGAACTGTTTACTCAGCTATTTTATTTTAGCTGTTTACAGTGCCCTGTGATTTTAATGCATGATGCCATCAGTACAGATTAAAAAGGATATGCGAGATTGTTTTTGAAGAATGTTACATTGTCAAGTAATTCTGAAAGGTTTCTTCTACATCGCTGAGAAATTTAGCTGAAAGGTTTGCAAGCCATACTTCCCTGATTTTTTTTTTTGGCAAATACTTCATTATTTTATTTAACTATTTAGTTAAAGGAACTTACATCGTAACACAAACCTCATTGTGACTCATTACTATTATTTCATTTTGAAGTTGCCTGCAGTACATAGAACAAAAGTGTTAACGAACACCTTATTAGACATAGCTGCCAACTGTAAAATGGTTATGACTCACATTTTCAATGTAATATGAAAACTTATAAATTTATAAATAAAACTAGGAAGTTATTTGACTGTTTAAGGACGTGCAGAATTTTGGTACCTTGTGCTACACACTCAAGATAGACCATCTTCCTTTCATGTCTCTTTTTCTTTTTTTTTTTTTTCAGACTTCTTACCATCTTCCATCATTATCTCAGCTCTCTTTGAGCTCTCTTTGAGCAGGAGCAGCCAGCAGCAGACTCTTGCAGCTTTGCCTTTAAGATACTTGAGGTGCTTTGAAAAGGTAAAAAGAACAAAAGTATTTTATTGAAGTTTCATGGGCAGTACAGTTGTTTGAATCCCACATCTGTCTGGAAGGTGACAAGCCAGCAAGTGTCAGAAAACCAAATGGCGTGAGCAGAACACGTCTCCATATATTCTTCCTATGGTTGTGATTTTTGGACTTGTACAGCTGGTAATCAAAAGACAGAGAAGAGACAGTGCAGCTAGCTCTGCAAACCTACCCTGGCTTCTTGAGTTATCACCCTGGGGAAGAATTCAGAACTGGCATGGCAGTTTTTGCAAAGATTATATCCTGGATTTGAACTAGGATTATCTCAATGGAGAGCCAGGCTTGTGTCCACACCGTACATGCTGAACCAGAACTGCAGAATCCTCTGAAGGTGAGTCCAGTAGTCTCTTCTTTGCCAGCAGGAGGCCAACAGATTTAACATGCTTGTGTTCATGCCCCATCAAGTGTGATCTGGCTTCTACTGTGCTGTAGAGCATGCTGGGTTCCTAGAAAGCTTACTAGCTCTGTCTGTTGCAATGTGGTGCATTCAGAGAGCTAGTTCAGGTCGGGCACTGTGTCTGAATGAGTAAGTCCTCCTCCCGTTTGTAGTGTTGGGAGGCTGCAGTGTAAGGATGCTCCCAGGTCTGGCCAGTCCTGTGAGAAATAATTCCATGGTTTCTCCCAATACTTGCATCATCCATGTTTTTCTACTATTGGGAAAACGTTTGTTTCTTTCCATCAAATAATGGAGAATTGATCGAAATTATTTTTGGCTGGTGTAGTTCAGCTAAGAGCTATTTCAGTGTGGTGTAATACAGAATAGTCTTGTGCCAGCATAGAGGTTCCTTTGTTCTGAAGAAAATGATGTTGCTGAAGACCAGACAAAGAGATTAGAAACACCACTGGTAATCCTTTCAGTCAGACACAGCATTGGACCACCCCTATGTGCTCGTCACATACGTGTCCTAACCATGGGGGCAAAGCAAGTCCTGAACAAAGGGCCTCTGTCTCTTCACATTTATCTACTTTGCTCAAAATGCATTGACAGCTACTGAGACAGAAGAACCATCCAACCTGGTTTATGGAACAGGGTAGTGTCAGGCAAAGGGACTGAGAGTAGATCCATGCAAACCTGTTTTTTTTTTTTTTTTTTTTTTTTGCTTCAGAGGGTTCAAACTGCAGCTTGAATGGGGCATCAGATCTGCACTGTCCATGTTAATGAACTGTCCAGACACTTCACCTACTGATAAGTGTTATTCCTACCACTCTTTTGTGATGCTTGCTTGTGATACCTTTTGCAATTCTTTCTTCTGCTGCACAAGCCTCCATTTATGTTATGCATTATAATAAACTGAAACTACTTTAGGTCATTTTGTGAACAAAGGCAAAAAAGCACCTTTTTTCAGTCGAGCCATTGGACTACAGTTAGGTGCTCTGGAACAGTTTTGTTTTAAAAGAATGTTACAAAAAATGTGAAACCTTCTACACTGGCATAAAATAAGACCTTAAGAAATTGAAATGCCAGATTAAAGAGCTGGAATGTGCATGCACTGATGAATGGGAAGGGAGAAAGGAGAACAGGAGACATTCGTACTCCAGAAGGAAAAACCTGATTGTGACTCAGAATTTTTCCAAGAACAGTTCATCCTAGTGAAATTAAGATACTCAGATTATGCTGCCAAGGTCACTGACATTTTTGTTTATCCGATTCTTAAAGGGAAATTACAAAGTTAAATACTGTGGGTCATATTCTCTGTAGGGCAAGCTGCTGCAATTCTGGCATAGATACTGGAGGCACTCTACAGTGTCAAGGGCTTCAGCCTATTTCTTAGGAGTCCTTCTGGCAGCTTGCTTTGTTGCTTTCTTTGTTTTTGTTTTTGTATGTTTCTGGTAAAATATTTGATTTTTTGCTTTACCTCCAGTTTTCGTAACCTTTTCATGGCTGATTTCTGAAAGTTAATCTGTTTCACAATCTGTTTTTCACAAGTTTAATGTTATAATTGCATAATTAGAAACAGAACTGTGAAATACAGACAAGAAAACTTGCTTGAAACCAAAAACAGTGGCTGTTTTACCATCAAAAGCAACACTGGACCGTACCTTCTGTCACTTTCTATTGCCTAACTCCTTCCATTCACAATCAACTCTTTTCAAATGACTTTTTTCCCCTTTTCCTGTACCCCTTGAGACAGCAACTGCCTAAAGCCTAAAGATAAAATCTAGCATTTATTAATGGTTGAGTTCACATAAGGTGTAAACACAGAGTAAGCTGCACAAAACCATGTTCATTGCTTTTATAAAGGGTTGCTCATTGTCAAAGGCGAGCATGTGACAAAAACCTCTTACACTAGTTACTGACAGTTTTGTTACTCAATGTAATGACTGTCCTTTATAGTTTAAAAACCAGGAGATTTAGCTGTAGGGTGCTGTCAGGGTTGAACTCTCCCTGATTGCCTTCTGACTGGTAAAGCACTCCTTGCTGGCCAGTAAGGGGCAGCAGAAATGTAGTCCCATATTTCGTATATTCTGCCAGGCCACAAGTGTTTTTACTTCCTGTTGCCTACAGCAAGCTAATGTCCCAAACTCTGCAAAGAGACCTAGGTCCAGATGTTAATGAATTTTTCAGTAAAATCAGGGATTTTGCAGATTCAGATGGCTGGGGTAGAAAGGAGAATGCTACCGTTTATGAGAATTCTCTGCTCATACCTTTGGTTTAAAGCTGATCTGTAAGCTTGACATGCCAGTTTTTCTCTTTGTTATTACCAGGGCAAATAGGGATTTTATCTCATTTTTTTTTTTTCAGTTAGCAAATGAATTGATAGTGAAATAGTAATAGTTATCAACAGGGAGTAATCTTTGCAGTTCTCTGGAAGCACTGTCCACTCGATACAGGCTGTTTTCAGATGACTCCAAAAACAGAACAGAACAGCACCCAGAAATAATACTCCAGGGGAAATCTTTTCCATAGGCTATTGTTGCCACGTCATCTTCTCATCAACAACAGTGTCCAGTTTTCCTCAATCACATAAAGCCAGTCAAACAGAAGCCACGGTTGTGTTATGCCTGTCTTACCATTGCTTAACAAAACATTTTTCTGTTTTGGAAAATATTTGACTACTCAAAGTTCAAGCTGAGACTCTAGTAGTCCCTTCAAATAACCTCACTGTGAAATACAGCTCAGGGAAAAGTATACGGATTGTTTAACAATGAGCTTATTTATAAAATGGTAACTAAGGTAACTAATCACATGGGAAATCACATATTCCTGCACAGGTGAGATTTTTTGTAACAAAATAACTATTAAATCAAAATGTTGAACATTAAGTGGGAGACTTCTTTTATGACTAAACATTCTTCATTACAGAGTTACACACTGGACCACACACAAAATAAAAGCTTTATCAGACAGTTATGTATACAAACAAAACGTCCCTGAAAGCACTCAATAAAGTCTTCTCCAGGTTTACTAGGAGACCATGTCAACTAAGCAGTAGATTTTTACTGTTGCTCTGAGAGACTGCTTTCTGCAAATTTTATTGTATTTCCTTCCCTCCTGGTATTGATTTATAATAAAAGAAAAATATTTTTCCCTCTTTAGAGCATTTTCCAAAATTACTTCATTATCCACCTACTTCAAACAATTTCTAACAACATCCTTGTCCAGCTGGGTAAACAAAAAATTTGTACGTATATTTCATTGAGCATTTATTTATTTGGTGAAAGATTAAGGCAATGTCTCTTGCCAAAACCCATAAGTATTCAGATGAAAAATAATTTATATTTTTAACCTAAGGTCTAGGTTCAGAATGTCTATCACAACAGAAATTAAGAAAAACATTTGCCTGCTTTGGCAAGGGGATTGGACTAGATGATCTCTGGACATCCCTTCCAACTCTTACAGTTCTGTGATTCTGTGATTTCAATATAATGAGGTTGAATATAGGGCATTAGTATGAACACAGGTTAACTGACATACACAGAAACCCTAAGGCAACATAACTCTGAAATCATGTATACTGATAGAGCAGAAAGGTATACTGGTCATGCTGACACACACCTGTTGTGGTGTGAAAGACAAGTGGCAAGATTTATTTTGGTGTGCTCCCTTTTTCAGCAGATTAAACCCAGATAATTACCAGTCATTGAACAGATTTTGTGATTGCACAGTTGTTCCCAAATAAGTAGGAACACAGTCAGTCCAGAGCCTGCTAAGAAGTTAAGGATATGAACATGCAGAATAAAGCTTTGAACACATACTCTAGGATATATATACATATATATATTTAATCAAAAACAAAAGCCTACAAAACAAGCCTAACATAAACTGCTTTTCTTTCTTTGTTTCTTTAAGTATATTTCATTTAAAACTGCAGTAGATTTTGATTGAGTTTATTCAACATTATGCAAACTCACAGAGTGAACAGGCTGACTAAAATCTAACGTTAGTCCAGACTAGGTAAAGTATTGCTGGCAAGCCAAAAGGATCTGATCCTTCTCCTCTGCTCAACACTGGTGCAGCCACACCTGAAGAACTGTGTCGAGCTCCGGACTTCTTAGTACAAGAGAGATTCAGAGGTACCAGAAGGAGACCAAGGGAATGTCCATAAGGATGACAAAGGGACTGGAACTTCTCTCCTGTGAGGAGAGGCTGAAAGAGCTGGAACAGTTCACCTTGAGAAGTGGAGGCTCAGAGGGATCTCATCAATGTATACAAATACCTGAAGGGAGGCTGCAGGGAGGACAGAGCCAGGCTCTTTTCAGGGACAGGATGAAAGGCAGTGAGCACAAAGAGGAGCACAGGAAGCTCCCTCTGAACACCAGGAACCAATTCTGTGCTGTACAGGTGACTGAGCCCTGGCACAAGCTCTGCAGAGGCTGTGGGATCTCCTCCTTGTGGTGGAGGAGAGAGAAGGTGCTGGGCACCCTGCTCTGCGTGCCCCTGCTTGAGCAGGGCTTGGGCCAGATGGACACAGAGCTCCCTGCTAACTGGAGCCATACTGCTATCCTGTGCTCACTGCTGCCTGCTTACTGTGGAGAGGCTGAAGTTCTGACCAATGGACTGCAGAAACTGCATGGAGTCCAGTTTTTGAAAGCTGCAGTAATTATTCCCTACTTGAGGTACTCATTTCTTTATATCAAGGTTTCACTTTTGCCCCATGACCTGTGTTGAGCTGTCAGAAAGAGTGGTGACTGTGTAACTGCACCACAGGAATATGGCATAGGAGCTCTAGGTCTTGTTCCTGTATTGCACTCTTGTATATGTACAGTGAAGAGCAGCTCCTCTTCTAATAACAGCTAGGCCTCTGCATGCCACCATAACACAGTAAAATGCAGTGGTGGGTCAGTGTTAGCTTACAGCCAAACTTCTGCCTAGCTGCTCATTCCCCTTCCTCAGTAAGACCAGGAGAGAAAATAGGTTGAGAAAGGTCAGGGGTTGAGATTCAGAAAGGGAGATTGCTTATCAGTTGCTGCCATCAGCAAAGCAGACTTGGATAAAGTTTGTTTCATTGCCAGTTATAATAGCTTTGTGTATGAGAAACAAAGATGATCATTAAATGTATCTACCTCCTTTCCCAGACCCAAATTAACTTCTTCACTCCTGAACTGGCTGCCTATTTCTGAAGGGCAGAAGGCAGGGTTTTGCAGCCAGTTCTCAAGGCTTTCTCTCTACTCTTCCATTTCCTGATGCTTTTCCCATGTTTCAGCATGGGCCCTCCAAGATCTGCAGGGATTATCTGCACCATCACGGAGCACTTCCTCCTCCTCCTTCAACTTTAGCATCACCTCTGATGTTTATCGCTTTTTTAGCTCCCCCTTTGTTTGGAATTTTCTTTACCCTTTTTTAAACATGTTTCCCCCTAGGTGTCCTCAGTTTGGATGCTGGGCACTGTCATGCCATGCAATAGGACCACTGCAGCCTGCTGTGTCCAGCATTGGACAGCTTCAGCTATACCTCCCAGAGGAGCGTGACAGACTCCTACAGGACCACTGTGTACTGTCATATTCTTAGTTCCACAAAGATGTGCTTGCCGTAGTGCTAGTTTTTCTGTTTCTCTCATGCTGTGACATTACACAGTACAGTGACAACAAGCTGTCTGAATGGGGTATAAATCTATACTAGCATAGATTTTTAAGACATGCTTCTTTTTTTTACTAGCAAATTTCTCTACATTCCTCTCTCACCTTCCAGAAAATGTTATACAAACTCACAGAATGAACTGTGTGAGGATTAAGTACAAAGGAAAATGGAAGAAAAAAATACTGTAATTACAGCAATTTAATTGCATAAACTAGGAAGATCACAGGCAGATATGTGCTTTATATGGGTGTATGCACTAGTGTACACAGTGTGAGGAGGAGCAAGGTTAGCTTAGTTGAGGACTCATGCTGTGGAATGTACAAGGCAGTACAACCAACCCTCTGATGCAGTTCTTATTTAAGACAGAAAATAACAAGAACTGGAAGCTGAAAAATGTTCTTCCAATTTCCATGATGAGCAAGAAAGGAGATTTAGTAATTATGGGTCTACTAGTCTCACTTTGGTACCTGGTAAAATAATGGAGAAGAGCATTATTTTATAAAAAAAATAAAAATAATAATAATTTAATAATAATAATTAAAAAAAAAAAAAAAAAACTGAAAGACAATGCAGCACCAGTTTGCCAGGGGAAAGCCCAGCTGGATTCGGTGATTTTAGGTCCCTTCCAACTTGGCATGTTCTGTGATTCTGTGATAAAGCATGTACTGGCGTGAGGTCAGTTAGGCTGGCCCCGTGATGACCTGCATGCCACCTCCCTGTCACTGTGTGCCTAAAAGGTTGCTCCTTTACTCTGCTGCAGTGTCAAACTGGAAGAAAACGCATAAGTAAAATAAAAGAGATGAACAGAGTTGAACTGCTTTTCAGATGGAAAGCAATTTATGGCACCTGGTCTTGTCTGAAGAAAGCAATTTGTTGGGGACAGAAAAGCTGCTGATTAAAGCTAATGATTCAGTCTGTGTTACAACTCATCACAGAAAAATCAGCATCTGTTTGACATTACACCTATAACAAGTGTTTTAAAGAGAGGAACTCTGAGGGCAGTTACGGGAACTGCAGACTTTGAAACAAGTTCTGAACTCTTGGGACTAGTAATCCTTCCTGTAGTAGTCCCTTAAGCCTTCATAGCCAGGGTTTTGCACAAAGTAAAGCATTAAAATGCAGTGTGTCTTGTGGGCAAGGAACCATAACAATCTGCTATTGGGAAACCTGTGGAAGTTAAAAGCGATATGTGTGTGATGCAAACACCCATCGTGGCTGCACTGGACCCTGAATGACAGTGAAATATACAGAGAAATGTTTTCACATCTAATTGTTTTTTTGAAGCATTAATGTTTTCACAAGACAAGGTTTCCAGCCCTCATTTATTTGATTCTGTAAGATGTTTATTTTCACTAGCCTCCTTTTTCTTGCCTCTTCAAAACCTGACCACTTCTCAAAACAGGACTAGAGTAAAAATTACCAATAGAAGGAAATGAGAAAAAGATGTTTTTCAAAGAGGAAAAGAGAGAGGATATTTTTAGTCAGTACGTTTCAAAAGTGGTACTGTCCTGAAGAAGAAACCTGTCTGACAGTTTCCTGCTGATCTGTACTGGGTCACTCTATGTATATAAGAAATAAAACGTCTCCTGCTTTTAGTACTTACTGGCACACTCAAAGAGAAGCCAATACAGACTATGTCCATTCACTTTTAGAGACTGCCTGCATGTCAGAACAAGGGCAAACTAGCTAAGCAGAGTCTATTAGTTACTCCGCCGTAGACAATACACCGCACTCATTTGTTGAATTACTATCTATTGTATTAAGAATTTGAACACTTTCTGTAGACATAATGTGAATATTATATGTGACTTAGCAACTGTATTTAAAGAAAACTGATTGTTTCAGCTGTGGCAGACTTCATGCCCTTATAGCTGTTGTCCCAGAGTGCAAGGAGAAAAATTTGCTCACACATAAATGGCGTTACTTCCTGTAGTGGACTGAAACTAAACCATGACAGCTATGCTGGTACAAGACTCTGTGGCCCTGTTTTTCTTTCTTCATGAGGCTTCCTGGAGAGCTTCCTAAATCCATCCTCATGGATCTATCTAAAATAGCTATGTTTTACATCACAAATACTATCTCAACTTTACTTCTAGTATAGACTTGTTAGAACAGAAATAATACTTGGAAATAATGTTTTTCCCCTCTAAATCTGAGCTGGTAATTTCATTAGTATGCTGGAATCTAGAAGAGCAGAGCGGTCAGCTTCACTGTCAAAATGAGGTAGACATCAGCAGCATAATACAAAACAAAAGAATAGTCATGTCCTTTTGATTGGGTGTCTTAATTTCACCAGGGCTAGAATTGTTTTCTTCAGTGTCGTGCATGATGCTACATTTTTGAGAAGAAACATAGAAGAAAGAACAGTGTTAATAGTTGCTGCTAAGCAGTGTTGTACAGAGCCAAGACTGTTCTCAGCAAAGGGCCCAAGGAGCGTCGAAGTTAGGACAGCTGACTTAAACTGGCCAAAGGGATATTCCATACCATATGACATCATGCTGAGGGAGTGATGGGAGTTCATCCCTTCTCTTCTGATCGAGGGGCTAGCTGGGCACGTCAGGGTAGGTGGTGGGCAATTATTTGTGCATCACTTGTTATATACATTCACGTACACACGTATATACACACTGTTATGCATACATATGTGTGCATACATAAATATAGTCATAACTATTATCCTTTTCATTTTCTCTATCCTTAGTAAATAGTTTTATCTTAACCCATGAGTTATACTTTTTTTCCAATTCTCTGCCCCATCCCAATATGGAGGGGTGGGGTGAGTGAATGAGTGTGAGGTACCTGCAAGGTTAAACCACAACAATATGTATATATATGTAAAACAATTTTCTTAGCTCCAGGTGACCTAGACAGTGAAACTGAGCGCACCCTCAGAAAGTCTGCGGGCAGCACTGAGTGGCACAGTTGATACAGCGGAAGGAACGGATGCCATCCAATGGCATCAAAGATTGCTAGAGGCCTAGACGTGTTCTCCTGATAGCAATATATGTGATCCTCACTTGCCGTGAAGATTACGTGACTTTTGATGTGACTTTTAAATACAGTTGCCAGATCAGCTTTGCAAAACTTCTTTCTCATGGATATATGAGAAACTTTTTAACACGAAAACACGTTCTAAGTAATTTTTTTCACCTGTCAGTATGATGCAGATATAAAGAGGAATTTACATGGGTGTAGTTCTTACTCTTATTATCTAGTTCTTTTTTCTGCCAAGGCTAACATCCTTTCTTTCGTGACATAATCTAGATACAGTATGTTAATGTAACATTCTGTACCTTGAGCAACACAGCACTTCCTGCTTTTGTGCTGGATGCCTAAGCTAGCTAGCAGTGACTCAAAATGAAGCTGTCACCCAGTGAGCTGTTATTACCATCACATAGTACAGTACTTCATAGCAGTGCTTTCAAATTCAGAGAGCAATGAGGTCTGACAGTATGTGATTTAACTTCTTCTACATTATATTTAAGATATTGCTTCTCACCTCTTATTTCACCTATTTTCTCTAAGTTGATCTTCCCTCCACCTCTCTCCATAGTTATAAAGAGAAGGGGCAGGGAATTACATTGTGAAAGAATAAATGGCATGATAAAATACAATTTAGCTTATAAAATGTATACACAGCAGAAACAGAATGAGAAATGGATGTGAAAACACACAAAGTAATTGAGTGAAGAATTCAAGCAGGGTTCACTGAAGAGTACCGTCATCTTTATACAAATTAAAACTAAACCCTGGCCCTTGGTAGAAAAACAGAGAGATTTGCTAAAGGAGAGAAGTGATGTCTGTATTTCCAGGAGTTGATTTTAAAACATCTCTCCTCAAAGGCCATGAAATTTTGCATGGAATTTTGAATACCTGACCTGTTCTGAACAGCATGTGCAGATAGATAAGGAATCATTTAACTGTATCTATTTCTGGAACATCTTATTTTCAGTTTAAGCCACACGAATCTCTCACCTAGAACAAGTGAGCATTTACATGCCTTATATACTTACTGTCTACTTGTAGTCTAACCTCTTCTATCATCTGGCTGAAGATCTACCTGACATACCATACCATGCCCATCAACTTGTCTGTGTGACTTCGTATACTAACAACAGCTTTATTTCTCTTCTTGTAAGGACGAGCAGAAACCCTGCCTCCTTTTAGTACTACCATGTTATATGAAATCCAGATTCCAGGATGTGGACATTTCCACTAAGACCTACCAGAATGTCTGCTAAATCTGGCAGACAGATTATTTTGAGGCACTATGAAGTTTAAGGAAGTTATTTTAGACAAATTCCTTAGTCTAAACATTAAGTCTCATCCCGTTGCAAGTTAAAGACTTCTGTTATGCCTGGGAGGTCCCTGAACCACCACATTCCTCCTGGACAATTTGGAAGCTGAATGGAATTATCTTCAAATGGAGAAGATTAATAAATAACATAGCTTACGGATAAGTAGAGTTCCAAGAATGTTCCAGTATGCTGGCTTTCAGGACAACACCGTATCTGATACATTTGTAAGAACATAAGGATTTGTGAGGTCCAAAACCCTGCTTAAGTACTTGTAGATCTTCATGTACTTGCTCTAACACATGAAGTAAATGGGTATTAGGTTAAAAAAGAAGAAAGAAAAAAAATTATAAACATGGGATCAAGTTGTGCATCAGAAAATATAGGGACTTGCATTCAAAGCAGGAAAATCAGAGATGATCCTGTACTATCAGAAGGGAAGGCCTCAGGTTATTTCCTTGGTTCTCTGGGCCTGTCTACCACTTAGACTGCCTTGAAATAAAGTACAGCCTGAAGTCTTTACAACATGCTGTGTTGCACTGCTGACTATGAATTACATCTTCACATTTGCTCTTGCTATGCTCCTTATGAATAATGATAATGGATTTATAGATTTAATATAGAAATTATTTTTAAGTCTTCTACATATATACGTGTGTATGAGTGAACACACACAAGATACATATATGTATAGGACATCCAGCTTATAGCATCTGTTTGCAGTACAGGTATAAATAAACATCTGACACACAAACACAGTCTGGTCAGTGAGTCTTTAGGGGATCCAAGCTGGTTTCCTTTAAGTTTACAAACACAGGATCCCAGATCCCAGACTCCCACAGGAGACTGTTTACATGGAGAGAGACTCAGTGATACCTCTCTTATCAATGTATTTTCCATCTTATGCCATTAAAGCCATGGCTTACATTTTCTCATTATTTTGGACAATAAATGCAGGTCCTGGGGTTTTTTTACCATATAGGCTTCTGATGGTACTCAGCATAGGATAGCTAAGAAGGCACATACAGACACACAAGACATCTGGAGTGATCTGTCTTGAGAATACATTCTCACTGTCACAGGTGAGCTGTTTTTTCTTACCCATTAGAGTTGGCTTTGAAACCATCACCATAACCGCTGAGCTGGGTTAATTTTTTTTCTCTATATATAACCTTCCAGCAATAATTTCCATTTTAGTCATTTTGAAACAATCTGTATAATAGAAAACTTTTGTTTTGTTTTGTTTTGTTTGTTTTGTATTGTTTTTTACCCCATTATTTTTGCCCCTACATTCTAGTTTATTTATTTTAAATAGAATTAGTGTCAGCACAGAGCTGCTTACTGGCAGAATAATGAACACCCCCTTCCCCTTAATGGGAAAAAAAAATGCCTCACATATTTCTTCAAGATCCCTACCTGTAACAACCTGTTATCTGATGACAGCTTTCTTTTGTTGCAAGTCTCTACAGCAGGATATTATCAAAAGCAATTTTAAATCCAATGGATAAATGACTGGAAACCTGGGTGTCTAAGTATGTTTGGAAAACAGTGCAACAGCAAAGGAAACTGACAGAGCTCAGAACTCATTAGGACGGACCTGAGTGTTGCCTTTTAGCTTGTTTCTAGTACATGGGTGAGAAACAGTTTGCACCACCTGAAAAACGGAGCTCAGGACTGATATACTGCAATGAAAAAGGAAAAAAAGATGTGTCAAAGCAATGCATAATATTAGGACACCCATTTCAGATATTTGAAACCCCCAAAATTACCAGACGAAACCAGGAGAGGGCAATGAGCACACAGAATATTGGTAGATAGAAAGGCTGAAGTATCTGAACAGTACAATATTTTCCTCTTTTGAATATTTAATTGCCCCATCATCAGCTATGAAAAAGCTATGTTTCTGAGGTTAAGTATCATCACACTGCACTGCAGAGGTCTAAGGATCTCTGAGAACAAAGCAAAGATTTCCACATCAATCTTTATAAAATAATCCAGAATTGCTGCCGAGAGTTTCCTCTTGGGCTAAATGGAAGAAATGAATTTGTTTAACTGGACAAATTCCCAGAACTAATGCCACAGAAATTTGCATTAAAAGAAAAAAAAAAAAAATGGAACAACAATGAGCATTTAGAAGTGGAAAAAACGTTGCAAAGATCTGTTCTAAGAAATTGCTTTCACAATAATCTTCACATGAATATGCTCCGAGTTGATTCTTTCCCAAAGCATACTGTTTTTAAGAAGTTTATTTACTGCATTTTGATCTTTTCAGAATGTTTAATATTTGGTGAACTCTGGGGAAAAATCCATCTGTTCATTAACAAAATGAGGACAGCTTTTGTTATGTTTTCCCAGAAAGAAAGCTTGTTGTTGTATGTGTTGCTGTTAGATCCACTGCAGACATAAACAACAATAAATTGCCCTATTGGATTGAGGCATATAATTTTCTTATTTTTCTTTAACAGGATACTCCCTTTAAAAAGACATGGTAACAGAAAACTTCAAAAATGTTGCAGTAATTTTTTTTTCAAAAAGCTGCTTTGGCTGAAGTAAAAATAACCTTTTCCAAAAGCAAGTGAATAAGGTACATCATTATTCTCAGGTGTAAACAAGTGCAGGGGTTTAGACTGGAGATTTTTATAGCTGAAGTGGAAATACATTCCAAAAGAAAAATTCTTCAGAAGCTTAAGTTCTGATTTTAATTTTTCTACCTTAATAATCTAGGTGGTATGTGTTGGATTCTGTTTTTGTCCTAAAGGTATTGGTTTAACATTTTATAACATGGTATTTGATGTCCTGAGGAATTCGGAATACTTTCAGTATCCGTGGGAGCAAACAAACACATATTGCCTGCATACCTAATTGTCTAGTGGTTTACCATGGTGAGAAATGTCCTGCCACATTTTATGGTTTAACCTCGGTGCTTAAGTTTTTATAGGTTCAAATGAGTCGAGTTTGTTTTTCTCAAGGATATCACTATCTCACACTAAATGTATGTAGTTTGTTCACAATTTGTAACATCTCTCTGAAATAATGTATTTTAAAAATAGTTACGAAAGCATGATTTCATGCAGTATGAATAACAATACATTCCTCTTCTGTCACAGAAAACTTACGTTCTTCAGCAACAACCAAGAAACACTGTTTATAAGAGCATCATATTTATAATAAGCACGCTGCCACAGGGAGGAGGAGACAATGAAAGCAAATGTACTACAATGGTATTTTAAAACCTAGAGAGAGAAAGGGTGTTCTCCAAGTGCTATTCAGGCACCAATAGTTAAAAAGATCAGGACTCAGTGTTTCAGTAGGTTCTTTTTCTTTGCAGGCTTCTCAGAATAAATACACCTAAGGAAAGAATTGATTGAGCATGGAGGTTCACCAGGCAGTCTGGAGTGTGCATGGCTCAGTAGGGGAGCACAGGATGCTGAGAGACTGAGACATGGCTGGATGGGTTACGTTCCCAATTAGGAAATTTCTCCTTAGCTCTGGGCCTCTTTTAACGCCTAGGAGAGTAACCTAACCTGTTTCTGCAGATACACCTTCCCTGAGGTATTTCACACTACGGCAAAAATTGCAAATTGTGAAGTAGGACTGAATACACGGAGCTCTGTGTTTCCCTGTTCCTGGCTTTTTTTGAAGTAGTCCTTCTGCCCAGTATGCCCTTACACTGGAATGCAGACCTTGAATCAGTAAAACAAGACAGAATCTTTTAGAAAGAGCAACTCTACTGCTGTGATAATTTGACCTGAATACGTAAATTTTGAGTGGATAAGAAAACAATTTTTTTTAGGCTGTGTAGTAATAATTCTGCTCTCAGTGTTCAGAAAGCAAAAGCCTGTAACAAAAGGGAAAACGTAGCAATCTGTTTGGTCACCCCACCAGAAGGAGGGGTGAGACTGCCATCAGGTGCTTGCATGTCAGAACTTCCTGATCTAGTAAATGATTCTGGGAGTATGTGGCTCTCTGATGGCCCCCAGCTGACACTCACCAGCAGCTTTCTTAGTCTGGTAGCACTCTGTCATTTGAAGTAAGGGCTGCATTCACAACAGACATCACATCCAACACCACCACTCTATGTCAGTGTGCTCACTGGTAGCAAACTACTGAAGGATGAGAGAAATAACTCCAGATGCCATGATAACGGTAGATTTCCTTATTCAAAAGAGCCACAGAGCTGCTTAAACCTGCTAATCCTTCAGGAAGCAAAGGAACTTTAAAAGGTGTGTGAACAGGAGCAGTGAACAAAACATTGCTTTAACTTTTTTGGCTTTTTCAGATACCAGTTTTTATGCTTAAAACATGCTTGTGTTTATGTAGCAGGTGCGCTATTGTTTGCGGATGCTGTCTTGAAGACAACTACCTCAACAGGAGTGTTCAGTTCAATATATAAAAGACATAGTTATGTTTTGCTTCAAGAGGAAGGGAAAAATATGACTTTGGGATGTGGTATGTTCTCTATCATTTGAAATCTTTAATCCAAGACAATCTTTCTAAAAAAGTTATCTTAGCTCAGCTACTAATTATAATCTTTATGCAGAAATTACTGGGTGAAATTCTAAGGCCTGTGCTGTACAGAAGATTAGACTATATAGATCTTCTTGTCTTTTAAATTTTGCAAATCCAAATTCCGATCCAAACTCTAACACATATAATCTTCCATATAGCTTTCCCTAGAGGTTTCTATAAAAGAGTGTTTAATTTACATCCTATCCAACACTGCTCAGTAAAAACACTTTAACTGAGGTAGCACGCTTCATGATGTGCACAGAACGGCAGCAGATGAGTTTTCTGTAATGTGCTTTAGAGTTTTCCGTGATGTAATGCAAACTAAAGTTACTACTTGTTACTACTGCATCTTTAAGAAATAGTAACATTTAAGAACAGGAGAATATCAGTGTAAAGACACAGCAGTTTGAGAAAGACAGCATCTTTCCCTTGTTAACTAGTGTAAGCATTTTACAATGTGCTCTGCTCCTACTTCCCACCTCAGTAAAATTTAAAGTTTAATTGCTCAAAGTTCTGCAATGGTAGTATTGCAAATCATTCCAATTTTAATGTAAAATATAATGCAAAGCATGATCTACAATAAAAAAATGTGAAAAATACAATACCCAGAGGAACTTCTACTTTTTAAAACATTACATCACAGGACATATTTAAACATGTTAAATGCTCCACTATCATGGGCAAAGTTCTGTCTTAAAATAACTCTGCTGATTTCCATGGAAGTAATTTGCTGCAAATGAGTGTTGTTCATAAAAATCTGAACAGGAATCCAGACAATCTGAATCTCCTGCATGTCTGTGGGGGTAACACCTGCTTCTAGCACCAGACATTTGTTAGGTTTTATTCTCCTTAAATAGCACCATTTCTCCTTTTACTTGCCTTCCTACTGTCCTTTCTAAATCTTCCCTCTTGCTGAGTTCCCTACAAAAGTGTGGATGGGAACCAGAGATGCAAAGTTTCCTGAAGCTTAGGGCTGTATTTGTTTATGGTTGTCTATGGGTTTGTATAGATCTTTGTATAGAACTTGATTTTGTTCAAGCTACACATGGAAACTGTATTTAGATACAATATGATGTATATCAATACATTCAAGAAATTCTGTTAAATGAGGAACAGTACAGAAAGAAAATAACACAGTGGAACCATACTAGAAGAGAAACTGCTGTGGTTTCAGCTGTAGATTTACTGGTAGGACAAGTAAGAGGTTTAATTGCTTCCATTTGTTCTATTCTCATGTCCTCATGTCCCATGCCACCACATAGATAACTCCAACAAAGCCAGTCACTGTGAAACCACAGTTGTACAGTAGTGCCTCCAAAGATACAGAGAAGTCACTTGCTCAAGAGTGAAGAGTATTGTGCTCTGTTCTGTTCTCTCCCTCACCCTATCTCCTATCCCCAGTAGACCCTCAGAGAAATACTGCCCCATCACTTGACCTGATGCACACACATGGCTCAGACATAGATCACAGGGGACAATGTAATTCAGGTGCGGAGCTGGCAAACAAGCTCCACTTACATAAATGAAAAGAGCTACCACCTTTCCCACTATACTGACATTAGCATGAAAGTATAACTCTCTGAAAAGGTATTTCCGTGAATATTTCTGTTTGATTAAATGACACCACATGTTGAGATAATTTTAAGTACGCTGAACTGACATGCTTGCAGTGCAGTTTAAACCAATTACTGTTACGCTTCAAAGCAGGTAAAATAAATCCCACCAAAAAAGATTCAGCATACTACGACAATTTCTGTGCTTCATCTCAGAAACTGACCTTCAGTTCGTACACGACTGGATTTGCTCAGTGAATAGAATACAGTATTTCCCAATTTTTATACTGACACATTCAAGCTGAAAAAGCACTATGCACCTCTTTTCAATGACTCATAATTGACAGAGTAAATGGTACAGTCATTACCCTGATTTACCTTTAACATCTTTCTGTATTTCTTTCAACCTGTGTGAGTAAAGGTTTTATTCCAAATAATTTCTTCAATCATCTCAGCAATGTAAAGACCCAAAGCGAAATCTGATAATTACCTGTGGATGAAAATAGGAATTAGATTAAGAATTTATTTCAAAAAGGATCTACTATTCTCCTGCAGAGCAGAACAATAATAGAGTTCATAATACTGGTATGTGAGACAAAATATTATGATGAAAATTAGACCAAAGGGAAAACCACCATGGGTGTTTTATTTGAGTCAGAATTGCTGAGTGTCAGCTTTGCTCAATAATACACACAGCTGCATGAGGGCTTTCAGATGTTCTAAATGCAGCATCTGTTCAATACAGCATTCTGTATTCAGCACTGCTATTCGTATGGCAGCATTGGCCAAAAGTAACAGACAGACTCAGTGCCCTACTGTGAGCATCACTGAGCCTGCACATATGACAGTATGGTCCCTGCCCTGGAGAGCTTGCAATTTGGCTGGAGAAGACAAAACAATCCAGGGGAAAAACAAATTAAAAAAAAAAAGGGGGGGGGGGTAGTAAAAAGGAAAGATAATGGGAGCGAGATAATGCAGAAGCTAGGATAATCATAGAATGGAATCAGAGAATCACACAGTGGCTTGCGTTGAAAGGGACCTTAAAGCCCACCCTGTCTAACTCCCCTGCTGTGGGCTGCTTATTCCTAATTAGATTGGGCTGCCCAGGACACCATCCAGTCTGGCCTTGAGCACTTCCAGAGATGGGACATCCACAGCTCTCTGGGCAGCTGTGCCAGGTCCTCACTGCCTTCTAAGTAAAGAATTTCCTCCTCACATCTAACCTAAATTTCCCCTTTTAATTTAAAACCATTCCCATTTGTCCTATCACTAACTGACAGCATAAAAAGTTGTTCTCCCTGCTGTTTATAAGCTTCTTTTAAATACCAAGAGGCTGCAAGGAGGACGTGCTGTAGTCTCTCTACTTCAGACTGAACAGCAGTCTCAGCCTTTCTTTGTAGGAGAGGTGCTTCAGCATATCAGAATATGAACAACAAATAATTTTTCAGTGAGTTTAGTGCTCTCTTCTTTTTAGAAGGAAAGTAAGCAAATAGCCAGTTCTTACCAAGACTCATTAAACTAGACACCATCTGTTTCAATCTTCCTAGGAAAGTCATAGCTAGCTATAACCACGAAGATAAATGCACAGCAACCAAGAAATGCTCACCAGTCCAGAGCATCAGTTTTGGCAAACTGAAATATCTGTTCCATTGTATGCAAGGTGACTTGTTCTAAGAGTGGAAATATTTGTATCTTGCGACATATTTGACCACTTAATCTGCTCAGAAACTTCCCTTTTTGAAGATGTAAAGATAAACCATTCTACACATAGCTGTTTTATAAACAAAATACGTCTAATATGTCTTGACAACATCAAACATTTGTTTGCCAGTACCAAGGCAGGAGCCAAGATGGCACTGAAAATGTAAGGGTATTTATTTTAGATGCATCCTGCCTCCCATAGTACACATTTACATTTTGACATCAGATAGAGTGAGGGCTGCTGGAGACATCCATCAGGGATTAATTGCTGATGGATGCCTAAACTACACTTTTCTCGCATGGGAACTCAGCTACTACAGTGTATCTCAGAAACCTTAACCAGCAACTCTATTAAAAGTAGACCCTATGTTGGATAAGTTTCTGTGTACTGCTGGAAATAGGTCTCACTATGGAGAAGTTGGTCCTTAACACTGGTTTATATTCTTCTTCATCTCTATTTGAATACAATCTGCAGACTATATTTTTATTATCCCTGATACCTCTAAGAACATTATATACAATGCAAAGATAGCATTCTCTCTGCTAAAATGAAGGTGTATTTTTTGTGCCAAGGTACAAATTTTCAGTGAAGACAATCCCAGCAGAAGACAACCGACACACTAGCTGCAGGGATACTAGAGTTCCTCTGCCAGTTCTTCATTGTTGTACCACCCCTTTCACATTTGAATTTGCATTCCAAATGCCATTACAGATTGCTGCTTTAACTGAGTGTGTCTGTATGCACCTCATCAGTACAACAGAGAGCTCTTTTCCTGAGCCAGTTATGAAATTTGAAATCGATTTCCATCACCCTGGCATTTGAAAGTGAGCTCTTTTCTAATATTTTTCCATCACATACTGATGGAAAAATTAAGAAGATCACCTGTCTCTGTGTTAACCATGCAAATACAGAGGTAATTATGAAGACCAAAATGCTATGCTCTGGATAGAAAAGGACTATCAGGTTCTGGTATACCAGTATGAAATACTGGCAGATGAAGCAACTTAGTACTGACGATGAATGAGAACTTCTTTATGATGTCTTTACAAAGCTAGACGTGTTTTAGACGTATTACTGCCGTGTTGTCTAAATATCTTTGATAAAATATATATTAGATTAATGTTCCAAAGTTCCTGCAGGCACGTCCAGCTTTAACATGAAGTTGGACTTCACAAGGGCTTCTCTCCCACCAAAAAGGAAAGAAAAACGACTAATTTGGAATGTCATCCATTCCTCCCCCTTCATACCTAACGTTCTTGATCTCAGAACAGACTGTTGAATGCCTCCATTTCAAACTCATTGTTTTCTCAAGTTCTTCTTAGCCTGGATTTACTACATGTGCTCTTTTCTCTTAGAGGAAAATGTCCATTGGCAGACGGGAAGACTCATTCCATTGCCCTGTCACGAACAAGAAATACCTGTGTGCAGAACTGTTTAGCAAACGTTTGATTTTACTGAATCTAATTGAGGTCTTCAGGTGTTTTCACTGCATTAAAGTAAATGGAATTACACCATCAGTGTTTGTGATGGCAGGCAGTTGTTGAGGACATGGCTCTGCTTATGAAGACCCTTGAGGACTGAACTCCCTGATCAGAAATACATAGCTTACACACACACTTATGCTTACAAACCCAGTTTTAATTTTTTAACTTTGCTAAGGGAAGCTAACTTATATCTCTCACCTGCATTGCTGCCCTGGTGGTAGGCTATTTGCTCTGAGCATCTTGAATTACCATTCCTTTCTATGCATCTTCAGATAATTTCCTGAAATCAGAATGAACATACTTGGTTTTACTACTGACAATAAATTTATTGTACTACTGCGATGAATACCCCAAAGACAAGTGTTAGGGAAGTTTGCATTGCTGATGCTGACACATGAAAGGAAATAACCTGGGTAGATTTTCAAAGCTCTGACTGAATTTGAAATAACTTTATTTTATTTATTTCGATGTTTAGATATCTCACGTGTTATAGAAACCTTTCAGAGTAGTTTGAGAACAATAATCAGAGATAAAATACAAATTCAAAAGAGAATGATCATATTGGGTTCAATTTTCACGATGGTGCTTTTATTCAGGTTCCGGTAAGAAAGCCATGGAACCAGAAGCTTTGAAAACATTCATATGCAGTTCTAACAACACATCAACTGTCAAAACTTTAAAAACATCGCTATTATTAACTTCACTACAAAACTTTAGTATGAAAAAGGTCTACTGATGAAAGAAGGTGTTCATCTTCAGGTCTCACAGAAGAGACCAACACTTGCTTCATCTGCTGTAATGACTTTTCCTGACAATGCTGTCTAATTCTGCAGAGATTTACAATTGTGTTTAATTTTATACAGTGTAAGTAGGGATGTCCAACTCAGTAAGTCTATACAGTGTGTAAAACTGAGAAATTACAAGTTTTGTCATGCAAAAAGTTTAACCCAAATATTAGATAGGGGATAGGTGACAAACTGTGTTCTACTTTGAATTGAGGAGACCACCTACTGGTAAAATTCTACACTTTCTCTTCTTTTGACAAATGGACAAGATTGTTAAAGAAAAATATATGTGTTCCCTTATAAATTCAGGGCAGAGAAAAAGTCTGAAAGTTTACCTTTTCATTTTACTTGTGGTCATAGGAAGCTGCCTGATGAGAGACTTCAAAATCAAACAGTAGCTAAATTTAACTAGAAAATTAGGTTTTGTAAAAAGCAAATTCTCATAGAGTCTTCTCCAAAGCCTACTGATGTCAGTAAAACTCTATGATTCTGGTCTCTAATTAAGTTGGGTTGTTAAAAAAAATCTCATCACAAACCTGAACCTTAGTGTCCTTAAGTTTCCAGTTAAGTTCATGTACTATGAAGAATGTCCCACCCTAATAATTCATGCTATTAAGGGGAACTCCTTACAATTAGGAACTTTTTCACACAGTGCACTGAGTTTCTAAACAAAGACACTTGGACCTCCTGACAAATGGGATTCAAAAATCCAGTGTTCTGATGTGCAACAAATGTACCCAGTTTTGAGCACTTCAGTACAAAAGTGACAAAGTTATAAAACAGGATCAGTAAGGTGTGCAGAACAAGGTAAGTTTGAATAATCTATTTGCAATTCATTGCTTATGCAGACAGAAAAAAAAAAAAACAACAGAGTAAGTACTTTGCCTACTCAAGCATAACTCACAGATGAGTAAACTAAATTTTTCTGAAATATGGAAAGCTGAAAGCAGCCACTACTCTTTAAACCTTTCCTCATAGTAACTCCTCAGCAACCAAAACTTTCAATAACAAATGAATACCAGCCTCGAGAAAATACATCTAATGCATTTTAAGGTTGTCCAGTCTTACGTTACAGTTTTGTAAAAGGATTGGTAATTCTTGCTTCGTGTATGTGCTTGTAGGTAACAATCCAATTTTATATGAGACAGGAACACAAATTAGTTGATAATCTTTAAAAATAAAATTAAACATAATAGAGTAAGTGTTGTAAGTAAGCTGTACATTTAGAATAACACCAGACTGCTGCTTTCACCAGCACACTGAACAAAATAAGCAGAAAGAATGTTGAAATCTTCTTCAGACATGTACTAAGATACAACAAATTCAAATGGCTTTGAGGCATTTTTTTTTAATAAAATTTTATCTTCTTCTGTTTTGAGGATTCACAACTTCTGTTCAAAAGTGGTGTGTATGTAAGGAGAACTCCAGTGTCACATGTCACTAAAAACTGTTTTCCACTTCTAACCTTTGAATGTGGAGCACAACGATTTACTGATTCAGTTTAAATGTAAAATAGCTCCTGATCCTTGGTTTTAAGAAATTACTGGGGTTGCACACTAGTATCTGCTTCTATTGGTGTAACTTTCTGAGGAAAAATGGACCATGGCATTCCAGTCACACTAGCTGAAATAAGCAGGCGAATGTTTAGGTCACTAAGTGAACTGCAATCCAGCATCAGAACTAGTCTTTGCAAAGTGGCTGCATTAAACTCACGAGAAAGCTTAGTAGCTAATTTTTAGGTCATTTTCTAAAATAATCACTTTATCTGGCTTGCTTATAAGACTTTTAAAGTCTTATCAAGAGATTTTCACGCTGCATCAGGTCACAGCTGCTGGTGGGCTTTACCAAGGTGAAAAAGCAAAGCGAAGACAAGCAATTTGTGGGGAGAGGACAGTTACTGAATGGCCATGAGCATCTAATAACACATCATGAAGGATGCGACTCTCTAGTGCTTTTTGTGGTTTATAAAACACAGATTCATTAGAAAATAACAGTAGTGCTGTGGACAAAAATGGCCAACAACGTGAATGGCTGAAAAATGGGCAGGACTAGCACCAACTTTGCTGTATCCTTGTATTCAATTGCATGAAAAATACTTAATCAGACCAAAAAACAACAAAAGAAGATGGCTATAACCCCACAGTATGGAAACATTTTCTAATACCACACACTGGGAAACAACCTGCAGTTTGTAACACTAGTAAGATTTAGAGGAAGATCAGAAAGGCAGAGATCTCATTTCTTCAGTGTTGTATTTTCCCTGTCTTCAACCTTTCCATTTTACTCAGTCTCAGTCACTGACTGTTCCAGGTAGAACCTTAAACGGAGAAGAACACTATCAAAACCACAACTACAATGATCTGAGAGGACAAACGGTCTGCAAATTGTGATGAATAAGAAAACCCATCCTCAGTCACTTCTGTAGAAAGCTGCTCAGCTGAGTCCAATAGCGACTGTCAGACACATTCCCACATGTGGAGAAACACCAGAATGTGTATTTCTGACAGAGGATCTGCTCCAGGAGATGCTCCCCACCAGTCTGGTGCTGCCCTGCAGTAAGAACCAACACTCAGTTTGATGCTGGGTTACTGCAAGCAAGAAACAGAATCACAGAATGGCCTGGGTTGGAAGGGGCCTTAAAGCTCATTCAGTTTCAACCCCCATTCCACGGGTTGGTTGCCACCCAGCAGACTGGGCTGCCCAGAACCCCATCCAGCCTTGGGCACCTGCAGGGATTGGGCACCCACAGCTTCTGTGAGCAGCCTGTGCCAGGGCCTTACTTCACTCTGGGTAGAAATTTTCCTCCTAGTATCTAACTTTAATATTCTCTCTTTTGATATAAAATAATTTATCCCATCATCTACCACTTGCTGGCCTTGCAAAAAAGTCTGTCCCCTCCTGCTTAAAACCTCTCTTCAAGTACTGGAAGGATGTAGTGAGGTCTCCCCAGAGCTTTCTCTTGGCTGAAGAAACCCCCCCCCCGCTTCTCTTTCTTTTTAGAAAAGGCACTCTACCACCTGATCACCTTTGTGGCCCTCCTCTGGGCCTGCTCCCACAGCTCCACATCCTTCTTGAGCTAGAGACCCCAGGCCTGGATGCCATACCCCACATGGAGCCCCATGAGGACAGTCCCCTCGCTGCCCTGCTGCCACCCCACTGTCGATGTAAAGCAGGATACAGCCAGCCGTCTGGGCTGCAGGCACACACCGCTGGCTCCTGCCCAGCTTTCTGCCCACCAGGAGACCAAGTCCTTCTATGCAGGGCTGCTCTTAAGGAGTTCCTCTTCCCGTCTGTACACATCCCTAGGACTGCCCCCCAACTGAAGCACAGCAAGTCGTGCATTGGATTGCAAGTAACAGCAGCAGGGCGGCTGCCTGGCCCTAAGCACAGCTCTGGCCTGCTGGGATGAGGGCAGCACGCAGGATGCACCCCCATGCTCTTTAGGGTCCGTAGAGAGCTACTGGGAAGCCAAGAGCTGCTGATACTACCAAAATGGACGCTTCAGCCCTCAAGGCTCCTCTCCACCGTGGGCGCACAGAGCTGCGTTCAGCAGGATTTCACCCACAGCCTGGGAACCATTTGAAGTAACATGCAAACAAACAAACAAACAAAAAAACTGCAGTGAGAAGACAGTGCACAGGAGAGCTGACCCGAGGCGAGCACCTGCCCGCCGCAGCCTCGCAGCACCGCGCTGTGCCGGGCAGGCCGCGCAGCGCGAGGTCCCCGCGGGATCCCCGCAGCACGGAACCCGGCAGGTCCCTCGGCAGGTCCCTCGGGCACGGCCGGCCCCGCTGCCCCGGGGGCTGTGTGCGCTGGGCCTCCGCCAGGCCAAATTTCGCTTTCCAATGGGAACCCGCTCGGCAGGAGCGGCGCCGGTATACTTCTCGTGTGACTCATTCGCAGAAAACCAAATCCATAGGCGAAGGTTTATTTGACGAGGGCTTTCTCCTGATGAAGGGGTCGTTACGGGTCGCGGCGTCTCGGCCCCGGGATGGAGGTCCCCACGGCCCCGCTCCCCAGCAGCACATTTTTCCAGAACTATGTTTCCTCTCTCGCTCGCGGCCCCTTCCCCCCCCCCCCCCCCCTCCGCCCCGCTCCGTCTCCCAGCGCTGATGAGCTAATAGCATTTTTCCTTTGCATACTTTGGCGCTGCCGCACGGCATACTCTGGCGAGCTCCGCGCCTGGCAGCCTACGTGTGTCTGGGCGCGCTCGCCCGCCGCAAGCCCGGCCCGGCCCGGCCCGGCCCGGCTCCGCCCGGGGCCCCGCGGCCGCCCCTGCCCCGTCTCCCTGCGGCCGCCCCCGCGCGGGCGGGGGGCGGCGGTGGGGAACCGTCCGGGCCGCACGTTTCAGCAGCGTTACGTGCACGAATAGCGGGGGCGCAGCCAGCGGGGCTTGTGTAACTTTGCGAGCGTGCCAGCGAGTTTAAAGTCCCTGCTCCGCCGCTGCTCCTCCTTCCTTCCCCGCTGCAGACGCCCGAGAGGGACGGCGAGAGGCTGACTGCTCGCTGCGGAGCCGCTTCGCACCCTTCGCCTATAAATAGCGCGGACAAGGACAGCCGCTTCCCGGGCCGGTTCGCCGCCGCCGGCCCGAGCTGCCCGATGGCACCGCCCGGCTGCCGCCGCGCCTGAGCCCCGCGCTCCGCTCCGTTCCGCTCCGCTCGGCCGCCCCGCGCCAGCCGCCCCACCCCGTGCTCGCCCGGTTCTCTCCCCGCCCGCGAGTCCCGGACAGACGAGACGATGCGCTGCGCTCCGCCGGGGCTGCTGCTCGCCCAGCTGCACGCCTGCATCTTCTGGAGCGGGCTGTGGCCCGTCGGCTGCCAGCCGCCCCCCGCCGCCTGGAGGCAGCGCATCCAGTGGGAGAACAACGGACAGGTGTACAGCCTGCTCAGCCAGGGCGCCCAGTACCAGCCCCCGCGGCGCCGGCAGGCGGCCGAGCCGGCGAGCGGCCCCGTGCTGCTGCTCCGCGGGAACGGCTCTGCGCCGCGGGGCGCCGCCGCCCGGCCCCAGCCCCAGCCCCAGCCCGAGCCCCAGCCCCAGCCCCGGCCCCGGCCCCAGCCCGGCGGCAGCCGGGGCTCGGGCGCCCGGCACTGGTTCCAGGCCGGCTACCAGGCTCCCTCCGGCAGCCGCGCCGCCGCCAGCCCCTCCTCGGCGGCCCCGCGCTCCGGGGGCCCCGGCGACGAGAGCGAGCGGAGCGCCGGCGGACTGCCCGCGCCCAGCGGGCTGCGGGCCGGGCGGGAGGACATGATGGTGGGCGACGACCCCTACAACCCCTACAAGTACACGGACGATAACCCCTACTACAACTACTACGACACCTACGAGCGGCCGCGCCAAGGCAGCAGGTACCGGCCCGGCTACGGCACCGGCTACTTCCAGTACGGTAAGAGCCCACGCGCCCCTTCTGCCGCCGCGGGCGGGGGTCCGGGCCGGGGGAGGCGGCGGGCGGCGGGGCTGAGCCGCGCGGGGCCGCGTCCCGGCTGACTGCTGCGCTGTGCTGCTCTGACCACCTGCAGGTCTGCCCGACCTCGTGCCGGACCCCTACTACATCCAGGCGTCCACCTACGTGCAGAGGATGTCCATGTACAACCTGCGCTGCGCCGCCGAGGAGAACTGCCTGGCCAGGTAGGGACCGCAGTGCGGGACGGGTCACCCGCACGGCTCTGCCGTCACAGCGAGCTGGGCAGCGCGGGGGCACACGCAGACCCCGCTCGGGTCTGGAGGTGCGGATCGGCTGCTTCCAGTGCCCGGCCGCGCAAGACCATTCCCAACCAGCACCGGCTAGTGCCGGAGTCAGAACGCGCTGGTCGTTCGTGTGAGTGTCTGTCGTAGACTGTGTTGGAGGACTAGAATCTCTTTGAGAAGTGCCCTTTCACGGTCGGAGTTAAACAGCTTCGCTGACCCAACCGGGTCCTCCACGCTTGGCAGTGAGGGGTTTTCCTGTTTTGTTTGGAACAAAACCAAGACGGCTGTCTGTAGCCGTTTAACTGGTTTCGTACCTTATCGTGCGGAACGGACTCATTTATTTACCAGCATCGTTAACTGATGTCAGATTGTTTCCACGGCCGTGCTCTTTCTTCAGTTGCTGAAATAGAAGAACATGGTATAATCAGGACTAGTATTTTTTGTGCTCACTTCACAAGGAAGACTGCATGATGTACTCTTGAGTAGCAACTGGTTACAATATTGCAATATTAAAAGAAAAAAAAAACAACAAACAAACCAAACAAGCTACATAGGTCATGTCAGCGTAAACTGGAATATGCACAGGGTATGTGCTCAGTATTTTTCTTTTTTACAACAGAAACAAGCATCTGTTTATATGGTCTTGCACTCACTCAGCAGCTGTCAGACTGTGCTCTCAGTACCTGGGCACTTTCGCAACCAAGCAGCGATCTGCTAAAGAGCCTGTGGTCAGACTCGCGTTCACAGGATGAGATGCAGGCCTGAATCTTACCCACTTTGTCTGACAGCAGTAGGCACTTCCAAACAGCAGTGTATTTGGAGCTCTTATGCATGAGCTTTAAGCAGGCTTAACAGATGTGTACCATCTCTGAAGCAATGCAAAGTATTGTAAAGGTTTGTTGTTGTTGTTGTTGTTGTTGTTGATGGCTCTTTTTTTTTTTCTGCATTATTATAGTTCAGCTTATCGAGCGGATGTTAGAGACTATGACAATCGAGTGCTCCTGAGATTCCCTCAAAGAGTGAAAAACCAAGGAACTTCAGATTTCCTACCGAGCAGACCTCGTTATTCCTGGGAGTGGCACAGCTGTCACCAGTGAGTGAAGTGCCTCCGTATGGTATCTTCTCATCTTTTTCACTAACAGACTGTCAATCATAAAGTGACATTTTGTAAAACTGGGGTGGAATGAATGAGTGGGAGCTGTGGGAATGCCTTAGCATTTTTTCTACTGATAGTCACACTTTGTGGAGCCACATGAATACTAAATGTGTGCGAAACTTGGATATCTGTAAGCCTAAAACTCTTATGAGTGTACATCTGTTACAAGAACAAGCCTTGAATCATTTCTGACAGTGACACCTTCTCCTATATATGTATATGTATATATATGTACATATGTAGGTTACTGGCCAGTTATATTTGCATAAAGTAATCGTTGAAACCCTGAAATGTGCATTCAGTAGCATGTTCCCAGTTCAGTATCGTTCTAAACTTTGACCCATACTTTGTGACCTGAACTTCTTGGGTTAGCTTGATAAGGAATGTTCAGGTTGATACGTAGTGGATGAGGTACGGAGCTGAATGATCTGATCAGTGTCCATACCACACCTTGATCATCTTGCTCTTTTCACAAAGCAGTGTTGCTCTTGAATGCTTAAGCCATTGAAAACATAGCAAAGTGAACGAAGGCCGTTTCCAACACTTTGGGGGCTGGTAACACTGCAAACTTGTACTCTTTCAGAAAATTCACATGCCAGAGTTCGCAGTTTTTGTTCCTATTTTGACTTCTCTAGCAGAACCAGTTGTAAACTACTAGAAAGTTTACCTTTCTTAAAATAGAATTCTAAGTTACGGGTACATCTGTGTTAGCTTAATATTATACCATTAAAATAATATGTAAAGAGGGCTTGACCTTGAAGCCACTGGAGTCAATGGAATTTTTCTCTCAGGTTACATGGGGATTAACTTCAACTGCCTGTAGTCAAACTTGAATGAAAAAAACCAGCTTTATTGAAACCAGTTCTTTCAAAGAAAGACTGATACTAGTAGGTTATAAATCTTATTAAAAAAATCTTGTAAAAGGCTAAAACCAAATGAAAAAAATAAAAAAAGCCAAGTTTCCGTACGTGCTCTACTTTACCCCCTACTGTGAAAAAAAAACAACAAAATCCCCAACCGTGGTCCGTACTAAGTTGAGAAATGAATGAAATGGATGGAGTTAAGTTGAAATCTTCCACTGGTGGAAAAGCAGTTTCTTACTGTGTCACTGTACCATTATCCAGATGCAAAATGTCTCTGATACTAATTCCAAAAAACAGAAGATACACAGCCAGTAAGAACAAAAAAAGGCATTTCTCATGATCATTTTCTTGACAGTGAAACAGGTCCATTTGGAAATGATCTATGACTACCAATGACTTTGGCAAGTTATCAGCATTAGTCATCATCAGTGAGAACTGGTTTTAGTGCACGCTTCAGACTTTTGGGCTTCTTTGCATTTTAATGATGTGTTTGAAACCTTTTTAATCATCTTTTCCATATACCCAATGAGCTGAATGTGACTGTGAGTTACAGCAGCCAAATGCTGCAGAGGCAGAGTACGGATAAATAGTACAAGTTTAGGTCTCTACCTTTTAAGAAAAAGTTATATTTCTACAACACTAGGTGTTCAAGTCAACAGTAGAAGCTAGAACTCACTGTGTATGAGAGCAAGAGAAGTGCATAGATTGGAATCATACGCATGGTTTTGAAATAGAGACCACATCAAGTACAGACTGCAGAGATGCTGACGTCTCCACTCTGTTTCTGTTAGTTCTTAATAACCGAGATAGTGAGATCAGTGCACAAATGACAGTCCCTTTAGGCAGACTTTTTTTTTGTCAATAATCTGATGACGGGGAGGAGTGTAGAAACAGGAAAGTAAATTCCTGCTTTTTTGGTTACAAGTAGGAAACTTCTCTGGAATGTATAGTATGTAAGGTAAGCATTCCTAGCCAGACTCTGCCTGAAGGCAAAGTTTTGAGATTTACGATTCAAGCATGAACTATTTAATACTTGCTATTGTTATTCTGATAATAGCAATGTATTCCTGATGAAACTGGAATTTTTTGGAAAAACAGTGCTGTTAGAACATTTTTCACTTAACAAGTTAAAACCTGGCTTAAAGGATGTGACATTCTTCTAGTCACTGAAAATTGGAATAATAAAAATATTACTTAACTGAGCAGCTGGTGGTAAGAAGGTATACTAACACGAGTTATATGTAATGAAAACAAAAATCGGCCAGATTTAGCAGAAGATAATGGAATACCAATATATTAAAACAGTGTTAACTAGATCTGTTCCATCTTTAATAACCTATCTACAATCCAACAGGCATTATCACAGCATGGATGAATTCAGTCACTATGATCTGTTAGATGCAAGCTCGCACAGAAAAGTTGCTGAAGGACACAAAGCAAGTTTCTGCCTTGAAGATACCTCCTGTGATTACGGGTATTACAGACGATATGCGTGTACAGCACACACACAGGTAAGAGTTGGTTCAAAGGGGAACCAAGAATTTTTCCCACCTGGTTTATCTTTGGATGTTTTTTTCCTCTGCCACTGCAGGCTGTATCATCTGATTTGATAACTAGCGTGGAGATTCTCCACCACAGGGCGCATGATGGCAGCTTGGAGTGTTACGGTCTACCCAGTTGCTGCCAAGTGTGTGTGTCACTGAAATGCAGGGACACTCATTACTCTAGCAGTGTTAGTAGACTGTATGTTAAAACACAGCACAAGTTATTTCAGTAAGATGGATGAAACAAGCTAAGGAGAACTCAAGACTGTAAATAAGTTGCTTGAAACAGAACAGTAAAAAAAGGTGCTTGAAGCATTCCTTCTCCACGGAGTGATTGGTGATGTCTTTGTCTGCTCCCAGAGTTCATAGGGTGTGTTTTCTCCCTTGCTGGGCATGAAGCTGCAAAGTGCTGAATTTCCTTAGTGCCTGTAGCTTGTGGGTAGCAGTCCAGTAAGGAAAAATTACAGCGTTGTTGTATGCAGGTATAGAATTAAAATCAATCACAGCCACGTGTACACAATGAGTAAGCATGTAAAGAAGTAAATTGAGGTGTTATGGCTTACTAAAGGACTAGGCAAGAAAAGAAAAAAAAAAATGGAATGTATCGCTATAGTATTATATAAGTCCATGACAGGCAGACTGATAGAGCAAGCAGACAGACCAGTCAACACCAGGACGACTGATGAGGATGACCATGAGTGTAGCATGGCAACCACTCTGTTCCATTTGGGAAGCTAGAAACAGTATTAAGTGATGGGTGGTCCTGAATGGCAAAAGGAAATGTTGATACTCACTGATTTTCACAGTACAATAGTTTAGGACATCCAGAAGAACTTCTAGACAACAGCTTTAAAAGAGAGGGGTTCTCTTTTAACATGGGAGTAAATTACCAGACTCCTTGCCAAAGGGTGTTGCAGAGACCAAAAATATCTCTGTGAGTTAAAAAAAGACTTGGGCAAAGTAATGGAGGGTGTTAAACACGGTAATCTGTGTTTCAGGTATTGTTAAATGCTTAATGGATGGAAGGGTAAAGGACCTTACAACTCCCATTTTTACACTGTTTTTTCCTCAGTCCTGTCAGAGATGATACTGAGCTTGACAGATCAGTGGTTCAATTCAGTGTGGTCATACTGTAAACTTCTATCCCTTATTCTGCAGTTTTTAATTTAGGAGGTAGTTATGTTAGTACAGAGAAATGACAGCCATACTTGACTGGCTGACAAGTACACATTTAAATTTTAGATATAATGAATGATCTACTCTACATAAAGGCTTTGAAGAGGTTTTTTTAAACACATTTTCTCCTTTTGTAGACTATGACATCTTACTAAGCAGCATGCATATTTTACGGCTGGAGAATTTGTGTCACTAGAATAATGCCTGTGTCAGCATTTCCACTGGAAGCCTATATTTCAGAGATTTGCAATTGGACTGTAAAATTTTCCTCCAGCCTCAGACTTGGCACATACATGAGAGAGTCTGAGCTGATCACCAGCTGGGTCTAGAGGGAATTCTTGCAAGACTTGGATTTTGTGTAGTCTGTGTGTTACTAGGATGTATCAGCTTTCCCTAAGGCAGTCTGTATCAGCCATGGTGAAAGACGCCAGGTTTGAATCACTGATAAATTCAAATATGGAGATTGCTATTAAAGTTCCCTGACAGCAAAGTTTTAAGAAAAGACGTGTCTGGAAGAAGGAATACATTTTCAGCTCTACCAGGATTCTTACGTCTCTGTGTTGGCCTGAAGAAAAGCCCCTCCGGGCCACTTCCCTACACAACTAAATGTGAGAATAGCCACTGATTTTCCTTTTCCGAATTCAGAGGCATATACAGAGTATATCTGTGGCAAAAAAGGGTGCCTTGTTTTTAAGGGCAGTGACGGGTTCCAGCACAGGAGAGCAAACTCATCTTCAAGAACCTCAGCAGTGACCTACTTGAGATTTGCAGACACTTAGGTCTGGGCTTTGGTCAAGGTTGATTTTTATTCTTATTTTGTAAATGCCAATGAGTAGTTGCATTATTTATTAGAAACATTATTTATGTAGAAACAGTACTGTAACATAAGTGATAATAAAATACTGGTAAGATACAGATTTTTAAATATTCAACCCTAAGTTTTCCCGTGAAACACAGTCTCTTGTGTTGTAAAATGTATTATTTTCTGTGAGGTTTCTTCTGGCTCATTTGTATTTGAGCAGTTAGGGAAGGGCAAGGAAGCAGTGTCAGCATTGTGTCTTGCAGAGGTGGGCACTGTCACAAGTATTCCTGCCATGTAGCTCAGTGCCTTCTGCTCAGATGCTTACTGACCATCCTTGCCATCCTTGGTCACAGGCATCAGAAGCGCAGCTAGGTGAAAATGGAAATTAGACACAGCTAAGCACCTCTTCTCAGAGTGCTTTTCAATATTAGTAGTTCCACATAATTTTAATTGTTGACTTTAAATGACAGATAAATTACAGGTGTCTCACAGATCAATACCTACCAGCAGTACAGCTGTTTCTTACGCAACAGCAGCAGTACAGTGCTCTCTTGTTAGACTCTCTTGTTAGACTCTCTTGTTAGACTCTCTTGTTAGACTCTCTTGTTAGACTCTCTTGTTAGACTCTCTTGTTAGACTCTCTTGTTAGACTCTCTTGTTAGACTTACATGTTCTAGGTCAAGTATTCAAATAAAATGCCTAGAAAAGACAAAACTTGTTCCCTCTGGTAATTTTCTTTTCTCTGGTGGGATACTGTAGGGGTTAAGTGTACTTTGGTCTCTGTGTTACTAATGTATGGAAAGTCAGTCTTCCTTAAAGAATTTTTGACACCAATCTCACTCCATTTTTAAGGGCTTGAGTCCTGGCTGTTATGACACTTACAATGCTGACATAGATTGCCAGTGGATTGATATCACAGATGTGAAACCTGGAAACTACATTCTGAAGGTAAGAATTTAGTTGTTTTCTTTGTTGTTGTTTGTCTGTTTTTTTCCTTCCCTAAATTCAAATCGTACGTGTATATCCTTTTGTAAAGTTACCAACCAAGATACAACGCTGTGCTTTCTTCCCTGAAGGTCAGTGTAAACCCCAGTTACTTGGTACCTGAATCCGATTACTCCAACAACATAGTACGCTGTGATATACGCTATACTGGCCACCATGCATATGCCTCTGGCTGTACAATTTCACCGTAAGTACATTTCTTTTTAACTGTTTCGTGTAAGTTGACTATCAGATTTATGAAGATTAGAAATACCATAACTTTAAGGATCTGGTATGTTAATTTGAAGTTTCAGATGGTACTTTTCAGAGGTCTTTTTTTGTCAGGAGGATTGGGAATCATTACTTTGCTGATGATAACTGCATAGCTTTTGAATCCTGACCTGTAGTAAATAAATAATTTGCATTATCTTGCATTAATTAAATTAATTAAATTATATATAATTTAGGCTTGAAAACAGTCAAAAGTGAGAACTTTATTTTTGAAGTCTTGTTACTGGGATATGTAACATTTAACAGTATCTACTACTGCCTGGGCAGTCACTATGTCTGATTCAGGTCCTTTGTAATGACACCAAAATCTGTCCTTACTCAGTACCCACTTAGTACATTCAAACAGAACTGTTGAGCAGTTAAATAGCTCTTAAAGCATTTTGTAAAATCCAACATGGGTATGTTAACCTTGCTGCTGTGGGTGCAATGGCTGTCTTTCCTGAAACAGCTATTCCAGACATTCTGTGTCGACAGCTCTTCAAAAGTTTAAACAGTGCTGCAACTATGCTGGTCTCATTTTTTAATCTGAGAAGGCAAATCTGCATTTAATTAGTGTTGTAGTTGTAGATATGCTGTAGCTTTGTAGCTGTGGAAGATGCACACAGAAAGCAGTCATTCTCCTGTAACACAGAGATGACCAGTTCTCAAGTACTGCATTAGTTACACATACACATTTATCAAATGGATTGGCTTGCATGGCATAAGAAGTAGTGTGCTAACATTGCGCAGATTCACCTAGAGAATAATTTCAGAGCAGTAATGAACAATAAATTACAGCACAGTCTACCATAATAGCATCAATGAAACAAACATTGTGTGAATATTGATCAGTTAGCCTTAAAAATGTATTAGAAACAGGGGATTAAGGGAGGCTACAATGAGGAACTTTTTTTCATTCTGGCAGGGAGTTCTGTCTTTATAATCACACTTGGGTTGTGAATACAGCAAGTTAAATGGCTACAGCCTAACCCATTGCTTATTCTCACTGTGTGGTGGTAAGACTTGCAGGAACCTGTGGAAGACCAGGTGTCCTACCAGGTCACGAGTAGTTATTGACAGACTGGTGGAAGGAGCTTTTTAAAGCCTTTCCCTGTAGCAGAGGGGACTAACTGGTACTTCAGCAGGCAGCTTCTTTCTACTCAGTCACATTCCAATGGGAAAGAAATTTATGCTTTATTCTTGAACTTAATGGTTTCCTCATCTTATTTACTAAATGTAATCAAATACATGTATTCATGCTGGTGAGAAGACAAAATTTCTTCTGCTACTTTTGAGCTGCACCTTCAAGCTGACAAAAGCATATTTGGCAGATTTATTTTATTTTGTATATTTTATTTTATTTTATTTTATTTTTGCCATTTGCATAACACTGTTTCTTTTCCTTTAACAGATACTGAGAGAGATGCAAGAAAGTGGATGAGGTGGTGCCAAATGTTTGAACTGAAGAATCATTATTTAAATTTCCATAGGATGTAAACAGTATAGAAGCAAAACTACAGCACATGCACATGTACACCCACACACATCATGTGATTGTGAAGCACATTAGCTGCTTCTCAGCAAAATCTGAAACTGGATTTTAAGCATCTGAATTGGCATTACGTTTGTAACTATTGAAATGTGTGGATCTGGTGACTCATGCACAGATAATTCTAAATTTTGAAATACTAACTCATTCACAAAAAACATGAGCATTTTTTAACACCTGCAAATTTGGAATTCAGGTGATAGATTTCAGTCAGAATATTACTGGTGAATGAGTTGAGCATATTCTAGAAGGCAGCAAATATTTCTGTAAAATGAATTAAGTAAAATGCAGTAGGAAGTACTAATGCCAGCTATTCCAGAAAGCACCAGGATGAAAAACAGCTTGAGAGTAATCCCGTTGTAACCATTAAAACAAAACTTGTTGGGATGTGTTGATGTGAATGATAAAAGTATTCTCAGTTTTCAAGGGATATTAACATATAGCAGAGAAATACATGTATCTATATCTATCTATCAGTTATACCCCTGCAAGAAAAGTTACGTTTACATTTTTAATACATTAGAAGTTTTACCATTTTCTTAAAGGCAGATGGGGTTTTGAAAGAAACCTTTCATCTGTAGAAATGAATTAAAGAACTTATCCACCTTTCTATGTTCAAGAGGTTTTTCAAGGTGGGGCTTTTAAAAGACTTCTGCACACATAATGTGGATAAAATCGATAACCTGTCAAGAAGAGGGCTCATAGAGGTGATGAACAGTCCCTGGTGTAGTCAACTGTGAGTAGCAGTCCATTTGAACGGGTTAGCCATCAGAACAGTACAGGCAGTTAACTCAGATGGCACCACAAAAAAAAAAAAAAAAAATAGGTCAGAATCTCTAACATGGTATTTTCGTCATGAGAAAGCCTAATGCCTACTTCCCCCTTAAGTACTGCATTTGGCTGTTAAAAATTTGTATCTCAGTATTCAACTGATGAACTGAAAATGTATTATGTATAGAGGGAGTACAAAAGTAAATACGTTAAGTATCCTAACTTAGACTGTTCAGGACCCAAACATTGTTAAGGGGAAAAACTTCCAGCCCACATCAAATTTTTTCACTGAACTTCTTACTGGTGCTGGGTACACCACCCCTCCTCCCATCCCCAAATTATTTTGCTTTTGCAGTGCACCCTGCTGTAAGCTACAGTAGCTGTGATTTTGTTTTTAAACTGTGAAATAACATATCACAAGGGGATCTCATGTTTTCTTTCAGAAGATTTCAGATATGTAAAATGAAGGATCTGCTTTTGAAACAGTGACCTGGAAGTATCGATTGGTGTTGATTTTGTTTAAGCAGCAGTTCCAAATACCTAACAAAACATGAAACCTCAGTATTGTGTATGTACATATACATATATATATATACACATATACACACATATAATATATGTGTGTATATGTATATATATATACGTATAATAGGTGTGTTATTCAGTATAGTTGAAAAAACGGAAAAAATCTGAGGAATACGTAAGGATTTTGATCACTGTTGAGAATACTTCAGGCAGTATTTGGAAGTATTTTATGCAATAGAACCCTATGAACTCTATTTGGAAGTTTTATCAAATATCACGATAACCGTTAAGGATCAACTTGTTCTTTACTGCATATATTTATTTCAAGACTATAAAGTACTTCCACCTTAATTATAACTAGGTTATGCTTGTACAGCTAGTTGGTATGCTGAAAAAGCATCTTAAGAACCAACAACCCCGTTTTCACTACCCAGTGTTTGAAGCGTGTCCTGAATACCATTTAGACTATAGGTCCCTTTTTGTTTGTTCGGAGATCCATTTTAGCAATCAGTTACCATTGTGGGCCCCAAAAAGGAGCAAAATATGGAAACCAGATTTCTTAGGAAGCCATTAAGTGGCGTCTGCAAAGTGAGGGCCTGATTCGAGTTTAGGCTTCTGAAATCTCAGCTCAAAGAGTTTTCAAGATTAAGGTTTAAGAGATGCAAATGCATTCACCTTTCTAGAAACTTAGGTTAGAATTGGGGTGAAAGTCCTGACAGCAGCTTGTGCAATAGAGGCACAAGCTACTACTGCAATGGAAGCTAAGCTGCAGTGGGCGCAGTCTGCTTCCTGCTTAGAGGTGGTGTGCTCTTACTTCATGGTGCTTGACACTGATTGTGGGATAAGAAAGTGCTGACTGGACACAGAGCAGCTGAGGAGGTTCTCCCTCAGTTTTCAAAGCAGTACCCTGCTCACATAACTATATCCAAACTACTTGCAGAACTCTTGAGAGAACTTACTTGAGACCAGCAAGAAGCCAGAGGAGCTTAAGCATCCTGTGGAGGTGGAGCATGTTGTAGTACTGGACTTGGACCTTTCAGTGGGAATGGCCTGGTTCGGAAAGGTGCTTAACGCCATAACTTTGAGTATTGGGGATATTGTGGTTACAGAGATGTAGCTCTTTTCCGTAGCAAAATGTTTTATTTGTTTTAAAGTGTATGTTAAGGAACATGACAGTAATGTACAATAGCACAAACGTTGCCTAAAATAACACGAACAATCTATTTAGAAAAGCGAGAGATTTTAGGATTAAAAAAAATGAAGAAATGTGACTTTAACTTACCCTATTTAACTATAGTTAATCACAGTGCAGTAGAAGAGTTGATCATATAGCAAATGTAGAAGCATTTCTAAGTAGGGGAGTGCCAGCCAGTATCTTCAGTATCTTGGCTTTGCAGTTTTGACCCAGATATCTTAACTATTTTCATACTGGAATATATTTAAGAAATTACACGCATTTTTGTTGAAAACCATTTATAAAAAAAACAGTTTTGATAACATCTTATTTTATAAAGCAAATTCTGTTTTGGAACCCTTTCTACCAGGCATTTGTGTAGTCTTTGAATGGACTCAGTGGGAGCAGTATCAGTCAAATTGCAGTAAAAATCACTGCCATGTAGTCTCATATTTCCTTTGAAATGTGAGAACATTAAATAACGTGTGTGAAGCAACTGGCTCCCACATTTCAGGTCTTCAGATAAGAACTGCACATAAGGAACATACTGTACACCAGACTCATTACAGAAGGGGTTCGTTAAATATTTTTTTTAATCCTGAAATATATTTAGTATTTGAATATTTCTAGACAAAAACATGAAAAAACGACAGATTGGTCACCATCTGAACCAGCATATTGCGTAGATGTTTTTGTGTTGGTGAAAGTCTACTCATTTTCTCTCTGCTCCAAAGTTTACTATGCAGCGTTGAATGGGTGCAAACACCAAATGTACCTTACTCATTTATGTGTTGTTTGTGTTGTACTCATTCAAACCAGCAGGGTGAATTTCACACATGAGACAAGTAAAGGTGGTTTATCCTGTGTCTCACATTTATGCTGACATGGCATTTTTCATTTTCTCCAAATCCTAGAAGGTGCTGAAAGGTTTTAACTTGAATTAAAACCCAAGAGTATGCTATGGGGAAGTTTCTATTATGCAACTAACTGCTACAGATTCAATGAAATGCCACTTGTTTTTGCAACTTTTTTGAAGTTTTCATTATTTCCTTCACTTTTTTTTCAAGAGTCTTGACTTCAAAAAAAACTTTGCATCTTTATCTGATGAGTTCTTATTTATAATATTCAGACACTAGCTTCGTATTCTTTATTGCACTTTCATATTCTTGTGTTACATGCCCGTATTATGGTTGCAAGTTTATGTGAAAATGACTTGAATAAAATTTTTCAAGCGTTCTACTTGTCTGAGTATGATACTTAATGCGGGAAGTCATCATAGGCCATATCCACTGCAATGAGAAAGCCTCAGCCAAAGCTGTGTGTGTCTGCATGACCATGAAAATGGGGAAGATCCTGTTGCTTGGAAAAAATGGCTCGCTGAGTTAAAACATGAATGAGAAGGATGCAACCATGATGACTACCTCTCGTACTACACAAAAGCTTAATCAGTGAAGACATAATAGGGTAAGGTATGGCTTGCCTGGATGTAGCCTTTGTTGACAAAGATTTCCTTTACCAAATCAGATGTCTCCGTAGGAACATGAGCTTAGAAACCACTGTCAGGATTTCTACATCAAAAACTTCACTCGTATGGAAAAAAATGTTTGAGCAGCCTGTAGTAGATTGTCAGTGCACCCTAGGCAACTGAGTTAACACACTTAAGACTCACTTACTCCAAAAACATTTTATCCTTTATTTACATTTTTTTGGATAGAAATCAACATCCTGCTGCCTCCGCAATCTCTATGCTAAACTGATGGAATATGGTGGATTATGAAACATCTCTGTTGTCTTCACTAAGGTTCTAATGGAGCATATGGTTAAAAACATTGAAATATTCTTTCTAGTGTAGACAGAAAATGATGTTATACCGTATGAAATTCTTAAAGTAAATGTAGACTTATTTAAGATAGAAATGTGTTGCTGTTTCTAGAATTTAACAAAATGGTTACAGTTAGAGCTAAAAGCTTCAAATTAGAAGTTCTTGCTAGTGCTATCTGTAGAGCACAGAACTCATTGTGGACCTGCTTCCATGCGAATATGCAGTCAGAATAACTACGCATCCAATTGTTGTGGCTGTCTTTTAAAAAAATACTGAAAAATCTGAGCTTGTTTGAAGTGAAAATCCTGTGCACCTGAAAAGAGCCTAAGAGAATCTGACCATACATACACAGAGAACATTTCTCCTACATTACGGAAATGAAATAGAAGGCACGATTCTCCAGAATTTTTAATCTTATCATTTCAAAAAGAAATATCTTTCCATATCATTAGAAAAATAAATTGGTAATATTTCATGAGAGGTCACTGCCTACGCCATGTTACAAACTAGGTAAACATCATGTACATATTGAAAATGTTTCCATAATGAAGAAAAAATGTTTTGAACTTTTATCAACAAGCTCCAGACATGTTCATTGAGTTTATCAGTTCATAAAAATCACCCAGTTATATAAAAAAAATATTATCAAGTTTCAGCCATCAGTACTTATTTCTACAGTGCTCAGTGGATTAAGGTTGTGATTCTGGTGAGTCACTAAGCACCAGCTACAAGTGGTAATGGCCCATTAAAATCTGAAGTAATGCCAACAACCTAATCTCTCTCCTCTCATTCATGATCAGCTTATCTTTATATATATATATATATATTTTAATGGAGCTCAGAAGTTCAGACTTGTTTCTGAAGAGGAAAAAAAAGATGTTTTAATAAACTAGGTTTCCTTCCAGAAGAATTCTATGGGCACTTTAGAACATATACTCCTTAAGGATGCATTTATTTTCAAACTATTTGCACTCTTAAACATTTTAGTCTTTAAAGTGTATCAACTCTGCAAAAATGATGCACATCTACTCAAGGAAAGATCATCCATCCACGAAAAATTATATTAGAACTGATGAGAGCTAACAATAGAAACTCTTCTAGCCCTTCACTGGAACCAGAGAAGTCACATGTCAAAAATTTGTTTGGAACAGCATTGGCTAGAATTATTTATTCATTTATTTATTTTAAGCAATAAGATCAGTATTTGCATCTGGAAAAGTAGAGGAGCTTGTATGTGGCATGTCCTTTTCTACAAAAAAATGATCCTTCCCTACAAAAGAACAACAAAAATGCTTTCTCACTTTCATGCTTAATTGTGATACATCTGGCTTTACATTTGATATCATTTGAGTTGGCACTTTAAAAACAACAGCAACAAAAAGCACTGGGAGATGATTGATAGGATATTTGAATTTCCACTCCTCCTCAGCATCAATGCAATTCAGGAAGATGATACCACACTTACTGACATTTGGTTAGAATACAGAAAAGAAAGCCTAACCGAGTGCTAAGGGCATACCTAGATAATGATAATCCAATGGAACCGCTGGAATATTTAGCCCACAATAACCAAACAGAGTAAGAGGATGGGCAGAAATAGTGGGATATAAGTATTAAGAAGCAAAGTCTGCAGGAGGGAGCGAGACAGAGTGGTGGTCACGCTATGTTAAAAGAAAAACTAAACTTGTTACTCCCATTTAACTGTGATGTCATTGTAAATAGGATACACGGACAAATTACAGTGACTGCATTTTTACACGCATTCCAGTATCTGCTTTAACCAACAGATAGTAGTTACTAAGTCACTGCTTTGACTCACCCCTCATTACAAAATTACAAGGAGTTGATGAAGGTTGCAGGGTCCTCTGGAAGTCATCTGGATCAACCCTTCTGTTCAAGCAGGGCCACCTAGAGGTGCTTTCACAGGAGATATGTTCAGATAGCTTCTGAGTATCTCTAAGGATGGAGACTCCACATCTTCTCTGGGCAATTTCTGCCACTGTTGGACCCCTTCACAGTGACAAAGCTGTCATTTCTTTTGTACTGAGAAGAACCTGGCTTGATCTTCCTCTCACAATAAATACAGACGCAGGTAAAATCCTTGCAAGCCTTCTCCAGGTTGAAAAGTCCCAGCTCTCAGCCACTCCTTGTACAGTCAAAATCTTTATTTCCTTTATCATTTTTGTGGCCTTTTGCTGGACTTACTCCAGTACGTCCACTTTTGGACGTCCACAACTGCCAGGGACTGGACTCACTTCAGATACTCACTTCTGCCTCTCCCTTGCCAAACAGAGAAGAAAGATCACCTCTCCAAACTTGCTGCTCCTCCAAAAAGGAGTCGGACTTCTCTGCCATTAGGATGCATTGCTGGCTCGTGGTGTGCTGGTATTCAACAGAAACCCACATCCTTACCTGCAAGCAGCTTTCCAACCCATCTACATCTAGCACAGACTACTGTACAGTGTTACTGCTCCCCAGAGGCAGTGCTTTCCATTTTCCTTAACTAAGTTTCACAGAATTTCAATCTTCCCTCTGACTACTTCTCTAGCCTGTCCATGTCCCTCTGAAAGGCAGTATGATTTACAAGCAACTCCTCCCTGTTCTGTATATGCACTCTGTCCTGTCATCCAGTTCGCTAATGAAGATGTTAAACTCTACTGAGACCAGTATTGAACCTCTAGTTACCCGTCTTCAGTTATGTTGGCTTTCTGCTCCTCAAAACCTTTGGAACTCAGCAGGTCAGCCAGTATTTGATTCACCTTACTTTCACTTTATGCAGTCCATCTTAACTCAGTAGATTTACCAGGATATTACCGGAAGGGGCAACAAAAGGCTTATTAAAACTGAGACAAACAACATCCACTGCTCTTCCCAACATCCCCTTCCCTATCCTAAGTGATAAATAATTCACTGCTCATTGTTACGAGGACTTACCAAAACTATCAGGTTGCAGCTTAACACATAGGAAAAGAGATTACTTTTTCACAGAGTATGATACATAGGACAGACTTCTTTAAGAGATTAGAGGTTGCACAAGTTGACATGAATTTTAGAGTATACAACTCTGTATAGTAAAAATCTATTGAGGATTATTAAAGACAGTACACTACCATATCACAATAAGTCCCTGAACCACAACAGCAGAAGATAGGTGAATACTGGAATTATGAATCACTGCCTGCTCCCACTATCTCCATATTCAAAGCATCCCTCCTTTTGACTTCTTTCAGTTAAGCTGCAGAAATAGTCCCTGAAGAAAAATACTAAAATAACTAAAGAATTTTGTCCAACAGTACCCTTTTATATACACTATTTGCTTAACTATCAGCAGTATTTAATAAGAAAGATGACTTCTAATTGTACAACAATGACATGGCACCCATACAATCTCCAGGACAGGAATATTAAAGTCACTCTTTCAGTAGCTGAAAGCAGCAATATAATCAAAGAACAACAACGATCACAATTTAACAAGTCAATATTTTATTGCTACCCAGAAGTTTTGACATGTGCACTACTAATTACTACCTTATACATTCACTGACTTGTAAAGTTTGTTCAAGTTTAAGAGATTTCTTTTTCTCACTGAAGATGTAATTGATAATATAGTCCTAGGATTATCACTTCAGTAGTGCTACTCTCACCTATTACCTTAGATCCAATCCCTCAAGCAGTTAAAAGTACATTTTTACAAAAATAAAACTCCAGAGAATCTGTACTAATCCGACATGGCCCAAATGATGTCCTTAAAACCCATTCAGTCATGTTAGGGCATATTTCATAAAGACTGGCATTATGAAACTGGAATTATCAAGACACCCGAACATAGTTTAACAGGTATAAATTCTTAACAAAAGCAAAATATTATCTCAGTGAAGACTTTTACTTTATTTTCTGTCCTTATCATCAGTAAGTGTTCAAACACCAGTTTTTACTACTGACAAAAAAATCATACAATTCAAACTTACAAAAATCATATTTTAAAATCTCAATTTATATACAGGCTAGTCATCAAATTTAATCTTTTTGCCCTGGAATGCTGTAATCTGCGACATTTGTTCCCTACGTCTCCTACTTGCTTCCCACGAAGGATGAAGAGGCTGCTCCAAACGTGGATCCTTACTGTCACATTTAAGGAGGGAATTTTTTGCAAATGACTGCTTTTTGAACTGCGGTTCCTTTTTTAGAAGAGCTGCATAAGAAGCACAATGTGAAACCTTAATTATGTACTGAACCTTCATAAAAATACGCGAAAACAATGTCAAATTTGTAGACATTTTCAGCAACTTATTAATTGGTCATGGGTTACACACTCATTTGAATGTTCCCAGTAAGATTTTCTCATTCTGCAGTCATCAACTGTCACTTTGTAAGCTACAGAACTGTTTAAGATTTACTACTACAGATCATTATGAAGATCTGTGCAGACAAATATTCTTCACAACCTTAAGTTTTTTTTTCACAGTAAGTCAATCAGGAACTATCCAGCATAACTAAGTACAATTGAAAAGATCCCCCTGACTTAATTAATTCCAAATGGAATCAGAAACTATAAATATCAGGGCTACCCTGAAAGTAATGCCTCCTATTTTATGATGTTGGTCGATAACGCCAGAGGCAGATTTTGTCAGTATGGTGGAAGAAGTTCAACCTTCCAACCAGCGTTCCACTTCTTATTGTTGTTATGTGACAGATGGCTGCAGTGGGGCAGTCTAACAGAACAGCGTCTGACATGGAAATGCAGACGAAGTGAAGATGTGGCAGATATCAACATATCAACATTCACTGATGTTTGGTAAACATTCATGGAGACCAAATAGTGGATATGAGCACAGTGAGTCAGAGGGTGGTGCACTTCAGAAGTGGTGATACAGCAGTGGTGCAGATTTGTATGAGCGTGACATGCAGGCTCTTGTTCATTGATGGTGAAAATGTACAGCTCGTAGTGGTGACTATGTTGAAAAAGATAGTTTTTGTGGCTGAGAGTTTGCTCTATTAAATAGCATAATTACGCTTTTTCTATCTGCGGTAACTTCCATTGAAATAAGTAGGAGATATTACTTTCAGAGCAACATGCATAAAAAAAATACTGAAGAATTAAAAATATTACTCACAATATGTTAAATACTGTAATCTGATTACTCTTATCTGTGCACAGGTAACATTAACTACTCAATGTTAACACAGTCAGAAAAACATTTTCCTATATGTATCTGTCTTTATTCACTAATATGCAAAACAGGAAATAGCAAGCAAAATCCACAGATCAAAATGAAAGCTAAAAAACCTGACCATTTTGACAACAACTGTCAAAAACCTGACAATTTGGGCAGCAATTGTCAAAATACATGACACAAAACTGAAGCAAGATAGCAGAGGCAAGAAAATCTCAAGTTATCTTTATTCCCACTACTTTACCAGGTTAAGTAATGCATACCTGTTTGTCTGTTTTTGAGAGGCTGGTCTTTCATGTGTCTAAAAATAAAAATATAATTTAGGATTATTCAAGAAACTTCTGAGATGATACACAAATTAAGAACTGCCTTCACTAAAACCAACTTTTCAAGCATGATAGGCAAAAATCATATACAGTTTTTACTTCTTGTTAAAAGGAAAAGGAAAAGAAGTATTGAAGACTAAGTTTAATTTTGTACTAAAAATCCTAAATGTAAGCTAGTGCTAATGTCAGTATCTCCATAACAATGTGAGAAGTCTCTAAGTATCAAGAAAGCTCAAGGAGACTGCAGAGTAGTTTACATGAAGGCGTTCCAAGCTGTACCTAACTGAGATTCTCCCTGTTTGGTAACTGCTACTAAGAATTATATCAGGTTTCATTACTGGAAAGGAGGGAGAGAGAGTGGAGAACAAACCAAGAAGAAAAGATTTACCTTCTGGTTTGGGATTTGTGATTGGAGGCAGCCAAAGAAGTGCAGAACACTGATTCCAGTTTCCTTGCTTTAGCATGTGGCTTTTCTTCCACCATCAAATTTTGCACTGTCCCAGATACTGTGCTCTTTTCTTCCTTCAATATGTTTTTCTGAAGCGTGTCCTTCTCTTTTACTGGAGGAAGATCATTAACTGCTGCTGTTTTCTTCTTTCTTTTTACTTTGCCAATGAAGAAATCATCATTGCTATCACTATCAGAATTTGAAGTTTGGTTATAAAATCTCTCTTCAGTACTATCATCAAAGTACTCCTCTTCACTATGTTGTTCCAAGTCACTATCATCCCTAATTACTTGTTTTATTGTAGTTAGTTTGTTCGTGCTCACATTTTCTTTCCTTTTTTTACAGCCAAGTTTCTTTACTGGCTGAGTGACTGCTTGTGTTTCTATTGTCTGAGTCAAAAAATCTTTTGGAATTCTCTCAATTTCCATAGTTTCCTGTTCAGGTTCCCTCTCACTAAGTTTATCAGCTCCTCTGACAGTTTCCATTTTCACGCTCATTTTTGTTTTGTCTTCAGATGCTTGCTGTTTTTGAACTAGTTTAAGAACTTGTTCATTCAAATTGCTGTTTGCATTTTGAGCTAATTTAGGCTGTGCTTCTAACTTCTTTTCTGAAGGACTGGCTTTGGCTGGGTTCTGTCTTGCATCCTTAAATGCTTTTACAGCAGCTACAAGAGGGGCAGAAGAAAAGTCATTTGTTACTGCTACACTTGAATTAAGTACACTGGCTAATTTAATAAAATAAAACATTTTTGTAAGTTAAATCTATTGCATTGAGTAAACATATTTTGAATGTCTTTATCAACCTTTTACTGAATAGGTGGGGCAAATAATTCCTTACAGTACAGCATCAACAAGCGAGGAGAACTATTTGAAATCATTACCACCTGGATATGCTGTTTTTGAAACTGGGTTTAACAAGGGAAGCTTACGAAAGCGACCTGCAAACCTGGTGCGACAAGGGGGAACAGTTTTAAACCAGAAGAGGGGAGATTTAGGTTAGATGTTAGGTGTTAATTCTTTACTCAGGGGGTGGTGAGGCACTGGAAGTGCAAAGAGAAGGTGTGGATGCTCCATCCCTGGAGATGCCTCAGTCCAGGTTCAAGGGGGTCCTGGGCAGCCCAGTTTGGTGGCTGGCAAAATCTGCCCATGGTAGTAGTCGGGGAGGGATCTCTAAGGTCCCTTCCAACTCAAACCATTCTGTGATGTTGCGATATGACTCTATGGTTCTTTTAGCTGCCTTTGAACAGCCAGTTCTAATGCTTCTTTTTCCTTTGTATCAGCTCTCCCTTTAAGAGTCCTGTTTGCTTTATATTACTTTATCTTCTAGTAATATGGTGTACTGTCACATATGAACCCATGACTCCATGCTTATGATACCTTCTTTGCTGCAGCAGCACATCAAGCTAGTAACAGAGGCCGATGTACCCTTCTTTCAACAGTGGTTGTACATAACAGGAATTAACATGAACAAAGTGACACATGGACTGAAGTTGAAACAAGTTAATATACTGTTTCATACCTTTAAGTTCAGCAATTTTGAGTTTCAAAAGGGGGTGTGTTGCAAGTCTTGCAATAGCTCGCTCTTGTGCAGTGGACTTTGGCTGTTAGAAATAAAGTACATGAAATAAGCAGAAATAACACTTTCAGGATAGGTCTGTATCAGTCACGCTATGATGCATATTAATGTAATTATGGACCATTAAATGAGCAAGAAGAAAAGGTTATAACTCTGTAATATTTGGGTATGTTTTTGCTTCCCTATATTACCATAATTCTGAGGAAAATCTGATGGCACAAAACTGTCAGAAACACAACAGACATGTAATTCTTCAATTTCTCATGTACTGAAGAGGCATAATACAATTTTTACTTTAAAAGAACCAATTCCATATTTTATATTCAGTTTTTGGAATATATACTCTAAAATATTTTATATTGTTTCTTATTTGTGTAAAGCAAGTTGATGAATCTCTAGAAAAAAATCCCACTGTACTGCTATTCTGCATGATGGAACAGAGCAGCTTGTAAGAAGTACAGTTTGGACACCATTAATGTGGGGAAAATCACATAATAGATATTGAAGTGTTATATATGAAACATGACGGAGAGGCAAGGTTTAGCCTGATGTTAAGGACAAACACCCCCATATGTAATGTGGTAGGAATAACAGAACTACACAGAAAAAGGAGAGAAGCAGCAATTGCTTCCACTGTTGACTTCATCTAGAATTCATTGGTACTAGGTATCATATTTACAGGCTCTTGTCATGTCCATGCTCCAAGAATAAAATGAGAGATACCTGACACTTTAAGCCTTGCCTAGGTTTTATCTGAGAGGGAAGAACTGTGGTGTACAGACTTATAAAATGCAAGCACACTTACGATTTCTTCATGGATGCAGTGAAACTTATGAGACACACCTTTGTCCTAGTGGTACAGGATATATTTTTAAACTGTTGTAACCAGTGAGTTGAGCTGTATGTCACAGGACGTACTACGGCAGAAGCCACCTCAACCAACAGATGATGAGTCTTACAAAGAATCAGGCAAGTGACCAGTGACCCTGCCTGTGCAGCCTTTGCATTTCAACACAACATGCAGCCTCTCCTGGCCCGAGCCACCACTGTGAGAGACAGAGCCCAGACAACGGCTGAATAAACACAGGGGACAGTTGGTGGGGGCAGTTCACAGTCCAAGGGAGTAAGTAATATCTGTTTATAGAGTCAGATGGCAGCAGACTGGGGGTAGCTGATAAGGATGTACTGAATAATGTAGGATATGAGTGTGATATAAAGGTATGGAATGAGCAGTGGGAGACTGTAGTGGGTCTGTCCTGGGATGAAGTCAACTTTCTCCATTTTAGCCAATATGGTGCGGTGCTTTGGATCTGCAACTAAATCAGGGTTGATAACACAACAGTGATTTTGTTATTGCTGAGCTGTGCTTGCGCAGCATCAAGGCCTTCTTCACGTTTCTCTCAAGAGAAAGGGAGAAGAGGTTGGTAGGGAAAGACAGCTGGGACAACTGACAACCAATTCACCAAAAGGATATTGCATGCTGTATTAAGTCAATTTCAACAGCACAAGTTCAAGGAAAGGAGGGACGAGGATATTTGTAGTTACTGCATTTGTCTCCCACAAGCAACTGTTAAAAGTGCAGAAGCCCTGTTTCCTGGGCTGAACTTCTGCTTACTGTTGGGAAGTTGTGAACAAATTCCTTATTTTGCTTTGCTAACACACAGTTTTGCTTCATTTATATGTTACCTTTATTTCAACTCATGACTTTTTTCCCTTTTGTTCTTCTGAATCTCTCATCCTGGTGGGCAGACTCTTTGGTATGCAAAATATAAAGTTTGTTCCTCAACCGGTTCTAAGCAAATCCAATTTGCTGCAGTTCTATAGATTAAAAAATATACTCTGGTTTTGTCTGCTCAGATTTTAATTTGAAGTACAGAGCATATGCAAATCCTAGTACTTTCCTTTCTCGTGAAGTCCCTGCTAATATAGCATTATCTGTTCAGATAAAGATAAAACAAAAAATATCTTTCCTGTAGACTGTCTACAGCATTATAATAACTGGCCAGAGAAGATGGGTGAAAAGATGAGCCCCTTACCAGGGGTCAAAGACTGTCTTACCCTCCGAGTTAGAAGAGCTTGGAGAACTTTGAGTCTGGGTTTTGATTCCCATGTGACAGTGCTGCATGCTGCCACCAGATTCCTGGGACAGCAAGCTCACATTTCTGAAGATCAAAGAGTATTTTCTTTGGAGATTTTTGTCTAGCTGGAAAATGTATTTCTGAACTTAATTAATACACTTTTTCCCTCAGCTACTTCCTGTGGGTTTTGAAAGAATATAGCATGAAGTTCAGAAAGCTGCAGCAGCTTCTGTGCAACATCTGGTGTCCTTTATTTCAAATATTTATAGAAAGGGTTTAAGCATATACATGCCAATGCATATGGAATAACCACATTTTTTCCTTATAGCAAAATACTTCACAAATGCTACTCACACTGTGAGACAGCAGCCAACAAACATATAATATGACATTCACATTCTTAAAAAATTCCGATTTTTCTATTCTTTTGGCTCATCCAATGCTCAATTTATTTTTCCTCAAGCATTTTCCAGTTTATAAAACCTTGGCAGAGAAAAAAACATAAAGTACCTACTGCATCTATAACGAGAACATTCCCACTCCTCACCTCCCCTCAGTATATTTGTTTTTGTTAATTTTTGCTTTTTCTGGTTCCTGCTACTTCTTGTATTATTTTGCACTATTCATTTTTTTCAGGCAAGACTTTCTATAGGAATGCTCTGCCTCATTCAATTTGCAACTGAGGCACAGCAAAATGAACAAAGCAACTGAGCACTGAGTAATCATATGTTTTAGTGGCAGGCTGTATGCTACCTATAAACGAACCTGAACCCCTCAGATTTTATCCTGGTAAGTGATGCATTATTTTTACACATAAAGTTGCCTGTCATCACTACCATCCTACATTAAACTCTACAAGGATACTTAACAGAATTAATTGCACTGATTTTCGTGTTTTTTAAACCTTAAAATAAAAAAAAGAAGCCTGCTTACAGAAGTGTTCCTCATCCTGAATGGCAAATGAGGCACAAACCTCAAACCATAACTTGCCAGTTACAACATAATAAAGCAAGATATGTATAACTCACATGAACAAACACAAAGGGGCCCCCACACAGGGGAGGCAGACTTTGTAAAATGTGGCAATGATTAAGGAAAGAATGGACATTAGAAGACTGTCAAAATAAAAAACAGATTTACACTACAAGTTTTGAAATACAATAGATAAAGATGAGGAAAAGCAAGGAATGACAGTGCTCTGGGTAAAAAGAAGCAGCTGGATGGGAATGTCAGGCAGAATTTGTGTGGGTAGCACCTACCTCGTACAGTGCAGGAAATAAACTGAGAAAGAGAATCCCTTCGTAGAGATGGGATTTGCTACTGTTAAAAGCAATACCTTGCTAGCATGCTTAACATGGGAAATCTTCAAAAATTAAACATAAGAAACACAGGATCAACTTGGAGACACAGTATGTTGACTTCTGATCATTGCTTCACTGTTATTTCTCATCCTGTTCAAAATTCCTTTTGGTTTTAACCTGTGCTACAGTTATAATAGAGTTCATACTTTCATTTTTAATTGATTTATGTACAAGAAGCTACAGGTAGATTAAAATAACATTAATAATAGAAGACTACTAACTGGAATTTCTACTAGGTCAAAGGGCAGTGCTGACAGACAGGTAATGCCTGGTGGCCTTACATCTGTCCCTGTAAATGGTTTGCCATGATATTGGTGATAGTCAGAAACACTATGGATGAGCATACAGTATATATAGTACATTGCTAAACCTAAGACACAAAAAATAACCCTGAAGCATATCATATTGAGTTTCCTAAATTAACTGGAAGCACAGTCTAAAGCATGACAGCAGCCTGATTGCAGGAAGAAGAATAAAAGGAAAAAAAAAAAGAATGCTAACCAGGTTAAGCATAAAAAAATCTGTAAGTTCTGGACCAAAAGAAGATGTAATTGTAATACTCTTTGTAGCAGCTTAGGGCAAGAACTCTCTCCCTCCTAAAAACAACAGGAAACCCAGTACTCCGCATATTGCTCCCAGAGCTCCATCAAGTCACAGCTGTCGTTCACAACAGCAGAAGGAGTGTAGTTAATGTAGAGTCACAGGGTGTCTGAAGGTGTTAGATCATGGCTTCCATCCAAGTCTATTCCATGACTTCATACTGCTTTGGAAGAAGATCACTGAGCAAAGTTATCTTCTGGCTGAAATGCTGTTAGTTCTCCTTCCTCCTTTATGTCTGTAAGGAATATGATATGTGACTTACAGTCATCAAATCAACTGAAGATTTTGGCAAGAGAAGCAACTGGATACCACTTATGGTGGCCATGCTGTCCCACAGATCCTGACAGCATGAGACTGTGACTGTGTACCCCTTTCATTGACAGCACGACAGATCAGCTAGGGAAGGCAGGAAACATATCTTCATTAGGCAAGGCAAACGTTCAAAAGAGCGTGACCCTCCTAAATACAGAAATAGCTGGGAACAATCAACAGGAGAGAAACACCAGAAAAAGGTAATCTGAAATTGTCAGATCTTATTCAATTTTTACTCAGTTTTTACTCATTCCAATTGTCCAAGTAACATCAAAATGATGCTACAGCTGTTATGAAGTAGATATACAAGATGAACAACAAGATAGGTGGAAAATTTTTATGGCAGTGAATTCTATACAAATATCACAAAATCATGCAAATTTCAAAGGTGTTTTTTATTTTATTTTGCTTTGTTTTGTTGAGATTGGACTACATACAGATGAGCTAATGAAAAATTTCCCCCTGAAGCTGAAGTGTACGTACTAACAGATATACAGCTTTTGCAAAAAACACAGTAAAATAATGTCTTGTACTAGAACAAAAGGACAAATATTGAACAACTTATCTTAAAGCATACCTCTTTGATGTCTTGTTATTCTTTTTACCACCTGTCACAGTGGTGGGTCAGCATAATTTTCTTTATTTCTGTAATTTAACCATAAAACTATTTGGAGATTTATTTTTCTTCTAAGCACCATGAGACATGAATACTCATGGTAACACATGGTACTCCCTCTTGACAACCTTTGCTCATCTGTAAACTACACAAAATAAAAGCAAGAAGACTGAAGAATCTAGTTGAACTTGCACTGATGCCAGGAGAACTGACCATCTTATCACTGTTGTCTACAAAATTTGAATCCAAAAACAGGGGAGAAGCATCAAGATCTAACTAGTGCTGAGTTGCTGATACTGCCCAAGCTTCATGTGTACTTCTGAATCAAAGTTAACTTCCTCCTAATCTGCTTATTTAGATTTACCTATATCCAATTCAGCTTGTTTTTTTTTTTCTTCCTACAAAAAGGAGTACAGAGAATAAACTTGCTTCTGTCATCATCACAATATGTAAAATATGAGTAAAATATGCCAGAAACTCAAACAATAGTAAATTCCCTGCTGTTCTTCTCCTGTTTTGGCAGGGAGTTGGACTTGATTTCTAGAGGTCCCTTCTAGCCCCTACAATTCTGTGATTCCGTGCTATGCATGTTACAAGAACTACAGTCCAGGCGTTGTACAAAGTTTGAGGGCCCTTTAAGAAGCCCAACACAGCAGTTCAGAAGTGTTTCAAGATCAAATTTATTTGGAATTATGAAGAATCAGTAGCATTCCTCTGGATTAAGCTGTCACAACTAATTTAGCTAATCATACAATTGTGAGGTAAAAGCATGTTTTTCACACTGGGAAACGGTCAGAAAGAAATAGTGTTTAATCCCTGCTGTAATCTATGGCTGAGTGTGGAATAAACACCAGATATGCCCAACTACAAATCATGTATTTAATCTACAACTAATTATTTCCTTTCTCTTACAAGAACTCCTATGACTGCTTCAATAAAGAAAAGTCAGAACAAAAAATTCGTAATAAAACACGCATGGACTCCTTATCTTCTCATGGTGAACAGGTGTAGACTCTAGCTGTAGGCTAGAGGAAGATAGTAATAAAACTCAAATACTGCTAGACTCTTACAAGGCTAAGAAGAATGAGCAGATAATCCTATAAATTTGGCCTCCCACAACAAACCATAAACAAGTTTTCAAAGAAAAAGAAGCCAATTTCTAAAGATAACGAAAGAGGCTACAAAGCTAGCAGTGTGTCAACTCCTTTCCCTGCCTCCTCCAATTACTACAGTCCAACTCATTGTTTGGCATGTGGCTCAGTAAAATAGATACGACAGGAGAAGAAATAGAATCAATAATAATAAGGAACTACAGTGGAAAATAAAATATGAAATAGATACACTGAAGCAAAAAATGTACTTTTCAGGGGTAACAGGGATGGAATGAGTTGTGGATAAGAGGCAGTAGCTGTGAACAATAAAAAGACAAAGGTTGCTGCTACGAAGTTCATACAAACTTCTTCAGATAATATAATGAAATTCAGAGGACAGTTCACATATAGATTAAATTTGACAACACTGTATATCAGATCGGAGGCCACAAATTACTTTTTCAGAAATGTGAAGTATACTGAAAAGTTGACAAATTATTTGCACTTCAGATAACTTCTGATGACAGTGTAAAATAATTATCCCTGTCAAAAATCCTCATCTTGTTCAGACTTTTACACACAGAAGCGTTACCGCTGGAGAACTCAGAAATACTTAACTAGAAATTGTTCAGCATCCTTAGATAAACCTTAAAGGAGATGTGTTTATGTTCAGGGTCCCCACTGAAGACACTGGAGGTGCAGAAGACTTAAAGACCTCATAAATACTTCACATATTAACAAGGAGTAGGCCATATTAGTTAGTGTATGCTATTTGAAACAAGATAGAGACTCTTGGCATCTCCCATTGAAATGTTGTGCGTAACTGAAAACACGTATCTTTCAATATGAATGTTTTTCAGTCACCTTCTAAAAAAAGACAGTGGAAGTGCAAATTCAGTTCACTGAAAGACTACTGAACATCTGAGATAAATGTACTGATTCCTTAGTACCAAAATGTACATTTTCTATCATTAAGTCTGTTGAGGGAGTATATACACTCAAAACTTAATCTATTCATAAACATGTATCAGATACATGGGAAGCCCCGATACTATTTGGGAATATCAGCAGATGACTAATACAAACCAAATGCAAATCCTGAACATTCCTTTTTTCTAGCAGGCACATTTCACCACACTACATGCAGAATAATCACCTTTATGCTTGGAGGCTCAACTGTCTTTAAGGTCATTACATTATTGCTACTTTGGCAAAAAAAAATATTTTCTTGCTGTGTAATCACTCAACCCTTTCAATCAGCATGCAATTATTTGTGCTCCAAAACAAATAAAAACTTAGCCAACAGCCCTCAAAGGTCATTATACTTTCAGTATATTACTAGTTACATCACATTTCCCATACATACTCATAATCTTGCAATTGAGGAGCAATACATTGTAAACCTATATTTTCATGTTACCTCACTGAATTTTTTTAATGTAGCTGTTTACTACATTTTATTATTTCAAATAAATTAGTAGTTTCTTTAATCAGAATTACAATAACTCCATAAAATCTTGTTTTTCCATTTCTGGAACTGTTCAAGTTCAAAAATTTCAAGAAACAGTGCTTTCAGCACTTTTCATAAATTTCCACTGTTACAAACTCATGTTGAGCTGAAACAGTCATCCTAATTCCATAACTTCTCTCTTTATTTATTTCTTAAATTTTTATAATTCCTAATTCCTTAGTTCTGAGTTGCAGAACTTGAAAAACAATCTCCATAGGAACGAGTGAAGAAGTGATAATGATTCTGAATTTAACTTCCCTGTGATACACAATCAGAAAAATATGCAGTTGCATTTATCGAAGTAAAAGCAGTAAAGCCAATCAGCTGTTGCTTTTCATTCTTAGAAACATCAGATATATAATTTTATAATTTTGTCATGCAAATCTGGGTTACTCTTGAAAGCATACACACAGAAAGAGCTTTTTCAATTTGTAATACGTGATTAGTTGTCAGTCTTCAACATAAGCAATTACAATTACTTACAAAACATTAAACACATTTTAAAACAGTAAGTTCTATAAGCAACAGGAATAATGAAAGACTCTAGGTCATGTGTGCTGTACTTTACATCTCTTCTCTTACCTTCTGTTCCATGGTGTTTCTTAAAACAAGACTGAAAGGCACCAAAATTTTTCTGTCACTAGAAACTCTTCCCTGACTGACAGCAACATTGATTTGATTTAGATTTCTACTACTCAGATGAGAAATGTCACACATAAAAATGACCTGTTGGAACTAACTCTTCTAAAACCATCAACACTGGTTGAATTTGACCAATGAGTCCCACTATTTTGAGAATTAGCAGATTAAGGGTAAGGCAGGGCTTCCTTGTTCGCTTGAGCTCATCCTCTTCTCTACTGTGGATAAACCTTAAAAATTGCTTACTGTCCCTATGAATCCATTAAGAATGCAATTCAGAGATTGTCTTTAGTAATCAAATTAATCAAGGGTAAGTGAAATCTCTCATCATTATTAGCTGTAGACATGTGGTTTCTGTAATCTGACTTATCATTTTCTGCTATCATAATTCTAATTAGAAACTGTAGGATATTACTAGCACCAAACACGGGTGACCGTCAATAATGCGACTTGTGTATTTGTTTTCCTGTCCCACTTTTATGCAGTTATACTGAAAACACAGTTCTTCACAACACAATGCCACTCTCACACACATACATCCAGCCTCATTATCCTTTTAAATGTGGCAACTTTCATTAATTACCTTGAAGACCTGGTTAAAAGAAACTATCAGTTGTATCTGTGATGATGTTTTATGTCAGGTATTCTACTATCACCCTTTATTTTCTCAGGCTTCAAGGACTGGTATGGAAGCAGTTATAATGTATATTCTTTCTCTGTTGTTTAGTACCGGAAACACTAACCAACCGGCACTGTAGGCAGCCTGACTTGTCTTATTCATTGAATTGAGCTGTTTCTTCCTCAGCTCTCCAGAGAGACTGTGAAAAATTATCTCATACTCCCCTGATCATGTGACTGTGAATCAGAAGCTCTTCTACGAATGTAGTCTTCCTCATGCTTTCCTTTATTCTTACTCCTTTATGAAGACCTTTGGTGCCAGCAGGCTAGTTCAGTTCTGATTAATATGCCTGCTCATCTTTCCTGTCCTGACTCCTCTTGCCTTTGAAGGTTCCTCAGCTCCTCTAACACCCAAACCTCTCTTTTCTATACCACTGTTTCATGCATACCTTGAGGATCTGGATCTCTGCCTGCCTCTTGGGCATTCCATACATGCCTAAACAGTATTTTTGAAAATTATATCATGGAAATTCTGACATCACTTATTTGACATTCCCTTATTCAGAATCAAACCCACTGCACTTTGAGAACCTCTTGTTAGAATACTTTCTAACCTTTGTTAGAAAACATAAAAACAAGACTAGTTCAAACATTTTACTCTGTTTTACTCTCAATAAAGCTCAGGCCCCTTAAAATTATGCATATAATTTAAATACACATTCAAAATAAGAACAGAAGTTCAGAGTTGCATGTGCTTTCACATACACCATGCCATGAAACTTTCTAGTAATGAAAAGATATTTATTTGCATATATACAAAGTGCATACATTGAATCATCACTATCATAGGAATATCTGAGCTCAAAAACACTGCACGTACCCACCCACATTTCTGTTCATTTATGCTCCTGTAAGTGTGTTCATTGTGACTAAACTACCTAGACAATAAAAGCCAAATACTGGTTAGAAAAATGTGAAGTGAATGCTCCCTGATTTCTGTTGACAACAATATGCCTATCTACATTCTGCTCTGACACATCAAATGGTTGAAATTCACCAACTCCAAACTAAAGCAATTAATTCTGAGACTGAATCTTTCTTAAAGATCACATCTTAATGGATCCTTGGCTTAATAAAGTAAAATTTGACAGAAGGCAGCTTTTTCATGTCAGGAATATACTACCTCACAAAGAAAAACTTCCAAAGCTGTTATTGTTTTATTTCAATACAGAACATAAAAAATATTGTTTTGAGAAAGGACAAAATCCAGGCTGTAAGTAAACTGAGATCACTACACATGCTGCTCTGGTGTTGAAGATAACGCCTCCTTTGTCTAGTCTGTCTCCTGACTCTCCAATGGTGACCATACTGCTGCAAGTAGGTGGCAGACTACTTTGAAAAGGAGCTAATGGAGAAGACAGAAATTAACACAGGGTAAGTATGGTAAAGACTCAGTGGGCAAAAGAATGGGTAACCAGGTTTGGGAAGGATATAGATAGAAGGTGGCATAAACAGCAGACTGAATTTTCCCACTGGGCATCTGGGAAGAGACTGGGACTGGTTTGGCTAACAGACAGAAGGAGAATTAGTGGAGAAGTCAGTGGGAAAGAGTGGAGAAAGGTTTGTTAAAAAAACAGACAGTTTTGTACTGACAAAACTTTGGCTGCAGCCATATCTGTGGTCTCTAGATTGCAAAATAGATAATATTTCACACTGTTAAGAATTTCATTTATATTTAAAATGACATGTATATACTATAAATACATTTATATAAATAATAGTTATACGTATAATTACATATGTACAGTTGTATATATATTATAAATATGCATTATTGTCTCTCTATACATACATAAGACATGCTAAATAGCTCATAGTTCAAGAAACTGAATGTGGAAGATGAGAAGACTGCAGAAAAAAACCAAAAAACAAAACACCAACAACAATCACTCACACAGAGAAAGTATTTATGCAAAATTCTACATCAGTATTGTTAGAAAGACCACAGACATTCCTGTTTAAAGTTAACATCTGGTGTTTGACATGAAAAACTCTCAGGAAACAGCAGTTTCATACATTCAGTGCAACTTCCATTCAAACAGAATCAAAATACTGGAGACAGGAGGAATCCAGCACCGCAACATTGATTCTCAGCATCAATTCAGTTCTATTAAGCAGTGTAACAGCGTTAAATCAATGTAACATTGCCAAAAAACATATTATGTTGGCAGATGCAAGTGTTACATAAAGAAATCAGTATCAGTTATGCAAATCACTGACTTTATTTCTATACTGAAATAAGAAAGGAATGGCAACACCATGTCTAAGGTGGAGAACTACTGTTTTACTACTCAGCATAAACACTGCTGAGGAATGGAACCGTATTTATGAATATGAGGTAATGAATAATCATTCTAAAGTAGAAATGGGTAACTATGATTCTGAGTTCCTAAAACTGTTTTGAAGTTGATCATATTGTTACTTAGAAAGAATGAAAAAAAGGACAGGCATTATCAAATGTTCATCAAAACTTCGTAAACATATTAAATAATCACTAATTTATTCCTATTATAATTACACATTGATTGTCCATACACAATTTCTAATTTCAAGAGCATTAACAATCAGAATTCAGGTAAAATTAAAAAAAAAAAAAGGAAAAAAGAAAGCTTTCATGGTTCCTTCAAAAACAGCAGATGTTTGTCTGCAACACTGCCAAAATCAAACCACAAAACAGCTAAGTGCAAAGAATTAATGATAAGTGTGTTACAGAAAGCCGATGAACCATCACATCAGCATTACACAAAAGACTGATTCATACAGTAGTCCTTTATGGTTTATGGATTGCAAGCAAAATATTTTCATAAGCAAAGAATGTTAAAAAGTCACATAAGTAATTATCTAGTTATGCTGCTAAAGGCACTAGCATCAGCAACAGAAGTTTTATATCAATAAATGAATCTATCCTAATCAGACTATTTCTGTAGCTAGTAGAATTCTAGGGAGGAAGGAGGGGGGTGAAGGAAGGTGAAAAACAGAGTAGGGAGGGGACTGTGGAAAAATCCCCCAAGGCACTAACAAAAGACAGCAACTATTCTGTGCTTGATCCGAAGCCTTTGAAGTTAACAGAAAGTCTTCAATTAAACTGCAAAGGACTTTGCATCAGCCCCCTTTCAGGATTTAATGCAGTTCCTCAGATTAAATCCACAGAGAATAGCGGCATTTTAAAATATATTTTCCATTATAAAGTAAAGTATATTATAAAGTACATTTTTAAAATAAATTGAAGCTGGGATGAAAAATGTACAGTTAGTAACATCAACTCAAATAGAAACCTTTTGACTTTTTAAAGATAGACAATTCAGATGTGACTGTTCCTCATGGATGCAGCTATTTAATTGAAATTCTATTTGATTTAGAAATGCCATCTTCTTTTCTTTCCATGTCACAAAGCTGAAAATTACTAGAATTATCTTTAAAATTTTCTACTAAGGAAACATGTTTTTAAAAGGTAGGGTACTTTTTAGAATAACTATTACTGTTGTGTAACCATGCTCTGCTCGTGCCTTGTAATCCAAGACTACTATTTATTGATACACTCTGAGGAGCCTAGTGCTTCAAATTGATATTTAGTGATCATGATGCTGTAAGTTGATGAATACCTCTAATATCACAGCCTTCCATAAAATACTTTCAACAGACTACATTTTCATGGTAAATCTACAAAAAAGAATACAAAGCACTGTGACTACCCTATCCTTACTCTTCGTTGTTTGCTGATGAGACACATTGTGGATTAATACAAGGACTAATCCTAGGCCATCACTTAAACAGTTTGAAAATAAGTTTGCAAGACGAAAACTTGTATTTTGATACTGAGTTTTAAATAATTTTTTGAAAGAAATAAAATAGGCAAGTAGCCCTGTAACTTTATCTTCTGCTCCTATCAGCTGTTCTGCCCATAGCTGTTTTCTACCTCATTCTGAGTTCCTTCTTGCTTGATGGGCATACTCCTGCACCAGTGATCCAGTGAATTCATGGAGAAGTTTGGTAGGTGAAGCAGCATTTTCTCAAGTGTGAAACAGTAGAATTTCAATTTGATAATTTAGGGAGGAATAATTGCATGCACCAGTATAGGCTGGGGGATGACCTGCTGGAGAGGAGCTCTGAGGAGAGGGACCTGGGTGTCCTGGTGGACAACCGGTTGACCATGAGCCAGCAGTGTGCCCTCGTGGCCAAGAGGGCCAATGGCATTCTGGGGTGCATTAAAAGAGTGTGGCCAGCAGGTCAAGGGAGGTGATCCCCCACCTCTACTCTGCCCTGGTGAGGCCTCATCTGGAGTACTGTGTCCAGTTCTGGGTTCCCCAGTACAAAAAAGACAGGAATCTCTTGGAAAGAATCCAGCAGAGGGCCAAAAAGATGGTGAAGGGCCTGGAGGATCTCCCCTATGAAGAAAGGCTGAGTGAACTGGGTCTGTTTAGCCTTGAGAAAAGAAGACTGAGAGGCGACCTGATCCAGGTTTATAAATATCTGAGGTGTGGGGGACAAAGTGTCGAGGCCAGACTCTTTTCAGCAGTGTGTGGAGACAGGACAAGGGGAAACGGACAGAAACTGCAGCACAGGAGGTTCCGCACGAATGTGCGCAAGAACTTCTTTATGGTGAGGGTGATGGAGCACTGGCACAGGCTGCCCAGGGGGGTTGTGGAATCTCCTTCTCTGGAGATATTCAAGACCCGCCTGGGCGCCTACCTGTGTGACCCGGTGTAGAGAATCTGCTTTGGCATGGGGGTTGGACTCGATGATCTCCTGAGGTCCCTTCCAACCCCTATGATTCTATGATAATTCACAAAAGATCTTTATCATCAGTTAATATTTTATCTGATTTGCAAGATCTGAGTTTATATAAGCCATGGATGTTACATTCACTCACCTTCAAAATAACAACCCAAACTTTAACTGTAGCATTACAGCCATGAGGTACCCATTAAAATATCTACACCATGACATCACTAATGTCATTCCTGCACAATCATGTTAAATAGCTACTCTCATCATCTCAGTGATCAAAATCATACCGCATATCATGCTGCTCAGTTGAATTCTGGCGTATCTGCCTACGGCCATGCTTAAGCTGCATGTTATAAAGACTCAGAATTCATTCTAAATTCCACGCAAGATAAAGATGGTTCCTGAACACTAAGCAATCCAGAATAAGCTCACCAAATAAGCTTTTTCACACTAGTAAATGCAGATCAGGAACTACTGATGGCTTGCATTTCTAAGCTAGCAGAAATTTTTCAATGCACTTGGAAACTGTGGCATGCTTCTCAGTAGTCTTGAGACTCAGAAGAGCATGGCATGGCTCTAAGCACTGATGACTCCAATATATTCAAAATTTACTATGCAGAATCCTTCCTGCAGACAAGCGTCTGCATGCTTCACATGTGAAAAGATTGGGGGACCAGGTGAAAATACAGCTTTTACTAGAGAAAATCATCTGCAGATTGACTTGAACACAAAGATAAGCGTGTGCCATTCTGATATAATGTATGAGGGCTGCTCCAGAAGTAATGCCTCATATTTTAAGATCTTGGTCCGCTATGTTAGAGGCAGATGGTGGTGGCATAGCAGTAGAAGCTGAACCACCTCACTGGAATTCCGCTACATGTTGTTGCCTTGTGACAGACAACAGCAGAGGGGCAGTCTGACAGAACTGTTTCTGACATAGATGTGCAGATGAAACAAAGGTTTGGCCTTTGTCTATACCCAAGCTTGTAAAGAACAACTTTTTTAGTGTCAGGTTCCAGAGCACAGTGCTAATGAACCAAGCCTCCCAGACCAGTTCAGGGATGCATACTACAAAAAACACATACAAATGCAACACAGCTGTTTAAAAAATTAGACAGCAGATCTGCCACGTGTTCTTCAGTTGTATTAGTGACTGGCAAATATATTTGCTGCAGACAGTACAGAGCTGTGTACAGAACCTGTACAACAGCTTAGTCAAAACCTAGATAATAAGTGTTCCATTTTCAGCAGCTGTGACTAAGCAGAAACAATAAAGTCCAGCTGCAGTCACATGGCAGCATTTAATACAATCTTTACAGCCGAGTTTACCATCTGTTAATAGCAGTGGTGCCAGCTGCAATAATATTAAACACGGATGTAAAAAGTTTCAGCAGAGGTGCACGAAGGACAGCTCACTCACTGTTTCTTGTCTTATATTAATGTGGTAAGCCCTGTGACATTTTTATAAATGAAACCCAGAAAATGTCTAGTGTAATGTGGCAAAGGAATTATCAACTCACTCTGAAACTGTCATGAATTTGATTGCTCATTAACAACCATCAGTATAATAATCCTGACAGCTAATCATAAAAACCACAGTTACACTGTCACTTGCTAAATACTTGACACAATTTGATTTTACCTTGCTGAAATGCTATCTCTTTTTAAACAGAAAAGTATGCCTATCTTATTCTGAAAAAATATGGGGAAAAATAGTAATAGAACATAAAATCTCAGTGGGCAGAAGGAATTAAACAAATATCTTGACTACACATCCACTGTGCAAAACTAATATTCAGCATTCCACAGTGAATTAAAAGCAGACTGCCTTTTATCAGTGAAAACAAACCTATTTGGAAAATGAAAACAGCCACAGGATGTTTTGCTTCAAATATTTCAAAACTCAAGTTAATGAAAAGGTAAACAGTACGGTCTACATTTCATGAGATCTACAGAATATTGCAAGAGATAGATTTTTTTTTCCCCCAAATGTTATTATTAATGACTAACTGTGGGAAAAGATAAAATAATACACTGACATATTAACATTCATAAAAACTCGTAAAAGATACTCCTTTTAGTTCTGGATATGCTACAGCCAACCAATGGTTATGGTGGCTCAGCTACCACCTGTTAAAAGGACTGTAACAGTGAGGTTAAACAGTTGGTTTAAAACACCATCAGAACTCACCCAAACACTAACACATAATGAGGCTCACTCATTATGTGAGATTAAGTCTTCCATACCACTGTAAAACACTACCAGCAGCAGAAAGTGGCACAAACAAGAATTTTTAAAAACAAAACAATTCCATCAAGATACCTGCAGTATCTGTTTTCAAGGATTATGGCAAAATAAAAGCCAATTTTAATTAAATTTGGGAAATATAGAGTCAGCCATGACTACGAAAACAAGAATCCTATTATCTAGGAGAAATATCAAGGGCTAGGTGAATTTCGTAGCGTTTTCCTGTCCTTTGGCATCCCCTGCTGATATCTGAAGAAATTCTAGGAAAAGAAATGTATAGACAAACTGGGAAGATTACCAAAACTCCTTTCTATATTATTGGCAAGTGAAGCATAGTTGTCCTCTTAGACAACGCAATTCCAAACATATGAGACTATAAACTCCTTTAAAACAGTTTAATAAATTATTTCATTTTGGGGCTTCTATACTTTTTGAGAATGCAATCGGAATATGACTAATGCATTGAACATGTGACAGATGGAAGATGAGGGGTAAAATGATGTCCACCAATATCTGCCTCTGATGTTATGGGCCAATAGAATAAAATAGGATGTATTACTTTCGGAACAGTTGTCATACAATAATAAGATCCAACTTGCGACCTCTCTAGTATACTAATTTCATTTTGCTTCAGTGATATCCTGCTATTACATTCTATGCTGATAACTGAGTTGCGTCATACATGGCCACGCTTTGATAAGAGTGTAATTACATAATCAACTAGTGATATCATTATATAAGAAAATTGTCAAACACTGCAATAAAACTTTGACTGTGTATGATGTTCATTTCAGATATCAGACTCTCCACAGACCTCACCTCTTCCCATCCTGAGGAGTTCAGGAGGATTTCGAGGAAAACAACATTTTGTTTTATTGATATTTTTGATTCAGAGTTGCTTTGTAAGATCATTTCTGCAGGAAATCACTTAAAAGGTTACTTTTTTCTGCTCTTCCCTATGTCTTCATTTCATCCTTTACAGTCATCGCTACTTAGTTAATTTTAGTCAGTGGAATTCAGGAGAAACTGTGCTGAAATGGCTGTGTTAAAATTTCACCTTTATCTCAGGCTAATGTTCTTTTCACATGGATAAACTTCTCTCTGCCTCTAGAAATATTCCATGCTTATTTTTGGTTGCTGTTGAAAGCTTAGATAGTTAACTAATCCATATAAATATACTGGAAATCATGACAAACCTATTTACTGAAACTAAGCTTCCTGGTAGGCAATTCCTGTTGCTAGATGTTAGTCCACCAGTCTTAATGAAGAGCCACAAGTGCTAATTAACTATATAAATTTTGCAGACATGTCCTTCTGGAGAGATGTCTTTAGAAACAGTAGAAAGATTTGCAGTTAAGACCCAATATAACATACCTCACATACTTCACACACTATGCAAATGCAGATAATCCCACTCACATACACTCATAAGATGCACACTTTGTCATCATAAGGGGCTTATGTATTTTCTCATACTCACAGATACAGAAAAACAAAACCAACAAACCTTACCTTTCTGCAGACGCTTTCAAAATTAATTTCTTTCCTAAGCGCAAGCCTGGTAACTTGATCTGGCTTTATTTCCTGTGGATGACAGAAATATTCTTTTTATGATCAGACTTTACTACTATTTTCTAAGGTTTATCTTCCTCGTAAGTATTACAATTTCATGGTGTCTTCCACTGACTTCTTAAAGGAAGAAGATCAGTTGTGATGTATAGAAATTTTTGCTGTTGTTTATACAACAACATATTTGCTTACTGAAATAAACAAATATATAGGGTTAAGGTCATGAAAATGAAGTTGAAAAGTAAAAAAACCAAACAAACAACAACCAAAAAAAACAAACAAGAGTTCTTCCTTTGTGAAGATAATGCACATGCAATATTCATTCCCAGGCTTAAGAACTTCCATTAGCCGCAGAATTAAAATCCTGTGCAAGTGGACTTGGTTAGAAGTTGTATATTTCATGAAAACCACACCTCTGACAGATTTTTCATTAATATTTTTAAATACATACTGTACATATGTTGCATTACAAAATGATCTGTTAACCTTATCGATAGAATATTGGCCTTTTCTTCCTAGGTGACTGCATCTAATAAATAATGTAACACACCAGCTGTTTGCCAGATTGTGACTTTAAAATCAGTTTAACTACTGTTACACAGAGTCCAAATAAATTCCATGTATTAAAAGCTCTGAAAACTTTGTACAAAGACAGCCAGATATTCTGATCACTGTTGTATAGATCTAGTATGTATCACAATGCTGCTTGTTTCAACTTGAAGGAAATCATCTGTATGCTGAATTCCTGAAACTCCACAAAACTAGATGCCCTAAGTCTAATTTATAGTACACTGCAACACTTGTGGTCAATTAAGATATTTGTGTCAATATTTGTTGATGTCAGAAGAGCTTCCTCACACTGAGATCTAGAGGTCTGCAAATTCAACTCCCATAGGTACTGGTGGAAACCCAACCATTTGGCACACAGAACCCAGAATGGAAAAACACTGGTGAATGTAGGAAACAATCTTACACTGGCAGATGAACAGGCTGGATGACCTAATAGAATCTAGAGATGAAAAACACCTATGATTCAGTTTTCCATGACCTTCAAAAAAGTGTTTTACAGATGGTGAAACTAGGACACGGTGGTTAAGTGACATGCTTATAGTCAGAGTTGGTTGAGAGTTAAGACTGAAGAGCTGGAACCCAATACTAATTATTAAATCTAGGTGCTTCTTTATATAAAAAAAGATCCCTATAATAATTCATATGATCTTCATCCTACTTCCCCCCACACAGGAAAAACGTGCCTATTTTTTTCTTTCTTTAGGATTTAAATTCAGCATTCTCTTTTAAAGGGAAGCAAGGTAAGCTTCAGCCATACCTGCAATCCTTTGCCCCAGTCCCACTAGCATCTGTGTGTAGGACATGCGCTGTCACCACTCTCAATGCAGGAGGCTGCTAAAACAGATGCTCTCCTTTGCTCCAGTGGCTGGAACAGAAAAATCTCAGATGTTCCCTGCACCAATAGCACTGGTCTGGTTTTGTACATCCTGGTTTGACTCCAGTTGCTGGCCTTGTATCTACTCACAGTTCTTCCAGCAGTAGCTGTTAACTGCTGTGCTTCATGTTGAGCATCAACACCCATTACCCATCTGCATACCACTGTCTGCCAGCTACAGCACTGGTGTAATCAGTGCTGGGCACAGCCAGATAGCAGATTCTATTGGAAATCTAGGGTTTCATCTCTTTCCTACAAGAGGAACTTTCTACTCAGCAGGAAGGGGAGGTGGACCTTTCAATAGCCATTTTTTCATCATCCCTCAAGACGATGATGGGTAGGCAAAAGACAATGGGCTGATTCCAGTCTGTGTTCCACGTTACCATCCATCATGAAGCCCCTTAAGAGACAAGTACACATGCAGGGGAGGGATCTCCACACAGTGTGAAGCATGGTGTCACTCTCACTTCCCTGGTGCTCAAGCCAAGATGATAGCTGCCACAGGGGCAGCAACAATAGGCCCTCTAAATGGGTCCGTCAGTCAGCTGGACCTTGTTAAGGCTGCAGAAGATGACTAGGCCTTGACCTGAGACTAAGCTGAATAAAAAGAATGTGAAAAACTACTGGACATAAGAAAGTTGCTGATGTGACAGATAATGCAAGAAGCTGGCAATGCGGCTGGTTTTACAGATCTCTAGGGAGAGCTGCACGAAAAACAGACGAAATTCAGAGAAAGCTGAAGAGGAGTTCTGGGGAGCTTCTGCGGAGGGTATCTTACACTGATGACAGTATGTATGTAGTCAAACATATGTATATAGTCATTAGCCCAGATAGGTGGTGGAGTCTCCTTCTCTGGAGACATTCAAGTTCTGCCTGGATGGCTACCTGTGCAAGTTGGGCTAGGGAGCTGCTTTGGCAAGGGGTTGGACTTAATAATTTTTAGGGGTCCTTTCCAGCACCTATAATTCTGTGATTCTGTACCAGTAATAGCACATAAAATCACATCAGTCACAAAGTCACAAAAAAATAACCAAATTTGGGTGTGGTACAACAAAACAGGCAACAATGGGAAAAACAAATTATGGGTGAGCAAATACTAGACTGGGACAGAAAAAGGGATAGCCAGAGACAATGAAAGGCTAGACTGTGAAATGGGTAGATGGGACAACACAGCACGCAGGCAGACAGCTGAGCACTGCTGTGGGGCAGCTCCGCTGCTGTGTGTCCAGCACTGCAGGCAGCGATTTCACTCTACTGTTGATGGAAATGTAACCAAGGCTGTTGCTTTTTTTTTTGTATTTTTTTCAACAACGAGGTAATTTAAATAAACCGGAACTGTCTTACATAGAAAAAACAAGACCGTATTGTACAGAAGTATGTCAAGCACAAATGGCATCTGAAAATACAATATCATATCAAACACTTGTAATGGTTACTCAGATCACTCTTCATCAAAGTGATATATGCTTTAACCTAAAGCAAGTGGAAATGTGATTTACAGAAAAGCCAGGAAGGACAGAAAAAACCTCCAACCTTGTCATATGAGGCTTTGACACAACTCAGAAATCCAACATTATTCACATAAAATGTACTCTCAGCTATGCTGTCTAAGGCAATTTCAGATGACTCAGAAGAACACTTTGCCAGTGGTGGCCTGTGAAAACAATTTGGGAATATCAGTCCTCACAATACTAAAAAATTTACCTATCATGTACAGTCAATTTTGTTTCAACCAGTACTTTCCTGTTACCTTTATCAATCCAGTCATTTTCCTCACCATTTTTTTTCGCATTTTCTTACCTAAGAGTTAAGGCTTTAAATCACACAATATGTGCCTTTTTTACATGATAATTTCGTTTTTCTTACACGTAAAGAATTTCTCTAAAAATAATAAGTAAATGAGTCAGGATATATACAAATTGCTAACACAACAGCCATACCTAGTATCAATTATTTCTAGTGAAATTTCAATTGTAGTTTGTTACTCATCGCTGAACTTAGATTTTCGAGACATTATCATCATCTGTACCCTTGAATGAGGTAAGGGTTTGAGAATACATTCTCTCAAACAAGTTTTGTACGTATTTCTTTAGCCTTCTGTCTCATTTTGTTGTTTCCTTAAATTTTTCTAGGTTCTTTAGTAAGAGCAAAGCGGTAGAAAATATATTCATTTCAGAACAGATCTTCATATTTTTTTTGTTTTATTTAATGACCATATGGCTTCCAGTCATGAGCAATTTTTTTCTTCTTTTATAAGTCTCTAGAAGATCAATATTTTAGTTATTACTGAGAGCATAAGTATTCTTTGACTCACTGTAAAATACTACTGTTATAGAACATGTGTTTGCTTACACAGAAACAGAAAATGCACAACACAATATCTTCTAAAGAATGAAAGAAATCCACTAAAAGATTATATGCTATTAAAAATATGTGAATTCCATGATAGGAGTATGAGTTTGCTACAACTGTGATGGCCTACTGTAAAGAAATGCAATATTGTCATCACTTATAGCAGACAATTGTAAAGAAAAGTGACACTAGCTTAGGAAATCTTCATCCCTGAGACTTTAGAAAAAAAAGAAATACTTGGGCAGTAACTATACGCAAGTACATATACATTATATATATTTATGTACATATGCTTGCATTATATACATCTGTATATGAATTGCTACATCTTATCAGTGGATCACCATAACAAATGCAACTTTGTCTTATAAAAAAAAGAAAACCCACACCCCAAATCCAGCCCCCTCAACCTCTTTTACTGGATGTGAAGTCAACATAAAGAATATGGGAAAATGGAGGAATACAAGTAAAGTTCATGAGCAAAACTGTTGGACAGAAAATTTTATCTAAGTAAAAACTTAATACTGTCTAGTTAAGTGTGGCTTAAGCTCAATTATAAGTTTATTTAAAAGATGAATGCCACACTGAAATACCTTCAGTATTATTAGATCCATATAGAATTTTCCAACAGACAATAAAAGCACTTTTTAGTAGGTGGCTACCTTTCTGACAGTAGTTACAAACCATTTCCAAAATACTTCTCATGCACCCTTTCAAGTAACTACATTTATTGAACTTTCTCTATTAAAGGATGAAAAATTGTTCACACATGGCTTATATGTATTTATTTATTTATCTATTGTATTTGCTCTCATTTTTTACTGTAGAATTAAGAGGTAAAACAGTCTACAGTTTCAGTCTTCGTAATACCATGCTGAAGAAGGGGACTCTCATTTCGGACAAAGAGCCCACAGCTTTCCTGACTCTTGGAAATTTAAGCTTACACTTGGCTTTAGTTTTTTCCTCAGCGGAATCCTGGCAATCCAGGTTACACTCATCTTTATCCATTACATTTACATTACATAAAATCCTTCCAGAGAAGTCTACAGAATTTTGCAACAAATAAGTAACTGTAACTTGATGATAGGTAAAGTCAGAGCATGTTATTTGTTGCGTGTCCATGACTGCAACTTTTGTATTAAAGCTTTTGACAGCTAAGACCCACTCTTAGTTTTAGTGCGTTTTTTGCTTTGTTCACTGTAATAAATAACTCAGAACACCCGTTTGTCTTCTCTGGCTGAAGTACACTAGAATGCCTGAATGATGCAACTTCACCATTTGCTTTACTTGATGCTAAGAAACAGATCAGATAATCATTAAAATCTTTCAGTAAAAAACTGACAAAAAAAAAGAAAAAAAAAAGGTTGATTTCCACTAGGTGAATCAATATAGTAGCAATATGGTACTAAAAATTCCATTACTAGCCGCCATGAAAAATATCCAGTCCTAATATTCATGTGTTTCTATTAAATATACAGCACATTTTGAAGTGAAGGCAAATAATAAATAGAACTTATCCATCAGGAATTCAACCTAGAATTTCCATTCTAAAAAAGCCTGCCATTATCTTCTATTGCAGCAGACTGCAAACAGACACTTTTCACAGTTCTTCATACACATGGAAGAAAAAGCATTATGTTGGAATTACCAAGTACTGCTGAGGAGGTATGAGGTTTTCAATCCACAAGTGAGAATGATATGAGGGCTTGTAATAGCGTCTCTGGAAGCAGACTGCTGCACATGGAGTCTAGGATGGCACTGTCACTGTCATCCCTATCTCAGGTGATATTCAATTTAAGTGATATTCAGAAAACTGGGAAAATATACTGACTTCTAAGTCACTTGTTCAAAATAGCTGTCCATCAAAAATCTGTGTGGTAATACATATATATGTTAAAGCGGTCTTTTGGAAAATAAAAAACAAAAAAACATGTCCAATCCCAGATGTGTCAGTTCCACAGCCTACGCTGCTGAAAGTGGCTCATGGTACCACACTTTGTGGCACGGAAACAACAGCACTTCAGCATTCACAGTTTACAGAATAACTTCCCCCTTGTTATGTCTTCCAAGTTATGCTCAGTTCATGCTTGGTTTAAGTAAAATGCAATTAAAGGCATTTATCTGTAGACAAACTGAGCTAACTACAGATTTATAAAATGATTAAGTAAAGAAAAAAAAGACATGATATGCTCTGTCTACTCTCAATACGTTTCAAGATCTCTCTGCCTTTCTCCTGAAAAATCGACAAGACAACAGTTAGGACTTCCAACGTTTTTGCACATTTACTCTACAGCCTAGCCTGCACCCTGCATTCAAAGAAAATGAGGGAGTCTCCTTATCAGACCCTGCCACTGTCTGTTTGCTATTTTGCTGGCATCTATGTTGCTTTGAAAATTACAGATGGAGATGAGATGTGATGCAACCATTCAGGGCTTATAAAAATACACAGTACCCTACTGGTTATTAAGAGAAACTATAAAGGACAATAACAAAACATTACAGGGTGAATGTCTTCAAAAGAATGGATTGTCAATTATTTTCATTTAGTATAAAGCTGACTAAGTTATGACTGAATGTTTGAGGCATACATGCACTCTAAGTTTGTACAGAGAAGACAAATAAGCCAGCATAATTCTAATGCATTCTTTTTTATAAACTGAAATTACAGGTTATATTACAGTGAGAGATATTCAGTAGGAATTTACAGTGAAGTAGCAATACTCGGCATGTTGCACAGACTCCTCACTATTTAACTGTCTTAAGAATATATACTAACATTTGAATAAATACTGTCCCAGAAGTTTGCACGTTTTCAAGAATGGCATAGCATTTTAATAAAATATGCCACCGAATTAAACTTTTGCTAAACTTGCAGACATTGCAATTTGATACAGGCTGAAAGTAAGTGGATACACAGATCTAGTTTTCCACAGAAATCATATCTTACTTTAAACACTTGAGTCTTAAGGAACGGACAGCTACAAGAAAGCAAAACCACAAGAAAAGAGATCTCATAGAAGAATGTTTTGTTCAACCAGTTTAACCAACAAAGCTTTTCCCCACAATCTGACTGGATGACTTGATACTATATCATCACATACTGAAAACAGAGGTTTCATCCAGTAAAAATGAATACATTTTATCTCTAACTGTGGAGAAATTAAACAAATTATAATTTAAATATGTTCTCCTGTGCCATTATGATTGAAGACTGTTATTATGTCCTACAGTAATTTTAGTATTTTTCACTTCTCAAACATCTACATTCTTAAAAAAAAAAAAAAAAAAAAAAAAAAGCAGTATAAAAAGAAAAGGCTTTACAGATACTAATTTTCCTAAAGAGTATACTCAAGGAAATACCACATTTTTCAATATGACTTCACATTGTTCACCAATTGCCTCACATTTCAACATATGAAATCACGAAATTAAAAAAAGTCTTCCTTGAAGTTATTAATTTTCAGCTTTGCTGTACTGAAAACAGCTTAGGCAAGAATACTGCAGTACAGATTAAGAAAAAAAATACTAACGCTTATTTTGCGTTTTGATTTTAAAGTAAGAAAATGAAAGAAGTCACTGGAGTAAATGATCAGAATGAAATACAACTACCCCAAGAGATTAAAAGCTACTGCAGTCTCAGTTTAGATTAATACATGGCATTCAATTTTGATGAGAATTAATTCTCACTAACCTGTTAAAAAAATGCACTCCAAAATTACAGTTAATCACTGGGAATGTAAGAATGTATTTCAAGTGGAACTTGTCTAGCAATTGTTCTTTTTGTAATCTATACTGGTGTCAGGTTTTTGCTGGCACCAATTTTAAACATTACTAAATGTCTACAGTATTGCTGTCTCAGTTTAGATCCAAGTGAAATTCAATGTCAACCTGTGAGTTGTTATCTAGGTTTCACACTAAAATTCTTTCAAGTTTTCTGTTTTTAGTGTTATCTAGAAAAATAATGCAAACAAAATTCTCATCAAACTGAACTCATTGTTTTAAATTAGATTTTGTCCAAATTAATATTTTTTTTAGGTAAATATTTTATTCTGCTATTTTGTACAAGCTTTCTTCAAAGCAGACTGTGAACCTGAGGGACAGCTACTTAGCTATATAGTATGTAGTTTAATAACAGAACAAAACTTAAAACCAACTCCCCAGAACAAGAGTTAATGTAGCTAGCCTGTTTAAACTGCTGTAAAATAACCAAATTTATTTGGCAAGTATAAGCTGCTCTTTTCTGCCACGTTTATAAACTAATTTAATATTTCAAGAGGTATGCAAGTCAGATGCCAGCAATTACATCAGTCTCCAGAGATGAACACTGAGAACTTGGTATTTTATTTAGTTAATTAGATTAAATAAATTGTTTAATTTTGGAGGTTCCCGTTTGATTCAGTAGCCACATTCAGGGAGCAACAGTCATTCTTTTCACCACAGCAAAAAAGAACCAGAAAGTCTGTAACCAGTTTCAGAAGTAGCAGGTATTATGAAAGTAACTGCAATTACCAGGATTAAACAAATTTAAAAAACAAACCAAAAAGCTATACAAAAAGGAAAAAAAAAAAGCTCACTAATTAATCAGTACAGCAAACACGATGATGCCAAAATGATCGTTGTTTAAATATTTTTTCCTTGAACACTGTCATTCAGAATCAAAAGATGTTTACTTGGATTGGTACTAGCTGCAATTTCTCTCTGTACCGGCAATTTATCCCACATTGCTTTCCTATTATTAAAATAGCAACCACATGGAATTTCAGGGTTAACATACTTCTAAGCAGCCCTGTGTTGGCTGGAACTATCTTCAGTTTTGAATTACTATCCGTGGTATTTACAACTGTTGCCAACAGCACTTGTTGCCAGATGAACTGTTTTCCTAAAAACTGAAGGAAAACAGCAATGCCTGCCAGAAGGGGACGCTATGTACAGCTAGCCGAAAGCTGCCTTCTTTTCAGCTACACCTCTTTTCTCTGACTGCTAGTAAGTGCACATACAAAACAGCCAGGAAAAGGGTATGCTACACACTTACAAAGTTCCCACTGATGACAGTGAAACACAGATGGATGCCATCCAGTTAATTAGCTCTACTCGTTAGAATCTGCTTTTAAATAGAAACGGAAATGAAAACAATTTATGAAAGCAGAACAAACCAAGGAGGTGTGGACAGAGATGGAAGAGTACAAATACATACACATATATACAGCCCTTTTTCATCTACTTCCAGAGGGCATGAAAAAAATGAATTCAGAGATTAGATATCGTGTAGCAAGAAAAGACTTCCTTTTTCTAATTCCTGTCTCTGGGGAAAATACTCGTTCAACTTCTTCTTAAAATGCATAAGAAAGAAAGTAAACTACCTTTGACCCTTCCTAGAGATCCTGAAACCTGCACAAGGTAAATCTGTTTTATTGGCCTGATATGAGAAAAAAAGAAAAAAACAGCAACAAAAAGACAGTGTACAAGAACAAGCACAGAATAAGAATCATTTTTCACAGTTTCTAAATCCCAGAAATCAAATAAGTCAAACATAAAGCAATAATTGTATTACATGTTCTTATCAGGCCTGTTCACTGCAGCACCTTTCATTGACATGGCAAGTTTGAATTATTTTGCATATATGTATGGACAGAACTGAAAAGAAGAGATCTGGCAACAAAATACGAGAAACAGGATTATTTTCAGTACCTATGGATTTCTAAATTGGCTGCAAGAAACTCATGATCAAAACATTAGCATACAGAGTACAAAAGAAGTACCTGGCACAAGTACATAAACTGCGCAGACCTCCAAGATCAGTTGTTCACCTTGTATCCCGGGGAATCCTCTTCCAATTTTGTTATATCTTACATAGATGCTAAGTTGTATTTCTGATCATCCTTGCCACTTTTCTTTATACTTTTAGTTTTACTTCTTTTTTTTTCTTCCCAAGTACAGTTAGAAGACTTGTAAAGTGTATGGGAAAATAACAGTTTCAAACAGGAACAGACTGTCTTCTGCCTGAAGACATGGAATAACAATACAGCAATTTCACACAGCTACGGTAGCTCCAAAATCCACCTTCTCATTGACAACAACCAATTCAGATCCAAGGAAAACAAAACATTCACTACCATAATATGTATTATTTTGCATGTATTATTAGAGAATTTCTTTAGTCATGTCATTGCCCAGTTGTTTCATTTCTTGATAATGTTCTGCAGCTCTTTAGTGCTCATATTTTCACAATCTTGGAATTTTGGATCATCAAGCTCTGCAATACTCATTCTCATGGACCCCACAGAACAGCACTGATATCTTTCCAACACTACAATAGCTAGCAATTTATGTCTGCTTTCCACTTACTATGTTTAACTCTTTGTTTGGAAAACAAGAAATTTTTATTTTCTTTTTAAACAGAGGCTTTGGTGAAAAATGGACAAAGACTAGAAAGTTAAGACTAGATGGGCAATATTTACTTCATGCATTGATTTCTTGTAAGAACTACCACTCATTTGCAGGGCATTATTTTCATTTCCTGATGTACAATTATTCTGCCTTATCCTATTCACCCACATATTCACTAAATCTTTTCTTTAACAGAAGTGCCAACGAGTCTGTCCAACACTGAAGTCATGTTTACATTAGCATTACATTCCCAGAACAGACTTTATACATATTCTTCATAAGCATGAGGCAACCATGGGGGAAATTACACAAAAGTAATCAATTAGAATAAAAAATCATAGCAGCTGCAGTCACCACTCTGAATTAACTAGTTTCTGTGTGACTACAAAGAGATTTACGGTAGGCCTCCTGTTACCCTCTACAGAAACAAGGAATTTCCCTCTAGATGGAATAAGAATAAAACCTTTACTACATTATTCAAGAAGAATTTCTTTTACAGTTGTGAAGAATTAGAGACATAACTTCTGTGACGAAATTTCTTCAGAAGACAGTGTCCCAGAAATGACAGCTGATAAAGGGGTCTGAGACAGTTTAGGACAGTTCCACCACAATGACTGAACAGTCTCACTGTTTACTGGAGATACTTCTCTTAGTTGATCCAGAAATAAAATTAAACTACAAAGACAGGGTGGTATACAGCAAGAGACTGATTGGAACTGCCTGTGAAATACTTACAGCACAGCATGAGATTGCCAAACTACAAAGCAAACTTACACAGTGCATACAAACACAGTCTTCTATACCACAAATTTACATGAATTATGGAAAAGCTTAACAATGAAAGAAGTATGTATCTGAAGTGTAGATACATGTTTTCAAAATGAGCACAAGAACATGCTGACACTTCTGTAGTTATTTTGAATAACAGTAACAAGAAGTGTTTTGGTTTGCTGTCACTGCTCAATTTTCAAATAAATTAAGGCATATGGCTTTCATTAATTTGTTTTTGGTACTACTGCAAAGGTTGCATCTTTATTAAAGCAAGCAATAAAAATACTTATGTAGGATTCAGAAAGGAGACGGAGTCTCATCTGTGAGCCATATTTTTTAAAAAGTGAAAATAGCTTATTTTGCATTCTTTAGAAAAAAACAACAAGAAAGTAAAATTCTTATGCAAGACTCAATAGGAAAAAGCTTCATCTGCAAACCATATTTTAAGATACTTGACAACCTTTGTTTAGAACGTACTTTAATACTTTCCTTAAGTTGTCTCAAAGCCATCAAAATGCTGTCTTTGTAATCTGTTTTCACTTTGTAACTAAGAATCTAATGCACACAAGAAAAGAAACACATGATAACTGCTTCCATTTAAGTGTCTTGTCAATGATAGAGGTTTGAAAATGAGCTAGTGCTATTTTGTCCTCATATTTAAGAAGTACAATCTAAATCAGTATTTGATGTAAAAAAATCATTATTTCTGTTATCATAATGAAAATGCAAGTAGGAATGCCTGTCAGCTGTTTTTGCATTCCAACATTAAATTGTACAGTACAAGCTTCTTCCCCACATTTTTCTCTCCATTTTCTTCTTGATAACTCAACATATTATTTTATACTTGCAATCCAGGAAAAACAACAACAAAATACCCCACCAGCTTTTCAATGTCAAGATTGTTAAGCCTGCTTAGTTAAAACATCTTGATGTCCCGAGAACATGAAAGAACAGATTATTAGCAGACTGACTAGCAGTTATATTAAACGTGAGATTACTCATTTTCGCATCAACGTGATTGGAAGTAAAGTACAAGAGCAAACATGAAGCACTGTAAAGATAAAAATGAGACAGAATTGATGCCTCCTGTTTCAAGATGTTGATCCCCAGCATCAAAGGTGGATGTTGGTAGTGAGGCAGTAAAGGTTGAATCTTACTGCCAATATTTCATTACATGTTGTTCCTGTGTGATAGATGGCAACACAGGGCAGACTGACAAAATGGCACATGGCATCGAAGAACAGATGAAGCAAAGGTGTGGAAATGAATTCCTCTTTGTGGAAAAAACTGCACCAATGGACATACGTAAACACTTGCTGAATGTTTATGGAGACAAAACAGTGGATCAGTGAGGTGGTGGGTGGTGCATTTCAGCAGTGGTGACAATGATGTGAAAGACAAGACATGTTCCAGATGATCATTCACATCTGTCACACCATGAAATGAAGTGTCTGCACAAATGGGCAGATTACAGGGATCTGTATACAGAGTTAAATATTGGCTACAGTGCATTTGAAATGATGGTGACAATGCTGAAATATTACAAAGTTTTCACCAGGTAGGTACCACAAATGCTCAACGAGGAACAGAATCACACAGAATCACAGAATTGTAGGGGTTGGAAGGGACCTCTAGAGATCATCTAGTCCAACCGCACTGCCAAAACAGGCTCCCTAGACCATGTTGCACAGGTAGGCAGAAAAAACAGTATTTGCAAGTTTGTCAGGACCTACTGATTCAGTACAAGGGTGAATGTGATCGTTTCCTGTATCGCATTATTACTGGGTACACATGAGACGTGGTGTCACCACAAGCCAGAGTCAAAACAGCAATGTATGGAGCGGTGATGAGAATTTACCACTAAAGTTCATGATGCGACATGGTGTAGGGGACCTGCTTTGGCAGGGGAGTTGGACTTGATGATCTCTGGAAGTGCCTTCCAACCCCTATGATTCTATTATTCTATGCAGAGCTTGGAGCGTTAAGTGGATGTGCACTGTCTTTTGGGATAGGAAAGGGGTATTTTTCCTGCAGCCTGGACAAACCATCAACACAGATCACTACAACTTGATGCTGACTAAGCTGAAGGCTCAAACTTGCAGAATAGGGTCAGAGAAGACTAACTTTCCCTTGGAGCATGAAAATGCAAGGCCTCATATCAGTTTGAAGCCATGGACAACACTGCCAGTCTTGGCTGGACTGCCTTAACTTGTCCACTATACAGTTTGTATTTGGTGCCTTCTGAATTCCATCTGTTCAGGACGATGAAAAATGGCCTGCATGGGCAACATTTTCCTAGCAATTATGCTGTCATAGCAGCTGTGAAACAGTGGGTCAGTTCCACTGGTACCAATTCTAATGAGCCAAGCATGCAGGCTCTTCTTCAGAGCTGATGAAAACACAGCTAATGGTAGTGACTATATTGAAATAAAGCATTTAGTAGCTGAGAATGTGCTCTGTCAAACAGTGTTATTGTGCTCTTTGTATCTGTTGTAGTTTCCATGGAAATAAATAGGAGGTATTACTACCAGAGTAACCTATACAGAATCACAGAATCATTTAGATTGGAAAAGACTGTCACTCTCACACACCAAGTCCCTAAAATCAGTAAAACACATACATAGTTCTGTGCTTATACATCTCTTTAACATCTTTAGGATGTAGATTCCACCCCTGGGCAGACTGTTTCAGTGCTTGAACACACACGCACTGATTAAGCTCTTCCTCACATCAAATCCAAGTTCCCCCTCACACATCTCAAAACTGTTTCCTCTTGTCATAACACAAGTCACCTGAGAGAAAACACCAACATCTTCACTAAAAGCTGTCACTGTTTACTATTTTAATACAGTAATCTTTAATTTCAGAATGTGAAGAAGTTCTTTTAAGAATAATTTGTTCAGAATCAGGAAGTTGCAGCACTTTTGAATGTCTATGAATTATCAAAGAATTATTCCTTGAATAATATCATGGAGGAGGAATTCCATGGAACTTGATGATTAGAAGAAAGTGAAAAGCATCTGTGAGCATGTCATACTAGGTTACATTTGCTTAGATGAAAGGAGACTCATGACATCAGGCAGCTTTTACAATCAAAGCACAACTTAACGCAAGTCTGTGCAACATTATATACTTTACTCCCAAAGATTCTGTAAGCTCTGGAAACTGAAGCTGAAGGGCAGAACAGATCAGCAAAAACGATAGGGGAAACAACATACAAACAGCAAACAACCACCCTTTTCCATCTTTTTGCTACTGCGTCCTCCACCTCACAGTGAACCCATATTTTACTTTACTTGAACTTTACTTTTTCTCTCAATATATTTATAGTAGCCACTCTTTCTGCTACTTCACACTCATCACAAAATCGACCTTTAGCTAACATCTGGTTTTTCTAACACTTGTTCTGAGCATTCAAGCAGTGTATCTACATGTGTGTTCATGTTTAGACTCAGTTATAAGCACGCTGTTTATTAATGGCAGGGAAAAGATATTCCGATCTCCTCATGAGTGAAGGAAGAAAAACTTATATTTATAAAAAAGTGTTTTCTCTGGCAAGTGTGGGAAAAACTCAGAACAAATATTCTATTTTCCTTCTCTGGGATTTTCAAGAATATATATTTTATCAACATACAGAAACACTTCCAGACTTCGTCCAGTGAACAGATAAGTTCTAGATGTTGTAAGCAACGTCTAAAAAAATCTCTTATCTGTAAATGCCGTCAGATTCTGATCTAATGTCCGCTTTCTGGCTCCTAGCCACCTGGGCCACAGCAAGTAATTTTTATTTTTTGGCATGGAAGTGGGTGTGTTTTTCTTTTTTCTTTTCAGCTGAACGTCTATAGGTTTGCAGTCTCGACCCCAAACATTCAGTACAAGAGAAGGCAGAGATTTTTCTTATTATAAAACACTAAGTAGTAGCGTATGGACGATTTCCATGGGTTGTTACAAAAATAACCTGTTTCTGCACAGACAGAAGTTTCAAAAAGATTTTCATCCCCTCTCACCTATGCTTACGATCCACGCGTTGAAACTGCTGTATTAGTTTGAACAATGTAAGTCTGCTGTAAGTTAAACCTTTGTAGACCATTAATGAATGTACTTTATTAGTCATTTCTATTCTGTATGTTATGTAACGAGTTTTTGAAATCATTGCTTACAGGATCAACAACTTAAGGGAAGGTTTCCGAGTGTGATGTTTTACACACTATAAACTCTACTGTGTCAGGGAATTTGAGTGATTTATGTGAAAACTGTCTTGTTTCTCCTCCACGATGAACAAGGAACACTTCTATGCCAGCTATGAAAAGGTCTCTTAGTCTAAAACCATAAGTGCAGAAAAAAATATGTAAACTACTAGTGCCTTTTAGATTGTGATTCAAAAAAAAAAAAAAAGCATGAGTTTTTACTTTAAGGAACAAATACACAATAGATTCAGAAAGTGTCTATTTGTTCCTTTTAAAAGACAAAAAAAATCAACACAAATAATCAGGAAAAACAACTTTTTGCTATTAGAATTTTACTAATTTGATATTTATGCTCTTTTCTTTCTTTCTCTCCTTTTCATTTTTATTTTTAACAATAAATACTACTGAAATAATTTAATAGCTATTTGCCCTGGAAGTAGGAGTGCTTTTCAGCTGCTCACTCCTCCTATTCAAACTATTTCAATGCAAACTTAGCTTTCCCAATAGCTTTCCAAGTTACAAACCTATCTCTCTCAAAAATCAATCTTACAGTTAACACTTACAGGTCCTGAACTTATGAAACTCAGATAGTGTGTCACTACCAACAACTCAAGTTCTCCTTTATTTCCACGTGGCTCATTCTCTGTTTGGCCAAATGACAATCTCACTATTAAATGTCTTTTTTCAAAGTGATCTGTAACATTATCAACACTGGAATCAGCCATCTCCATGTATCTCAGTTTAGGAGCCTCATTATTCTAGATTCCACCTTCACAGAAATGGACAGACAGCCCAGGAAGGCTGTTCATTGTATTCCACGTCTAGTTCCTTCTGGAGACATTTCTACATCCATGATCTATACAAACCAGAAGGCATGGAGGCTTTTCAACCAACATCGTTAATTACCTAGAATTCACTGGGGTAAATCAAGTCCAACAACTGTTGCTAACTGCAGGAGCACATTTAATGCCAAAGCAGTTCTTTTGTACAATTAAGAATGCTAGTTTTGAAAACTGGAGTCTACACCCATTTGGAAACACACAACTGTAAGCATTATCTATTAAAACCGAGATACAAGAAGTAGAGAACATTATAAAGTTATAAAATCTCGGAAGCATTTGCTCATACATAATAAAGCAAAAGATACTAAAACTATCTATTGAGAGCAGGAACAGAGAAAGAAAAAACTGAATCACATGTTATTGGTCTCCTGGAGATAAAATTTCAGAAACTAAAACAGAATTTTAAAGCTGAAAGCAATATTTCAGTAGCATCACATTTAAATCTATGAAAATTGACATTGAGAATACCATAATCAGTTATATGAAACACTTCTCACACTCTTATTGGCATAAAAAAAATTAATTCCTGCACTTCATACTTCAAGAACCACTTAGTCCAGATGAATTCAAGTTTAGTTTGGCAAGTTTATGATTCAAACTGCTTAACACCTTGACAGATGCAGTAAACACACATGGAAATATGGAAAAGTTCTTGACTTTCTAGATGTGTTACAGTAACAACCAAGCTGACTCAGAAAATATTTCAGGCAGGTTTCAGTAATGCTGACATAAAAAACAAAGCCTGTTATTGCTAAGCTTAAGTATATTTAATATGCAAATATAAAAATATGATAATACCTTCATAGCATGGATTTCTTCTATTAATCTCTCAACTCGTTTTTGGTTCTTTAACTTCAATTCTTCTGAACCCCTGTAAATGAAGTCTTTATTAAAAAAATTAAGTTTTGATCACTTTCTTTTCCCAGCATGGTGATACTAAGTATCAGACTACCACAAGAATGAGCACAATCACATTCCCTCGTTAAATGAGCATTTTGGTGAAGAGTTGTTCAGTAGTACAATGTTTCTCCTGTTTTGAACAGGAGGAAAAAAACACTGAACATTCAGCAAAATATTCAAAAACCAAGCATTATTTTATTAGAAGAGAATGACTACAATTTATACCACCAACACATAGGAGATTTCAAATGCAACTATATTCTAAGATCTGCAAGATTTAAATATAGATGTTCACTAGGCCTGTACAATTTGCTAAGTTTACGGAAGAATAGCACATTCAATTTACACTTGGAACATTATAATAGACTTATCTTTTGTCTCCAGTGAGATAACACAAGTCACTTCAGGACAGTTACCTTTAAAAATACAACCTTGAAAATGTTGTTTTAACAATATTAACTCTAATCATTAAAAAACAAGTATAATTTGTATAAATATACATACTAAATAATATTTTTTGTTATACAGCTTTGCAGAGAACTGCAGTGAGAAGATAATAGACAATTTACAATCAACAGCAGAAGAGCCTAAGAGATCAAGTCTGATGGTTTCAGAAGTGCTGTAAAATGATCTTTGTGGTGATTAACTTCTAAACACTAAATCCTCTTAAAACAAGTTATCACCATTTTCCTTTATGAAACTAGTCTTTAGTTAGTATTTTCAGTCTGTCTAAAATAAGTAAAAATATGACTAATAGAATGTATATCAGTTCGCCTTAAGTTTTCTATGCAATAAATGTTTACTCCTTTCTCTGTTTTCTGAAAAACAATCCAGATACTAAACACAAACGAGAACAATGATATTTAAAACTGACTTTTTCAACTTCAATTTCCCAATGTGTCTGGTCAGTCTGCGAATGGTCAGGACTCTGGCCTTCTTCACATCTTTTCTCATCTTCACAACCTGTCAGAAAGATGGGGGACAATATGAAGCTTTAATCAATTTCTGTATAAAATACATTTGTTACATTAACTTACATTTTAGAAATCAACTTAACAAAAACTGTTATTGAAAATGGAGTGCATTCTGATGCCAATCAAATTACAGTTGAAACAAATTCACATTTCATTTAAAATCAAGCTACTTTCACAAACACCAGGGGAAGAACAACCAACAGTCTAAAAATGTGTCTGAAGTCTAAACAGAAGACAATACATTCCTAACTAGCCATATTTTAATATTATTCATAGAGCCGGACTGAGCTACAGATTTGTAGACTCATCTTTTGCCTTCAGTTTGTTTATTTTTGTCCCAGAAAAACAGTATTTTTCCATTAGTGCATTTTATTTTCATTGCGAAACATTTTGAAAGATCTAAGGAAGGACTCTTAAACTAAAGACTAATTATTATTAAAAAAACCCCAAAACCTTAAGATACGCCATTTTTTTTGTATATGATTTTTCTTAAAATACAAATACATATAGATATATACAAATATATATTTAAAATCTCTATACAGATATTCAATGTGCTACACTCTTTTTCAACTTCCTACTCTACCCAGTTTCCTCTACCTACAAAATGTATTTTAATATTAAAGAAAACTTGATAATGAAGCTCTGGTTTAAAAAAAAAAATTAAAATTGTTAGTGAAATGGCATTAACAGAGAAATCTTCGACATCTTTTGATTTGAAATTCCATCATGGGATGGAATTAGGACAGAACACTGTCTTTACAGTGGTGCACATTTCAGAGATACATTCCTTAACTGCTTAAGGTACTGCTAATTCAACATTCAAATGTTATTTATTCAACTATCAATATTAAGATTTCATATTTATATTTTACAAAATATGAAATATTTAAACAAAAACATCATTATTCCTGACAAAAAGTCAAATTTCTCTTAAGTTCATGCAATGTGGGTAAGTTTCAAAAGAAGTTAGCACCTCTTCCTCAAGGAAGCTCTTGACCTCAAATTTCTATACTCGCTTATAATTTCTTAAAGACAACATGAAAATGACTGCATCTTGCCCAAATATCTAACAGTTACCATCTAACCATTTCTACCAGGGAACAGTAGCATTTGAAACCATAATCAAGCTTTACCACAAAACAAAAAAACAACAAGATCTTCAAAGCACATAGAGGAACATTTCACACTACATTAAAGCCTGAGACCACAAAGGCAAGAAGTTATTACTTGTTCTAAAAAAATGACATATTTTGCACACACCTTATTACATTTGTAGTTAGGTTACTTGCATGAGTAAGCATTTAAGCCTCAAATTGCACCTAGCTGAGATTCGACTGAAGGACTAATCTGTTGAAACAATTTCAGGACCTTCAAATCACAGATCCCTCATCTTGTCACACTAGAGAAAAAAAATCAAGGTTTCTGCTAAAAGTAGGAGGGTAATTTTTCTGTGGCAGTTACTTGAAATTGCACAGAGAGAAAAGGAAAAATATGTTGTGTGGTGACAGAAGAGATGGCCTGAAAAAAGGGCAAATCATGCCAAACATGGAGTCTTTCACTATAGCGTCAGCACTGGAGGACAAGGCAAGATAATTGATGCCATCTACCTTCATTCATGCACAGCCGATTATATGGTTCCTCACTAGACAATGACAGAGGGACTGCCATATCCACTGAGCTGAATTCAACGGCTCTAGGTACAGGAGGAGGCTGGTGATGAGCAGTGTCCCGGAGGGACTGCCTGCTGCTCAGTATCTTTATCAGCGACTTAGACAGCAGGATCAAGTGCACCCTCAGTGAGTTTGTGGATGACACCAAACTGAGTGCTGCATTTGATACAACAGAAGGAAAGGCGGTTGAGAAGCTAGAAATGAGCCAGCAGTGAATGTCCAAAGCCTGGAAGGTCCTCCATATCCTCTGATGCACTTAAAAGTGTGGACAGCTGGGCAAAGGAGGTTAATTCCCTCTTGTGAGGCTCCACCTGCACCATCCAGCTCAGGGGCCCTCACCATAATAGAAACTCCTCCTACTAGAGGAGGCCCATAAAAATGAGGACTGGAACACTTTTCCTGCAAAAGGGTACTGAAAGAGTTGGAGTTGTTGATCTGTGAGATAACTCCAGTGGAGATCTTACTGTTGCATTTCAATACCTCAAAGAAAAATACCAGAAAAAATGGGGAAGAGCCTTACAACCAGGGTGCACAGTGAAAGGACAGGTGGTCAAGGTTTTAAACGACAAGAGGGAAGATTGAGATTAGATGTTAGGAAACTCTTTAGTCAGAGAGTGGTGAGCCACAGGAACTCTGCCAAATCTACGCTAGATAGCTGCACTTTGTAAGTCTCTATGAACTGGGAAATATATGCTTAACATTTATTTATGAGTGTATCTCCTTTGGTAAATGTAAAAGGAGAACTGGCTTCAATGGACAAAAAGAAGGCTGAGGAACTGAATGAATTCTTTGCCTCGGTCTTTACTGGTGACCAGGATTCTAGGATTTCTCACGTCCCTGAGCCCTGCACCCCTAAACCTCTAGGTGGGGACCGGGGCAGTAAACCCTCCCCCATTGTAAGGGTAGAGCAAATCCAAGACCGACACAGACTTATACGCATTCAGTCTTCTATGGGGCTGGATGGCGCACATCCCAGGGTACTGAGGGAGCTGGCTGAGGTGGCTGCCGAGACACTCTCCATCATATCTGAAAGTTCATGGCTGTCAGGTGAGGCCCTGGACAACTGGAGGAAGGGTCATATCACTCCCATTTAGAAGAAAGGGAGCAAGGAGGATCCGGGGAACTACAGGCTTGTGAGTCTCACCTCTGTACCTGGGAAGATCATGGAACAGATCCTCCTGGATGACATGCTTGATCACATGAGGAATGAGCATGTGATCCAAGACAGCTAGCATGGCTTCACCAGGGGACAGTCATGCTTAACCAATCTTGTAGCCTTCTATGATGGAATGACAGCATTGATGGACAGGGGGAAGGCGACCAGTGTCATTTACCTGGACTTGCACAAGGCCATGACATGTTTCCCCACCACATCCTTATCTCCAAATTGGAGAGATGTGGATTTGATGGGTGGACCACTTGATGGATAAGAAATTGGTTGAAAGACCGCAAACAGAGGGTGGTGATCAATGGTTCTATATCCAGGTGGAGGCTGGTAACAAGTGGTGTCTCCCAGGAGTCTGTCTTGGGACCAGTGCTCTTTAACATCTTTATCAATGACATTGACAATGGAATTGAGTGCACCCTCAGCAAGTTTGGTGATGACACGAAGCTGAGTGGTGCAGTTGAAATGATGGAAGGAAGGGATGCCATTCAGAGGGACCTCAACAGACTTGAAAGGTGGGCCCGGGTGAACATAATGAGGTCCAACACGTCAAAGTGCAAGGTTTTGCGCTTGGGCCAAAGGAATCCCAGGCATCTATACAGACTGGAAGGAACAGTCCTTAAGAGCAACCCCAAAGAGAAGGATCCAGGGGTCCTGATGGATGAAAAACTTAACATGAGCCAACAGAGTACTCTTGCGGCTTGAAAAGCAAATGGTATCCTCGGCTCCATCAGGAGAGAAGTAGCCAGCAAGGACAGGGAAGTGATTGTCCCTCTGCACTCTGCTCTTGAGAGGCCCCATCTGGAGTAATGTCCAGGTCTGGAGCCTCCAGTACAAGAAGGACAAAGAGCTGTTGAAGAGGGTCCAGAGGAGAGCCATGAGGATGATCAGGGGGCCAGACCACCTCCCCTACAAAGACACACTGAGGGAGCTGCACTTGTTCAGCCTGGAGAAAAGAAAGCTGCAGGGTGACCTAATTGCAGCCTTTCAGTACCTACAGGGAGCCTATAAACTGGAGCAGAGCAAACTCTTTGAAAGGGTAGATAACAGCAGGACAAGGGGAAATGGTTCTAAGCTAAGGGAGGGAACACTGAGGTTGGATGTGAGGGGGAAGTTCTTTACGATGAGAGTGGTGAGGTGCTGGAATGGGCTGCCTGGAGAGGTTGTGGATGCCCCATTCCTAGAGGTGTTCAAGGACAGATTGGATGGGGCCCTGGGCAGTCTGGTCTAGTATTAAATGAGGAGGTCAATGGCCCTGCCTGTGGCAGGGGTGTGGAGATTCATGATCCATGAGGTCCCTTCCAACCCGGGCCATTCTGTGACTCTGTAACATTACCATTTGACATCTTAGTGTGTAAACTTTTTTTTTTTTTTTTTAATTTGCTATTGAGTGGAATTATCTTTTTAAATAATAGTTCCCTGTAATAAGTCTTCTTGTAAATGGGGGAAAGAAAATAAAACATCTTCTGGTTGAACACCTCCTACATACTACATACATTCAAAAAGATGTAAACTGGGTACACCGTTTCAGGAGGAAGGTGTTTGTTTTTTGTTTGTTCTTTAAATAACTATTGAAACGATTCCCAAGTTACAAACTCATTTGAATTCAAAGAATTCATACAGTGACTTAACATGGTAGTTACTGCATGTTCACATACTAAGTGTATTTAACTTTCTCTCCAGAATGTTTTGTAATGTATTTTTATAGAAATATTAATGCAGACACAGCATGTTTCTGGGGCATAAATTTGCCAAGACCCTGCCTCCCCAGCTGCCAGCCAATAAGGTCTCTGTAGACATATGACAGCAAGAATGAGGGAAGGTATTCACTCCTTGGCAGACTAGGCACATCAATTTATGTAATCCACAGTCACTTCTTTCACACGGGACAGTATGCATCAACTCTGTTCTTGGAAGTACTCATGAAGTTCTCCAGAAAGCAGCCAGTTATTTGGAAGAGAAATCATGCTTCAGATATACAGTGTGCCTGAAACAGTCTTAGACAACCAGTGTGGCTACTAGGACCCACTGAACCATCAGTCTCTTACTTCAAAAAGTGAGGTAGGCAAACAAAAACAAAAATATGAAAAAAGAAAGTAAAAAGACAAAAAAGAACCCCCTTTGCTTTTCAAACAAAAAAAAGAGAACAAAAAATCCTGGGGTGGCTTTTGAAAAATTATAATAAACACGTACTCATAATAATGTATATATTCCTGTAAATAAGTAATAAAAGACAACAAAAAAGGACAAGTCTTCGCACTGGAACTTACAAAGGCTACCCTATTAGACAGGGTCAGACTGCTTTGTGCTTTAGGGCACAAACACAAGAATTTGTAATATACTTGAAGGCGACCATAAAATCAAAAGAATAATTATAGCCCCAGGCAATTCTGAAGAAAACCTATCAATAGCAATACATTATAGGATTCTTAAAAATTCAGGAGGCATGGTGTTATAAGTGGAGGTAATCACTTCAAGGATTCTTTGCAATGAAGAACATTTCTGTTTTGGAAGACACTTTGTTTTGTAGAAAAAAAACCGAAAACATTATCTAAGAGGCAATTGCACTCTAATTATTAAATAGTGAGAAGAAATGGTCATAGCTACCAAGAAAAACTGATATTCCACAATCATATTTGGTGACAGGACAAGGGGAAATGGCCACAAACTGAAGGAGAGGAAGTTCCGTACAACTGCGCGTGGAAATTTCTTCACAGTGCAGTGATGGAGCACTGGCACAAGCTGCACAGAGAGGTGGTGAGTCTCCTTCTCTGGAGTCATTCAATACCCGCCTGGACGCCTACCTGTGCAACATGCTATAGGGAGCTGCTTTGGCAGGGGGGCTGGACTTGGTGATCTCTTGAGGTCCTTTCCAATCCCTACAATTCTCTGATTCTGTGACATTATAGATAGTTAAAAAAATTTAAAATCTGAAAGGCATAATATTGGAAATTAATTCACTTCCAAATACAGGCCAGTATAGTAAAACACACTAGCCTGAAAGAAAACAAGAAAGTTTCTGAAGTAAAAACCTTAGCTGAGGAACTGCACCAAAAATTACATTCACTCTACACTATGCCTTTCTCAGGTACCACAAGGGGTACTTCTATTACCATAAATCCTAAACAAAGTGAAATGCAAAAAAAATTCAATTTGTGTAGTTGTTTCATGAAGTAGACTATCACTGCCCCAACAGTTTGCAATACAAAGCAAGAGCTCCCCAAAACAGGCTGCTCTGAAAGTAACGCCTCCTATTTATTTCCATGGAAACTACAATAGACACAAGGAGTACAGTAACACATATAATGAAGTCATTACTTTTAGAGCATTCCTTGTACACCTGCCAGGTTCATATAAGCCTTTTCATGACACATGCAGAAATCAGTTTCTTCTGTTTAAAGAGACTAAGGAAAACAGGATCATCAGGAAATTACTAACCTGACAAAAACAGTATAATCTCAGAATCACAGAACGCCTTGAATTGAAAGAGACATTGAAGATAATTCAGTTCCAACCCTACCCCCCTGCCATGCAGGGTTGCCACTCACATCGCGCTTTCCAGGGTCCATCCAAACTGTCCTTAAACACCTCCAGGTACAGTGCACCCACAGCTTTGGGCAGCCTGTGCCAATGACTCACCACTAAAAATCCTCTCCTCATTTTACTTTTCTGAAATTAGTGTAATTTACTGTGGTGGATTACAACAGTAATAGTTCCTTTCAGTACAAAATATATTAAAGGGATACTGGCCACACAGGCAGGAATTCCCAGTACTTGCCACAAGTAATGACAGTTACTGGGAAAATCATGGATTCTTGTGGAGGCTTTGTTAAAGCATACGGAAGGCAGGGAGGTGATCCAAGATATCCAGTGCATCTTCACTGAGGGCAGACTGTGCCTGAACAATCTTGAGGGTTTCTACAGTGAAGTGACAGCATCGGTGGACAAATGGAAGGTAACTGATGTCATTTACCTTGACTTGTACAAAGTTTTTGATTTGGCCCCACACAATATCTTTGTCTCTAAATTGGAGAGATTTAGTGGATGGACTACTTGATGGATAAGGAATTGGCTGGATGGTCACATCCACAGATCTGTGGTCAATCAGCAGATGGAGGCTGGTGACAAGTGGTGTCCATCTCGGGACTGGTGCTCTTCAACGTCTTTATGAATGACAGACAGAGGGATTGAGCACACCCTAAGCAAGTCTGCTGACAACTCCAAGCTAATTGGTGCAATTTATACAATGGAAGGGATGCCATGAAGGGAAACCTGAACAAGCTCAAGAAGTGATTCCAAGAGAAACTAATGAGGTTCAAAAAGGCCAAAAGCAAGATGCTGCACTAGAGTCTGGCCAATCCCAAATATAGGTACAGGCTGGGCAATGAGTGAACTGCTGAGGGAGCTGGGATCGTTTAGTCTGGAGACCTCAGAGGAGACCTCATCGAACTCTACCACTTCCTGAAGGGGGGCTGTGGTGAGGAGGGGGTCGGCCTCATCTCCCAGATAACTAATGACAGGACGAGAGCAAATGGCCACAAGTTACACCAGGGAAGATTTAGATTAGATTTGAGGAAAAATTTTTTCTCTGAAAGAGTGGTCCGGCACTGGAATGGCCTGCCTAGGGAGGTGGTTGAGGCACCATCCCTAGCGCTGTTCAAGAAGCGTTTAGATGAGGTGCTGAGGGATTTGATTTAGTAGCTTGGTGGGTAGGGATGGTGGTAGGAGGATGGTTGGACGAGATGATCTTGTAGGTCCTTTCCAACCTAATGTATCTATGAATCTATGAATCTATGAGTGGATTGAGAGCAGCTCTCTGGAGAGGTACATGAGTGTGTTGGTGGATTAGAAGCTTGACATAAGCTGGCAGTGAACACCTGCAGCCTGGAAAGCCAACTAACAATAAATATTCTCAAAAGACTGTTTAATCACACCTTTGAAAAAAAAAAAAAAACCTTCTAGTATTTTTTGCATGAAAATAATTTTGTTCACACACTGATTTTTGAACCACAGTTAGAAATCACTTAACTACAACTAAAAAGCCTCAGAAGGGAAGAATCTGTGCCTGAATCAGTGCTGGATGTACTGGGAGGAGCTTTTGATCATACACATTATCCCTTTTAAATTTACGTGATACAGTTATTGCATAGAATACAATACAAACCATGACCCTTGTTACTTTAAGAAAGTTATTTAATTTTCCACACAATTAACTGCTGTAAAAAAAACCTATCAAGAAAATTGCCATGTTTCCAGAGGAGAAAATGAGGCAATTTTTAATTAGTAATTATAATAATAATAATAAAAGTTTTTTCTAGGTTCCAAAAGCCTAAGTCACTATGGAAAAGACCTGAAAATCTGTGACGGCAACAAAATCATCATCAAGCAATGCACACAAAATGACAGTACATCCACATTTCACGTTCAAATTTACATGGCTAGTCAAAGATATTTGCATTCACATTTCTAAGACAACAGCAGCAGTGTTCTCAAAGCAACTCTACATTAGAATAAAATTTTACACTTGGTCATTTATGAAACTTATTTTGAGGCCTTGATAGGTGGCATGCCTCCAAATGAAGAGAGTATTCCATCAATTAGGAAAAAAAACAAGTGTAACTAAAGGTTTGTGGACATATTGAGAAAGGTATACCAAACTACAGTATCAGATATGCTTCACACAACAACCAAAACCAATAAAATCCACAAATTAAAAAAAATAATAATAATGCAACGGATTAAGAGAAAAAATAAGTAATGATATTTTTATGCTCATGACTCATTTAACATAACCTACTGAAAACTGATAAAATACTGAGATGTGCAAAAGACCTAGAACTCAAAGTTAATAAAAGTTTACTTACGCAGTTGGCTCCAGCTATCCAAAATGATTAACAGCTAATAAACTGACATCCATGTTTTTTCCCTCTGAGCTGTTTGAGGAACATACAATGTAGGCTTCAGCCCATGACTTGCTGAATACCTTGGTCTTGTCCCAATAATGCACTTAAATAAAGTTTTAAACCCTTAAAAAAAAGAAAAAAAAACAGCACCAGACAACATATGGGAGTTTCTCCATCCATGCCAGCTCACAGTCTAGTCATAGTTCCTGTACAAGTAACTAGAAAACAGAGTTTTTTTTATTCCCATTAATGGAAGGATTCTGCAGCTAACTTAAACAAGTGAAATAAACTTATTATGATTGTGCTCTGAAACACACAAAGCATTGTACAAACACACAGACACTGAGCCAAGACCTTCTTCCTCTCTCCTACCACAGAGATTTCTCTTCTGTATCATGATCATATTTAATGTCCAGGCACAATTACAAGAAATATTCATTTTGAACATTTCAATTTTGAAAATTTTCAGTTTGAAGATATTATTCCAATTCAATGTTCTGTAATTCTACATATAAATGTCTGAATTCAGTTTGGAATACAAGGCTTATGACGTTTTTTCTTAATAACTGTTTCAGCAAAACCAGATATATACACTGGAAATGCTCTTCTGGTAGGAGACCAAAGTCCTCCAGCATCACTTGATGCCTGAAAAAAGAGGGTGTTTCTCAGTTTGCTCCCATATTGGAGCATCTTCAGACACTCTCAAGGCTAACAGGCTCTATCTGTCACAAAACCATATCTAAAATGACAGTGGAATGGCAAAAAAAAAAAAAAATTAGTAATACAACTAGTAAACTCTATCTCAGAAAGACTATTTTACATGTACTACATATAGCTTTCAATAAACATCTATACACCTACAAAAACTGTGTATAGTGAATGAATTGTTATGAGTGAAATAGGTACAAGCTGTACCTCAGTCCTGATTGATACTTTCCACAACAAAGGAATCATAGGATGTTGAAATCAGGTTTTGCTCCATTAAAAGCAGAACAACTCAAAGAAACAAAGAAAAAAAAATTAATATGCTCAAAGGAATACAATAGCTTCCTGGCAGTACTGCATTAAGACTGAAACCCAAGTTTTAGCAGACCTGCTTATATATGAACAACGGAAAAAAATCATCAGAAACACAACCAAAACATTTGTGTATGTTGCTTAATTTACGCATTAACAAATATCCCAAGAAATCCAGCTTAAAAGAAGAAAAATAAACATGTATTTAAGATCAGAATTAAATATCTCTCTAGTACCTAGGAGAAAAACATGGAACTAAGCAACATTTCAGTTTTCACTGAGCTTTAATTTCTTAGGAAAGGGCACACCAAAAGCACTGGTTTCATTTTTGTTACTTATCACTCTTCTACCCAAGAAATTACCATGGCAATGTAGTATGCTAAATGCTTGATTTTGGTGCTCTTTGGCAATAGTGAGTTCTCAAACTCAAAACACCTGCAGCTGGATCACGTATTAGCCAGAATGAACAACAGTGTATAATCTTTTGAGTGAATAATTTAAGTGAAAAAATGTTTTTGGAACTCCATAACAAATATTTCCCTCTATTATGTGGAATGTCAACTTGAAATACCTAATGATTTTTCAGATTCTTAGGAAAAGTTCACAATTGCCAGATTTACTTTTTTTTTTTTTCCCCCAATGAAAAAAAAAGATTTACTGTATTATAGTATAAATCTTATACATATCAAAATATCTGGAAATAGCCACTATTAAACTTCCTGTAGCTTCACATATTTGCACTATATAAGCATGTGTAAATAGAGAGGTAAAAGCAGCAAGAATAATCTATACACATCCACAGAGCTCAGCTGTTAGGTTCCAAGGGAGTTCTACACAAATATATATCCACAAAAAGTATTCCAAGCTTATGAAAAAAAAGCAAAGCAAATTCAGTCTCCAGTCAGATCACTTTCCTGTATTAGTTCCCATCATAGTCACATGAATGCTGGTTAGTTCCAGGGCAAAAGAACAAGGTGGGAACATACAGATGGAGACAGAGGGTGAACTGGGATACCACAAACCAGACTTTGATCAATAAACTATCCCCTTATTTAATACCAGGATCAGATCCCAGCAGAGTAAAAGCTAAGGAACACACTGTTTCTTTTAGTTCCTGTTCGCTTAATTTCTTCCCAGTATTAGCTTGCCTATACATCTTTTGCTGCAGATAAACACATCTGTAGCAAGTGGACTGGACAGTACTGAAATACATCTAAGCAAATGTAGATGAGAAAAGATGTGACAACTTTTTCTGGATTGGAACATGGCACCCTCCTGCCTAAACCTAACAGAGGTACTTGAGGCATCCGCCTGCAGCCTCAACAGGATTCAGTCACTGGGTTCCCAGAGAGGGCTTCAGATGAACAAGAAAAGCACACTTGCCCACACAGTCAAGCTTCCACCTTTCTCACCAAATAAGCAATGCACAAACTGCCTGTGAATTACCATCAAACCCATTCTCTATAGTGTTGCTGTCTATGTTGCTTTCCTCATACACTATCATCTGAAGCACTGAAATGGGTCTTTCAGTATTACATCTTTAAGTATAAAAATGTATTTTCTTAATACATGAACAGTTTCCCTCTTGCATGTAAAACAGTTGTAATTTCTCCGTATGGAAACCACAATGACTACTCAGACTGCTAGTGTTTTCATCTAAAGGTTTTGAAAAGTGAGTCAAAATATCTCAGATAGTTGAGAGGGAGTAAGACTAGTCTAGAGTTACTTGCTTGCTGCCAAAGACCAAAATTTAATGGATTTACTGCTTGAAACTCAGTGTCTCATTGTAAAGAGTTGGGCTGAACGTAGCACTACAGAAAGTATGTGAGCCCTCAATGCGTCTAGCTGGCTAGACACATTTCCACACACTAAATAAACAGCAGAAACAAACTGCCAGATTAGAACTAAATATCCAAGGATGCCACATTAATTAAAATTCCACTTCGGGGGATGGGGGCATAGGCGGTAGCAGGAAGTAAAAAAAAAAATAAAAATAAAAAAAAATTGAGATTTTACAAATCTGAGAACTACTTAAAGTATATTTGTAACCCTGCATTTAACTGATCAGCTGCACACAACTTTGAAAACCCACAGCAAGTACTGTGTTAGAAGTATCTCCATGGATTGCCGTAAGGGGATGTGACCAAGCCAGTCAACAAAGCCAAGCTCAAAACAGTGGATTTCTAGTCAGGATTTCTTAATCAGACCACAGAGAGAACTAGAAGCCACATGAGACTTCCATGTCTCCTTACACTTCAATTTCACAGGAAGACAGTAACAGAAGAGACTAAAACTGTGACACAAGAATTATCAAAATAAAGATGCATGAACAAGTAAAGGGCAGTGCATCCATACCCTTTTACTCTTGTGAAACTTTCAAAAGCAGATGAAACATCATGAATCCATAGATTCTAAATAACCTGAAACACGCTGACTAACAAACAATCTGCAAATCTTTTTATTTTTTTTTCCCCAGTAATTATAACATTTGTGAACATTATCCGAACCTGAAGTTCAACTCATGTAATAAAAAGAAAATTGTGACAGAACTCAGTATGGAATCTTTTATACAAAAAGTCAGAGACAGATTCAGAGCATTCCCAGTATTAAAAGTTGTGGGGATACTGCTTTGCTGTTTTGTTTCCCCCTCCCTGATTTAAGATACAGTTCAGTGCTGTTATTCTCTCTTCTTCCGTTCTGAAAAATAAAGGCATCCCTCTGAACAACCTGCACAAGTTGTCAGAACAAGTGAGACAGAAGAGAGAAACGAACTGACACCCATATTCTGAAGTTATTCTAGTGTCACCTGAGTGGCACTATTTTTTCTAAAGTTTTTAAAGTTCAAAAGATTAACACTCATTAAGTAAAAATAAGCCTGAGTAGCACTGCTGAAGACTTGCTGCCTCTCAGTTGTAAGACTTGATGAACCAGAGCACTGGCTTTAGATATCAATAAGGAGCCACAGTTCCCACTTCCGACCACTTAACTACAGTATCAGCAGTGGCTTCAAATGTAAGTCAAACTCAGACAGTCTTTCAGAGCCCCAGAGCATCAATGGGTCTGCCTGGCAGAACAAGGAGACATCTACTTCAAGCTGTGTAAGTCGATAAGAGGTCTACCAGTTACCAACTTCTCTGCAGCAGAACTTGAAATTAAAGTACCTGAATAGGTACCATTCCTTCTTACAAGAAAAGTAGCAGAACTACCAGACCACACTTCAGCTGGCAGGGCAAGTCAGTGCACGTGATTATTTTCATAATCATCCAAGTTTCACTGTCTAGAAGCCACTCGAAGGGTCTGTAAGACATCTGAAGAAGTGCAATGGTATCAATGTTCACAAGAGGAGAATGGTAGGAGTGAGTAAATTCTGGGACTCTGGAAACATAGTTTCTATTATAATCCATTCTGCTTTCCCTCATTAACTTGCTCCTTCCACATACCAGTTGACTGTCAAATATTCAAAACAACTACCTAGTGAATTGTAGTTGATGAATAGATAATTCATGCATCATCACAGCATTCTTCATTTTGGTAATCAGTTGGCCTTTGCATGCCTTGAGTCACCTTCAGAAAAGTGCATGATGTAGGCTTTCACACATCATCCATCACACACTGACAGGTCTTCAATATCCTAAGGCCACAGCAATTGCAGGTCAACCGCCATACAGCCTCACTCAGACTACAGAGTTCCTTCAACTAATGATCACTGCTGCAGTGAGATAGTGGCACTGCCTTCCTACCTTTTCCTATGGTGCTCACAGGAAACCTCAGAGTCAGTGCTGTACTACTTTCCCCAGCTATCCTGAGGAGCAATAAAACTTTGTATATTCTGGAACTAAATTTGTTAACCTATTTTCTGAGAAAATTAGATTTGTCATTACATTGTTTGCCAGTCAGCATCTCCACCCAATAATTTTACATAATAAACAGACACCAAATCTGAAAGATCAGCACAGGCCACAGCTCCTACACATTTTGTGAAAACTGATAACTGAATAAGAGATAAGAACTACAATTAACATGCCAAGCATGGAAGGGATACGTAAGAAGAATTCAGTTATTTTAGATTTTGGCTGCCAAATGACACATGCATACACACTTACCAACATGTCTGGCTCTGAACCAGCCCCAAAACAACAGCCTCAGGGTGGCAACATGACTGTGCAGCGATAGCTACTACTGAATATTCAAACAGGGGGACTCCAAGGGTAAGCAAAAAGCAGTAGAGACAGAGGAAGAACGAGGACACTGGTATGAAGTTTCAAGGACAACTAGGTACAAAGCTGCAAGATGCCAGGCTTCACTTGTTCTGCATCTGAGCACACAGAATATTTTACACTTACTACATCATTTTGGCTGCTGTTTTTAACCTGACAAGTGAAATTTCAAGGGGACTCAAACACTGCTTGCTGAAGTGGATAGAGGCAGCAGAGGTTCTTCTGTGTAAGAGATGCCACTATAAAAAAAGAGACATTTTTATATGCAGTTCAGATTAGTCCACATGCAGGGAAGCCAGGGAATGAGTGGGACGCCTGTGAAAGATTACTGTTGTGCAACATATGGCAGACATCCACATCTTAATAATAACTGAAAAGGCACTAAGTATTTTTGTGAAGATGTCATTCAACATAATCACTCATCTCCTAACAGGACTCACCCACTTAAAAATTTCTTTTCAATGTCACTATACAGTTGTTGTTATGCAAACACAAATAAATCATACAAGAAAAATTCTTTCAAGTTAATAACACAAAACCAGGCCATATTATTGTTTGAATGCAAGTACAAGCAGAGAAACAATCATATTGTTTCTTCTTCTATTCTGTTAATACATACTAAATCACTCCTCCATTTCTCTGTACCTACGGATGATAAGAAATGGCCTGAAAATTTTAAATTGTCTATACAGATGTATGCAAACTCTGCTATTGGGACAACTGAAAATAAATTTAACTGATGTTACTATCATCAAAAACACATTGTTAAAAAACGAAATCTCAACTACTTTTTTTGAATCTCCGCCTCATCTATATGTGTAAGAAGAGGAACAAAGACTGGGAAACCAAAAGGTGGGAATATTTCTTTTGATACGTAGAGATTTCCATCAGAAAAAGGAGAAGGCCTCAACTACCAACTTACACTAGTAAAATAAAACTCAAAATATTACATTTAAATTACTTTTGGATAGAACGAAACTACAATTCAAGTTAAACCTTGTAGCAGGTAAACCAAGTCTTCATCACGTACGTATTACCAGTACTACTTCATTTTGGAGACAGAGGAATAGGAAGCACTCATAGTACTACACAAATCCTGCAAGCTAAAGGAATTCTCATATTGCAAGTGTAGTTTAAATTAACAGTAAGTTTTTCCTCCATCTCTAATTAATAATCCTGGAAGTTTCTAACTTCTTATCTGATGCCTGAATGTATCTATGAATCTATGAAAAAATGAGGTGAGCTTCTGCCGTGTCATACATGCATCAGTATTATTTGCCTGCCAGATTTGAAGCACAGTATCCCATTTACCACAAAAAACTACTCTTCATTGTTCTATTAAGATGATTTATGCTAGCATGTCTATATGATTTTTTTTTGGGTGGTTCTTTCACACAGTAAATATGTATTAGGTCAAATAAATCTTAACACAGAAAGTGAGGCCCTACATATTTTATTGATACTATCTAATATAGCTTGCTTTTCAGCCTCTTTCAAAGAACACGAAGAACTATTACTGTTAGGAATGGATTATTAACTTTCTGCACCAGTTAGGATTCCTTACTCCCTGAAAATAGTTAATAAAATTGATTTAATGATAAGAAATTTTAGTAAACACATACGTATTAGGAAGTTAGGCAATTGAAATGTTTAACATTGCTCGAAAAAAAACAACTAAGGAAAATCTAATAATCTGTATTGTTCCTGGATGTTTTTTCGTTGTTGTTGTTGTTGTTTTGTGTGTGAGGAAACAGAAACTGGGGAAAAGGATAAATGTAAAAAGTATAAGGAATACAGAGCATAAAATACACCTGTCAGAGATCTGGATGATGCTGTTTAACAAATATGACTTTAAGCAATCAGCTCTTCATTAGGTAGCTGCCAGATTAGAAAAGGCATTGTAATTATTCCAGTGTAAATCACAATTTCGAACTGTAAAGCCCTTGCAAAATCTTTGCTCTGATGTGACAACCACTCACATTATCGACCTATTTAAGGTATGTTTACTGTTCAGCCATTCATGAAGTCTTTCCAACATTCAGTGCTGGTTCTTTTGAGGCATTCTTATTTTCTAAAGCTTGCTGCTTGCTTATTCAGTCTCCAGCCTCTGCACACCAAATAACACGCATTTCCCTTTATGAGCTCTTATCCCCCGTGCTATTTCATCCTTTTCCTCCACATTACCCAGCCACCATTTCCTACAGTTAGAGTACTTGTAGTGTTGTCTCTGTAATCCTCACTGTAAATGGTGTTAAATCTCTCTTACTTTCCATCACCCTTGTTATTTCTAAATCACTTAAAGAACGAGCAGTCACCTTAAGTACTCTCTGCTTTATTTTGTCCAGAATTCCTATTTTATCATGCAACTAAATTTAAGTTATGCTATCCTGTTCCTATGTTACTTATTTCCTTTGCAGCAATCCTCCAGAGATTTTTCCCTCTGGATGAAATCCCTTATTCATTCCTTTGAACCAGCTGCTACTAAAACAGTTATTAACACTGCTTCTCATGCAACAGTATATCCATTAATGTATCAGCATATAGTTGCAAGACTTCAGACTTTTGTGAGATGCTTTAATAAAAGAATAATAGCAGAAAACATAAACATATTACCACAGCAAAAATTTTGAGAAGCCAAACGCTTGATGCATTTTGGTGTGTAAAAATATAATGGAAACTGTTCCCCAGGGTGCTTAAGGATTCAGATAAACACTTTCAGAACTTAATAGTAGCTCTATGCCAGTGATACACTGCAGGTATTACATATATTAAATCTCATTTCTCTATATGCCCATTAGGTTCAAATAAACTTTTGAAAGGAGTGGTTTTTCTTTCAACACTTTCATTCAAGACAAAATAAATGTTATTTCATTATTTTTAGCGTAAGAAGTGTTAAGAGCTATAGCCAATGGAAGATTTGTTTTCCACTGGTCAGTTTTATATCACTGGCTAGTTTTCACTTCCCATTGAAAGTATCAAGGTCAGAAACTAGGGATGTGAACAATGAACTTGAGAACTGCAAAACAAAAAGAGAAATAATGAAGACAAACAGAAATTTATAGCCATTTTGAAAGCATGCTGGGAGGCTTTTATTTGAAAGTGTATTATTCTCATTTTTGAGAGTTAGAAATTGAGTAAGCCAAATCAGAAAATGGCACTCTTTTTCTTAAATAGCTTTACCCTTGCATGCACTTCAATACATAGTAGCCTAAAAATGGGAAATATGAAATCCCTAGCATTATATTCCTTGCCCTGAACACCTGGCTCCCACTGGAGTACTCCTCACTTCTGCTTCCAAATAAGACAATGTACTGTTGAGATTTCATTCAATTTTAAAGACCTTCTGATCTAACTTCTCATCCTACCAAACTGCTACACAACCATAACCTGGCAGTTGGCCAATTCAGCTGCTGAGATCCCCTTTATATTTGCTGTTTGCTAGACTATAGATAAACAAGTATTCCAGCCTGTCAGACAACACAACTGAATGAATCCAACCAGACTTCCAGATGTTATACTCTAATTAGTGAATTAGTGGCCCAAGTTTATTTCTGGTCAGTATCAAGCTTACTCATGGCTTAAATACATGTTCTGTATGAGCCATTACAGAGATACTCTGGACTCAATTTTGGCACACATGCTCATTACAGAAGAAAGATGAACAGAATATCTGCACTATAAAAGCATGGTAACTGATTTAAATTCAAAGTAAATTTTGAATATACATACACACATTTTATTTGATATTAAATGTAACATGAAAAAACACTCACTGTTGTGACCTACCAATGTAAGAGAATAACATACTTGCAACTTTTCATTAAAATATAAGTACATTTTTAAATCCTTTTTCTTAATAGGGGCAATTAAAGAGTCACTTAATTTAGCAGCTCATCGCTTTCGTGCCAAAAAAACTAACTGAAAAACTTTTTCTTTAACTGCACAAGACAAAAGGAAAGGAATTCTACCACTGTCATACCAACCACCAATTCACAAAGAATTCACAATTGAATACTATTCTTCTAGTACACTCTCCCTACTCTAAAAATTTAATGGGAAAAATATCTAACATCATAATATTCCCTTTCCTTTTACCCCATTTCAGCCTTTCTTCTTTTTCAGTTAGCAGCAAGTTTCGTGGCTGGTAACACAGAGGTTGTAAAAAGACATCTGCAATGTCAATAGCAAGTAATTAAGCACATTTTCTATAATCAAAAGCATTTCTCATAAAACATATTTTAAGTATGCACATATACGTATATATTAAATCTGATCATCTACTGCATACTGCAAGTATCTCACAGCTCCTTTCAAATACGAGTTAAAATTTCCCATGACTGTGTTTGCATGTTTTTTTCATTATTGTACACTACCACACCAAGCAGCCACAGATGTTTTATGAGAGCATCTTTCTAGCCTACGTGGCCTACCACACACACTTTATATAAACCACTTGTGCTACGGAAAAGTTTTCATTTCTGTTCTGAAGTATGGTAGTTTGATAAGGGCTATACACAATATTGCCAAAAAGCACAGTTTGCCATGTTTAATCGCTTCCGTAATCTGCTGAAAGAAAATCTGTGTCAATGGTTGATCAGAATTTGCTGCTTTTATTAGTGTAACTGATGATGTGGCAACTCTAGAAACTTCAGAAACAGCTGCTGGAACTGTTCCTAGAAAAAATAAAGCCACAACTCCTCAGAATTCTATCTCACAGAGTATAAGTTTGGAAATTTCATAAGCTTTCAGAAGACCTTTTCCTTAGGACATTTACATGGTCTGTAAAAGAATGTCAGTAATTTAACACTTGAACTGTTTTAAACAGAATTCAAGCCCAATCTAGCACAGTTTTTTCTCCTTCAAGGAACTGCTGCACTTAGAATCATTTATTAGTAACAGAAGGAATGCAAGAATTTTTACATGCATTTTCATAGAGCTAAAATATGACTGCTGTCAAGTATTCCACAGTTTAAAGAGAAAGTACTGTTAGCTTTCTAAATTTGCAGAGACTTAAAATTTACAGCAGAAGTAGTAATTTGCCAGCACGCTCTGAAAAAAAAAGCAATGGAGTAGATTAGCTATTTGGTTTTGAATTGTGTAAATTTTTTTTCTGCACATTTATTTATTTATTAATTTATTTTAACTCTTAGAGCATTTTTTCATAACTTTCCAATAACAACATTAGATTGATTCCAGTGACATTTAAGAGACATTTAAGAGACATCTTAAATGTATGATCATCTTCAATTAAATATTTAAGAACATGCACAAGCCTGGAACTTGCAGATCTTGGCCACGCCAGAACTCTGCCAACAACTTCAATTTCAGCCACAGAACATTCCAGGCACCTGTATTTTTCCCCAAAGAATATTGTTTGCACTTAGATCAAGATTAATTTTGAAGTGAACAAATTAAAGCTGACTCAGCTTGCCCAAGAGATGATCTGTCTAATACAGCCTGACCATACCAGCAGGCAGCTCTAAACTCAGACAGAACTAGTGTCCACCATCTGAAGAACAGACTCGGTTTTATAGCATTTACTGGCTCTGAAAAGACAAAAATTACAGAATGTGTTCACTGTGAAGAAGTCCAAGATAACTGCTTCTGCTTGAAGAGTGGCCTGACTTGCATGCTAGACTAAGATGGTGCTGGAACAAACAAGACTTACATGCCAGAGACAACATATTAAAATGGAACCCATCAGTAGACCTGCAAGAATTTCTTCAGAGTAAATACTCCTCAGTTCCAGTATTTCCTTTGAGAAAGCTCATGTATTTTATGTTAACGGTTGGAAAAGCAGCCTTTGGAGCACAGCCAAGAACTTTTCCTAAGGCAGTACTCCCACCAGCTAACTATATGACCAGGCTCGCTTTAACACATACAGCCAATCTTCCTTCCTAGGCAGAAGTCTAGCATCTGTTAGTATTTGTGATTAGTGCACTCTGCTGGTGATTGAGACCACAGGATTCAACTCATCTCAGACTGAGGGATAGGATTCCACAGAGCAGTTTTCTCAGCAACCATTCTTTTTTTTTTTTTTCCTGACAACTAAGCTGTTACACAAAAATGCAGCATTTTCTTCATCAGACAGACATGTGCCTTGAAAGAGAGCATGGTATTTCGAATTAAGAGCAATAAGCCATCTCATAGGTCAGTCCAATACCAGACAACTAGTCAGAAACCACAGCTCATGCCTCACTTCCCCTTTAGTCAGCTACAAAGTCAGCATACGAGAATATTAAGTTGCACTAAAGGAGCTCCTAGATTCACCACATAGCCCAGAGGACAGCACACAAAATGGATCTTTGAGGGCAGCTATTTTATTTCAAAGAGAAGCTTGGATAACCACATTGGGCTGGATGCCCAGTACTCTGGACTGCTTTAAATACTGTAATGCCTAACAGCACTCAGTCATTGTTATTTTGAAAGTTTCAGTCTAGAATTCTTTTTTTTTATCACTATTAAGAAGGTCCAGGAATGCACTTTAAAGTATCACAACATTCCTTAGGTAACATTAGCTATTCGGATATAATAAACTAAAAATGCTCTCATCAGTTTGTCTGACAGTGAAAACTGACTTAAAAATAAAACTAATTAAAACAAAAAACAAACAAACAAACAAAAAAAACCCTAAAAAGCTGCAGGAAATACAGCTCCTGAAAATTATGCCTTTGTTTTATTTATTAGGGGGCTGAAACTTGATTTAACAATTCTTTCACCAAAGAATTTACCCCCCTTGAACATGTGAACTCTTATTCACATTTTCCAAAGATAAATATAGATTTTAAAAAAGCAAAATAGTAAAATTGATACGATTCTTCTCTCATGCTGGTTTGTAACTACTCTTCAACATACTAACTTTGAAACATTACCAACATTAGATAGATCTAAGGACTCCTTTGGCCCTTAGGGCTCTTGGAGCCCCTTAGGGTCATGCTCCTATAAGACTGATCAGCAGTTACTTTCGGTAAGATTGACACCTGCCAGATAACGCAACTGCACATGATACAATCATCCTGACCACTACCTATCCCAGTTGTTTATTTCACAGAAATGCCATGGCCTAAAAGAAGCCACTCTACTGACAGCGAGCAGCCTGCTGTGGTGGAAGGAGCACAGCCTTGTCTCCTCCTACCCACTGCTCCCCTTCCAGCCATCCCAGACCCATGTTGCAACCACTCTGTGCTAACTTCACCCAGCAGTAGCAAACTACATCAGCAAGAAGTCTGCTTTGCTCAGAGACAGAAAGGCAGGGATAGGCAGGACATGCAGCTGGAAGAGGGGAGCAAGGAGACCAAGCAGCTTCCAGGCCTGAAGCAGTGAGTCCAGAAGCCCTGACATCAATCTGAGAATTGTACACTTGGGGCAAAGCACGTCACACTGAACAGCAGAGCATTTCTTCACAATGAGCCTCTAATTAAAACTTCTCAATGTTAAAGGCTGTCCCAGTTACCAAAGACTAAAATGTGAAAAAGAAAATTAAAAAAAAAAAAACAACCAGTAGATACGGAATTCCTGTCTCAAATGTCATCAAACGTCAGTGGAACGATGCAGAGGTAAATCACATCTGAGCGATGTGGCAATCAAATGCTGAAGACTGAAAATAAGGAAGAGCTTAATAACCGTGAATAAATACACTGGAGCAGTCTCAAACTACATTTCATCTGGAATGTCCCTGCAGAAATGGTGACTGTTTGATGACAGAACTTCCTTTTCACTTGAGGCACATTTTAAATTGACATTTATATGTAACAAAGATGATCAGCAGCCTAGAGCATCTTTACAAGGAAAGGCTGAGAGACCTGGAGCTGTTCAGCGTAGAGAAGTGAAGACAGAGAGATGATGTGATCAATGTTTACAAATACCTAAAGTGCAGGTGGCAATTCAATAGGCTAGACTTTTCAGTGGTGCGTACTGACAGGACAAAGAGTAATGCCCAAAACCTGGAACATAGGGAGTCCCACACAAACGTGCAGGAAAACTTCACTGTGAGTGATGGAACAGGCTGTCAGAGTGGTTATGGAGTCTCCTTCTATGGAGATATACAAGACCCAGCTGGATGTCTACCTGTGCAACGTGCTTTAGGGAATCTGTGTTATCAGGAGAGCTGGACTTGATCATCTCTAGAGGTCCCTCCCAAGCCCTGTGGTTCTGTGGTTCTATGACAACGTGCTAGTCCTACTGCATCAGTAACATAAATACATTATGCGGATAAATAAATATTTCACACTTAATGCACCTTACAAAAACAATTCGTTTCTGGATGGTGTTTCCTTCCAGTCGTGCTGTGATAAATGATGCAAATTTTGTAAGAGTAACAGATTTAGAACAAATACAGTTTCAGACCTTCAGAAAGCATACTCCAGTCCTTTGTCACACGCTACAGTTTTTTCCTGTGGCTATACTCTTGAGTTTCTGACACTGCTGCACACCAGTCTGAAGGCCTAGCCACATGCCCAGATTACCTTCTGAACATGTCTTTTCCAGTCCAGATAACTCAGAAATTGACAGCTGTAAACCAAAGAAGTTCAAGAGTCTGAGTGTTGCCACATAGAATATCACAGCTTGAAGTTCTGGGACCTAGAAAACTGCACAGTGGAATTCACCACTTTGGGTCTGACTGTTAGGTTCCTCCATACAGAACCTTTTTAATCTGCACTTCAGTTAGGAGACTGAAAAATTTCTGTGCATGCATATTACTGACGAGACAAACTTTAATATTGATTATGTCTCTAATCAAAATAAAATAAAATAATAAATAAATAAATAAAAGGAACACATCAAACTGAAGATAAGCATTTATCAAAGCATCAGCTTTCACTGTTTAAAACAACACAGCATTAAAAGTCTGAATCTCATCAGTAAGAAGCCCACAAAATTCCTAAAGAGAGAAATTATTTTAGAGTACATAATAGATTTTTAAACACAAAGAGAAAAAAAATCACCAAACAGCAAAGTCTCCATACCCAAACAAAACAGGGAAATTCAATTTATGTGATTCTTAGAACAACTCTGAATTCCGAGAAGAGTTAAATACACTTCACAAAATACAGTGACTTATTAACACACAACTTTGGCCCTTACAGCACTCATGTATAACTATGCATTTTTAACACACGCCATTTACGCAGGCTCATGTGATTTCTGAGGCTCAGTTCTGTGAAGGTTTTGTAACCAAAAGTGAATTCCAAAAAGAGGAAAAAGGAGAGCAGAGCGATAACCACATCTGCAGACTGAGAGTGTAAAAAAAATGAAAAAAAGGTGTACCCAACTTGGTTTCCATTCACAAGCTTCTGCTTCATACTGCTGATCAACAAAAAATAATTCTTCACGTTAAACATGTGGTATCTCCCTTCAGGCTCGCCCTGTCCTTGGCTGTTGATGATGTGCTGCCACCTAGCACATGCTTCCAGAAAGTTTAGTTCATGTGTATTCTTCAGTACTGCAAGCTATTCTGTAATACCTGAAAATACTTGAAACACTTACTAAAATAGGAATCATACATCACACAGCAATATTTTTTAAAGATTCCTTCAGTGTGTATGCCAATGAAATTAAAGCTGAGATGAGAATACAATTACAGCCAAATGTACACAAGCACAGCAGAAAAACGATCATATACAGTTGATACATAAAAGTAATAACTCATCTTTTTATCTTTTTCAATCTATAAGTTACATTTCTTTATTTTCTAAACAAACAAAAAGAAAGTGAACAGCAGTAAAAAAAAAAAAATGCTGTACATTCCTCTTATTTCTCTAGAACTCTAACCTTCACATTTTTACTTCATTCAACTTTCTGCAACCTTTACCCTCTTTATACTTCCCTACCTCCCACCCTGCCTTGGGCATAGAATTCAAAATGCAATAGAAAAATAGAAATGGGATGTTTGAATCACAAAAAAAAAACTTTTTATTCTTTTCTCAATCCTTACTTTACAGTCACAAAATCACACAGAAATTAATCTGTGTCATCTGTCAGTAGGAAGCTGAAGTCTTCTTAAAACAACAGATTTTGCCAACATGGGCCACATTTTGATGTTTTCTTTTACACTCAAGGTGTAAGTGTATAAAAAAAAAAAGCATGACTTTATACTTTTGCTAGCGTATGTCACCATGCATACAGTCTGACAGTTTCTGTTCTGAGATCAGTGTTATGATTTCAACAACAGTAGATTAAACATAAAACAAATTACAGACAATGTTTTGTGAATAAATAATTACAATTTATTTTTCATAACTTTGATTTCACCTCATCACAATGACTACTATTGCCTTTTATCTTCACCCAGGATCCTCATCACTGTACAACAGCTTTCAATCTCTACATACGGTCTTCTAAACAGTGTCACATTTTATTTTTATTTTTTCGCATTCATCATTACATTGGACGAGCTGGGTTGCTATTTCATGGGTACACTATTTTCTATCCAAATTATACCTTTTAAAAGACTTTCAAGGTCTTTTCTCCAAATTCTCTGAAATTAGCAAATGAACTCAAGGGCTGTCAGAAAGAAAGGAGACACATCACAGCCTTTTATTTGTTTAATTTCCCTGGATAATAAGATTTTTGTCATATCTATGAAGTTATAACTTTCAAGTTTCTCTGGTGATAAGTGAAATAATCACCCAATTAAGTACCTGCATTGCTTTCATTCCAAAATGCTTCCACATTTTACTTCTTGATAATGTTGGCAACAAAAGGCCAAATTGTTCATTAAGAGAACAAGGCTTTTTGTTGGACTTTTTTTTTTTCCTGTTTCAATTACATCAACTGATGTGACCTGAAAAATGCTATTCTTGATCTATCTGATATTCCAGCGAACTGGTTAATAACAAATTGAATTCTACTGTCCTAAAATCTTCTAGGAATCTTCAATTTAATAGGCAACATAGTTTCCTAACTAATGGCAGAAGCCTGCCTTTATGAAGATTAAAGTTAGAAACATGTACACTAAATATAACACAACCAAGTTCGTAAGGGCTTATGGAGTACTACTGTAAATCCAGCCAAGATGAAACAAACAGGCTTATTAGCCATTTAAATGGAACTTAAATTTCTTTCTGCAATAATTACCATTATGTCTATTAGATACAGTCTAATGGGTGCACTGTATAAAGATGATTTTTATACATTAATGTTATCCCTTATCAAATTGGAAGAGTATGCAAGATAAATTTAGTTCTAATATGATTACTTTATTCATGCTCACACAGTACCAAGACATCTTTATGGAAGAAAGATAAATATGTCTTAACAGCAAGAAAAATGCCAAGAAAAGCTCCCCAGGAAGTTAAACACACAGAGAATTATCCTGGTGAAGAAAATTTTATGACCACTTTCCGTAGTAGTTAATAGACTAGAGATACTTATGAGAAATTGTAGAAATGAGAAAAAAAAAAAAAAGTTAGACCTACACACAGTAGGTCTCAATCAGAAAGATGCAGCTTTTACTCTTTGCCAGCATGATCTGCCTGTTGCTTCTTAATGGGCTCATGGCAAGAATTTCAATCTGCACTACAAAATGCTTTAAATTTGAGCATTTTGTAGGGTGCTTAACTTTTTGTCTCTAGAGAGTTCTGATGCAAGTTCATGCCTCCAGGAATCTCTCAGAGAACTAACTTCTGGTTTCTTCTTGGTATAGGGTGACAGTTGAGCTGTCAGAAATAAAAGCATTACCAGTGCCTTTAGTGAAACTTGTCCATCCTTCCTACACAAACTACTAATGTCATTCTCCTGAGAATGGTCTGGTCATTCCTCATTCGACTACTATTTCTTCGTTCCCTGCAGTAAGAGCACCTCTCTTTATTAACTGATGTAGTTCACGTAGCACTTCAGAGTACCAACAAACTCCTGGTTCCAGTAAGGAATGAAACGCTCTTTGGAGTTTCATTAGCATGCTTCAGCGTGAAGCTGCTTATATTGGACCACGTTTGGCAGTCACAAGAACCAAAAGCTTGTAATCAGATAGACAGCTGTATTGAATGTAACATTAAACTACACATTTTCTGATGAATAGGTCACCTCTCCCTAAATTCATGACTTGCAAATCACCCCCTCGGGGCTGTTACGTGCTTGGAACACACGGTTTACTTTTAACACATCTGTGTACTCAGATAAGCACCAATTCTAGTTCTCTTGGAAATGATGAATAGCAACTTTAATCAATCACCCAGGAACTGTGGAAACGCGTCCTCGCGCGCTGGTACAACACATGCAGCAGAACTACCAGGTTTAAAGTCGCACAGCATTTAAGTCTGTCTGTGCCGCGCTCCTCACACGCGATGACCCACTAACAGAAACCTGACCACAACCGCAGCACACTGCACTACAGCACACTATCCACACCGTAGAGCGTGAAAGCAACACTAGATCCGCTAAAAGAGAGCAGAGGAACGGCTCTGAGACACCGGTTCGCTGTTTCTCAGCTTCTCCACCTACAGGGAAACGGGCCTGGCCCGGCTCAGCCGTGGTAAGGCGCGGTGGAACTGGCGGCAGGGACGCTCGGTGACGGACGCGCGGAGGCACCGCGGTGGCACCTCCCAGCCGAGCAGCCGGGACGGCACGTGATGGCCCTCCCCTTCCTCCATAGCCCATCTCTGCCCTGCCTGTCCCCAGCCGCGCCGCACCCCGCTCACCTCGTTGTTGAGGTTCAGCACCGGAGCCATGATGCCCTCCCCACGCCTCCTCACCGGCAAAGCGAAGCGAAACAGCGCGCATGCGCCACTCGGGCCGCGACGGGGCCGCTCCAGGCTGAAACTCGATGGTTGGAGCCGCTCTAGGCGTCATCTCGCAGGCCGAGGTCCTCCCGCCCCGCCTAGGCGCGCGTTTCCGGGTGGCAACTTCTGCTTGCGCTCTCCGGCCCTGCTCTAGGTGTCGTACGAGTGGGGCGGGTGTGAGGTGAAGGTCGTGGTGCGGGATTGAGATGCCTCCTGGGCACTGGGTCTTATTTCTGAACTCCCGGGGTACACAGTTCTTTATTCCAGCCTTCCGGATGTATTCCTGCTTTTGATAACGCAATCGAGAGCTGTGAAAGTGGTCTCCATGAATACGCCGAGCAGTGTTGTGTCATGGCCTTCCTGCATGTTTGATGGTCACCTGGCTCATGTTCAGCCGAGCATTGACCAATACCCCCAAATCCGTGTCCTCTGCGCAGTCTTCCAGCCACTTCTGCCCCAAACCTGTAGCGTTGCCTGGGGTTGTTGTGGCCAAAATGCAGGACCCAGCACTTGGTCTTGTTGAACCTCTTCCCATTGGCTTCAGCCCAGCAATCCAGCCTGTCCAGATCCCTCTGTAGAGCCTTCCTACCCCTGGGCAGATTGACACTTCCAGCCAACTTGATGTCATCTGCAAACTTAACTGAAGGTGCACTCAGTGCCCTCATTTCAGGCCATCAGTAAAGATATTGAAGAGGACAGGACCCAGTATTTACCCCTGGGGCACACCACTTGTGCCCAGTCGCCAACTGGATGTGACTCCTTTTACCACCACTCTCTGCACCTGGCCCTCCAGCCAGTTCCTTATTCAGCCAAGAGTGTACCTGTCCAAGCCATGGGCTGCCAGCTTCTCCAGAACACTGTGGGAGACTGAGTTGAAGGCTTTGCTGAAGTCTAGGCAGACTTCATCAACAGCCTTTCTCTCATCCACCAGGTGAGTCACTAGATCATAGAAGGAGATCAGGTTTGTCAAGAAGGACCTGCCCTTCATGAACATATGCTGGCTGGGCCTGATCCCCCAGTTGTCCCACACATGCTCATGATCTCCCTCAAGACAGTCTGCTCCACAATCTTCTCTGGTGCTGAGGTCAGGCTGACAGGCCTGTAGTTCCCCATATGGCAGTCATACTGGCAAGCCTCTAGTCTTCTGGGACCACTCCAGTTGATCAGGAATGCTGATAAATGATGAAAGTGGCTTGGCTATCACCTCTGCCGGTTCCCTCAGCACTCTTGGATGGATTTCATCTGGCCCCATGGACCTATGACAGTTCAGGTGGAATAGCAGGTCTCTGACTGATTCCTCCTGCATTGTGGGGAGTTTATTCTGCTCGACGACTGAGACTTCCAGGTATGAGAGTGGAGTACCCTGAGGATAACTAGTCTGACTTTTGAAGTCAGACTTAAAGAAGGCAGTAAGAAGCTCAGCAGTGAGAATAACTCAGTGGTTATGTTCCCAGCTGCATCCAGTAAAGACTGGAGATGTTCCTTGGTCCTCTCTTATATTTACAATAAAGAATTTCTTACAAGATGAAGTGTAGAGTCTTGCATCTATGGAGGAATAACCTCATGCACTGGTACAGGTTGGGCGATGACCTGCTGGAGAGGAGCTCTGAGGAGAGGGACCTGGGTGTCCTGGTGGATGACAGGTTGGCTGTGAGCCAGCAGTGTGCCCTGGTGGCCAAGAAGGCCAATAATCCTGGGGTGTATTAAAAAGAGCATGGCCAGCAGGTCAAGGGAGGTGATACTCTCCCTCTACTCTGCCCTAGTCAGGCCTCACCTGGAGTATTGTGGCCAGTCTGGGTTCCCTGGTACAAAAAAGACAGGGATCTCCTTGAAAGAGTCCAGCGGAGCGCTACAAAGATAATAAAAGGTGTGGAAGACCTGCCTTATGAGGAAAGGCTGAGAGACTGGGTCTGTTCAGCTTTGAAAAAAGAAGACTCGGAGATCCGTGTCAATAAGGAGTGGGAGGCAAAGGGACGAGGCAGAATTATTCTCATCAGTGTGTGGCAATAGGACAAAGGAAAATGGCCACAAACTGAGTCATAGGAAGTTTCGCACAAATGTGCATGGGAACTTCTTCACAGTGCAGTGACGGAGCACTGGCACAGGCTGTACAGAGAGGTGGTGGAGTTTCCTTTTCTGGAGATGTTCAAGACCCACCTGGACACCTACCTGTGCAACCTGGGCTAGGGAGCTGCTTTGGCAGGGGGGTTCGACTAGATGATCTTTAGAGGTCATTTCCAACCCCTACAATTCCATGAATCGGTGATTCTGTGATCTAGTCTAAATCTACCCTTTTACAGTTAAAACCATTTCCCCTCATTCTGTTGCTACATGCCCTTATAAACACCCTTTTCCTAGCCTTCCTTTCAGATACTGGAAGGCTGCTATAAGGTCCCCCAGAGCCTTTTCTTATCTAGGCTGAAGAGCCACAGTTCTTTCAGCCTGTCCCCAAAGGGGAACTGTTCTAGTCCTCTGATCATCTTTGTGGCCCGCTTCTGGACCCTCTCCAACAGCTCAATCTCCTTCTTGCATTGGTGGCTCCAGAACTGGATGCAGTACCCCAAGCAGTGTGTCATGAGAACATGGGCAGAATCACCTCCTTTGACCTGCTGGTCACACTTGATGCAAAGATGCAGTTGGCCTTCTCAGCTGCAAGTGCACATTGCCCACTCAGATACATGTGTGACACTTGAGCAAGCCTTCTCCTGTGTAGAAAATGAATCTATCATTTCTCTTCTTGTCTGCTGCAGTTTTCAAAACTTTTGACAATGTATTTCTAGGCACTGCAATTTTTTTTAGATTACTATTATTTTTTCCATTTTTCTTTTAACAAATAAGATTCATTTCATGGGAAATACACTGGCAGTTAGCTGTCTTTATGATGGCAGTATTGTGCCTCAAGGTATTTCTGATTTCTGACTGGTTTCAGGCAGCTCCTGTGAGTGAATGAACTGCAGCTAAAGCACTTCTGGCTGTAGTTTTAATCAGATCTTACCTGCAAATGTCAGGCTGGTGTAGTCCTTCAAAGAGGAGTTTTCAAGGGCAATCTGAGTTGCCTCAGAAAGGGTGCAAATAGTTCAGTGGTCATCTGTGCTTCATGCAGATCAGCAAAGCGAACAGAAGCATAAAATTACAGAATCACAGAATCAAGGTTGGAAAAGAGCAGTTAATGTTGGATCATCCAGTCCAAACATCAGCCCATCCTCACCATGCATGCTAACCACGTCTCTCAGTGCCACATCTCCACATTTCTTGAATAATTCCAGGGACGGTGACTCGCGCACTTCCTTGGGTAGCCTGTTGTAATGCATCACCACTCTTTCTGAGAAGAAATTTTTGCTAATATCCAACCTGAAGCTACTTTGAACTCATCCATGGATAATGTCAGAGCTAAGTTTGGATTAGAAGTGTGGCTGCAGCTGATGACAATGCTTTGGCACTAACTGCAGTTAAGGAGTGTTTACCACAGCTGCTGTTTTGGGTAAAATTATGACCTGAGCTGCTGAGTCTAACTTAAAGTCACTCAACTCAGTAGTATTTTTTTGCTAATCTGTACCACTGATGGCAAGCTGGTGAGTAGTAACTGCATTTGATCATGTCTGTGTATAAAGTGGTTTTGCATGAGAAACACTCTGTACTGTCAATATATTTCTAAAAACTAAAGAAAAAAGTCTCATATTAAAAAACAAACAAACAAACAAAACAAACAAAGAAAAAAAACCCACTCAAGCAGGGTACGGTTACTACAGCCCAGAATGTCCCTAATCTTAATTGTTGTAATGATCTCTTCTGCACTGGTGAGCAACAGGTCCAGGTTGGTTTGTCCGATACATATATAAGGAATTTATTCAGGAGTCTTCTGGATTGCTTCAGCCCATTATGTTGCTTTTCCAGCAGAAATCCAGGTAGCTGAAATATCCCATATGTTTGAGAACCTGTAAGCATGATGCATCTTGTAGCTCACGCAAGTAGGTCTTGTCAACAGGCTCCCCTTGATCAGGTGGGCTGTAGGAGTTCCTGACTACCAGTTGTCCTTTGTTGGTCTGGTCCCTGGTTTTATCCCAGAAGCTCTCAAATTGCTAAGAGTTGTTTTTCAGAGGCAGCTCTCCACAGTATCCACTTAAAATGGAGGGCAAGTCTGCCACTCGTCCTACCCTGCTTGTCTTTTCTAAAAAGCTTCTAACCCTCAGTAGTAGTGTTCCACCAGTGTGAATCAGCCCACCACACTTCTGTGTTAGAAATTAGGTCATAGTTTTCTAATTGCACTATGATTTCCATCTCCTCTTGTTTATTTCCCATGCTGTGTACATTGGTGTAGAGGCACTTCAGTGGACTATCAGCTCTGTTAACCTTCTTAGAGAAGCCTGTCAAATTCCTTTGAGACAAATCTGAGATTATGACGTACAGCAGTGAATCAAGACTACAAGAATTTTTTAGTATATAGAAATCTTCTGCAAGGCAGCACTATCCTGATACTTACACATTTATGTACACTCACTGTTTCTAGTGATGCCTATATTCAAGTATGAACAGTCTGCTTACTAGAAACACTGATTTTGCAGACATTTAAACCACACATATAACTGAACTTTGTGTGGCGTTTTTTAATGCATTTGTAAATAGTTCAGAAGCTCATTTTGAAGTATTGTCTGTTTAAATTACTTCATCCAAGAGATGGTACTGTGTTCTGTGATATTTAAAATGAATGCTATTGCTCCTGTGTGGAAGTGGTGAGGAACTATAGCTTCTAATATGAGAGTATATATCTTACGGATGTGTACTCTGTGTTTGATTTTGGATGATGTGCAGCAGCCATTTGAGGCTATTTCTGAGATTATTTTTTTTGTCCTAGCAACTTGTGAAAGGCATGCTACACAAGATAGGCTTTATTTCCACGCTTAACCAACTATTTACCTGGGTAAATAGCTGGAAAAATCTCTGTAATCATTTTTCCTTTCCACTTGCTTGTGGAAAGTGGTAAAAGCTGAATAGATGACAGAAAAAGCAAACAGGATAGAAATACGTACAAACAAACAAGTCAGTAGGGTTCAGCTGAGTGTGTGGAGGGTACAAGTGTACTAGTATCAGATTCCACTGAGATACTGAATCTCTAATTCAGAAGAAAAAGTGATTTTTAGCTTGTCTTACCTTAAATCCCCTGTGATGAAAAAACACCAGATGGCTTTTGACTGAAGGGTGGTAGACAGAAACTGTTGCTTGGCAAGCTTTAATCAAATTTATAGAGAGCCATAAATTCTTCAGCCCAGGTAGCCTAAAACAATAAAAATTGAGCTGAAAATGAAAACAGTGATTTGTGTGTGCCTTTAGGAGAAATGATGTCTAATACTGAGAAAAGTGTGAAGTAACATGAAAATATGAGGGCAGAAAGGTATTATGAATAAAACAACCTATATTTACACCCAAAATCTTGGGGACAGAAAAGAGTATTTATATATATATGTATAGCTACTGATTGTTGACAGAGGCTAATAGTGCAGGTAATCTAAATACAGAAAATCCTCATTGATTGAATTAGTTCAGCCTCAGTTTGAATTGCTGTACAAAAACTTCTTAATATCTACACCTTTTATTTGGTACAAAAGTTTCCACTTGCAAAGTTCCAGTGGATCCTAAAGCTTACAGTTTGTCATTTTCAAGAAAAAGAGGGAATTGTCTGTTGCCTTGGGTCTACTTTAGCTTATTTTTTATGAAAAGTGTCTGATTACTTCTCACTGCTTGCCACTGGAAGTTTAAGGACTGCATGCTCACCTACTGCAGCTTAAGTTAGTTTTTTACTTGTTGACTCTTGGGGTTTCTAGTAGTATTCAAAGTTCAGGATAAACAAGTGAGTCACAGCTGATACAAAGAGCACAATAACACTATTTGATGGAGCAAATTCTCAGCTAAATTCTGAACATTGTCACCACATTAGCTGTGTGCTTTTGCCAGTGATGAGCAAGTGCCTGCATGCTGCTTTTGTACGAATCTGCTTCAGTGTAGGTAACCGCTGTCACAGTCTCTGCTGCTATAACGCATCACCCACCCATCACTATGCTCACATTCACTGTTTATTCTGCACAAACGTTTGACAACCATCAATGAATGTCAGGATGCGCAGTTTTTTTCTGTGTGGAAAATATCAAGCCTTGGCTTCATCTGCGCTTCTGTGTCAGATACCATTTTGTCAGACTTCCCCTCTGCTTCCATCTATGACATGGCAGCAAAATGTTATGGAGTATTGGTGGGAAGGTTCAACCTCTACTTGCATGCCACGTTTACTACTTCTGATGCTGCGGGCAAACATAATAAAATAGGAGGCATTATTTTTGGAGCAGCCCTTGTGTGCAGATTGACTTAGTTTCAGCTGGGATGGATATTTCTTCAGTTTGTCTGCTATGATGCTATGTTTTTACTCTAAGAGAAAAGCAATGTTAATAACATACAGATGTTTATAGCTTCTGCTAAGCAGAGCCAAGACTGTTCTCAGAGAAGGGCCCAAGGAGCAGGGACATTAGGACAGCTGACTTAAATGGCCAAGGGGATATTCCATACCATATGACATAATGCAGAAGGAGATCTGAAGGAAATAGTTAATCTTGCTCTTTTCAGCTGCTTGAGGGCTAACTGGGTATTGTTTGGGGCATGGTGAGCAATTGCTTGTGCATGATGTCTTACATGCACTTATATATATACATCTGAATATAGTCATAACTGTTTTCCTTTTCCTTTTCTCTGTCTTAGTAAATAGTTTTATCTCAACCTACAAGTCCTACTTCTTTTCCAATTTTCTCCCCCATTCCACTGGGAAGGGGTGGGGTGATTGAATGACTGTGCAGTGCTGAGCTACCTGCCAGGTTAAACCACAGCAGTATGTAAACATGTGAAATAATTTTCTTGGCTCCAGGTGAAACTGAGCGCACCCTTGGGAAGTCTGCAGGTAGCACTAAACTGATTGCTGCAGTTGATACAACAGAAGAGGTGCCATCCAACAGCATCAGAGATTTCTAGAGGCCTGGACTTGTTATCCTGACAGCAATATATGTGATCCTCACTTGTTATGAAGATTATTATTTTAAAAATCTAGTAAATCAACATAGGTTGTATAGATTAATCTGAAGATTGTTCCCTAGCCAAGTTGATCATTTGGAGAAGGGTGGAATATCTGTGAGAAAGCAATATTCGTGAAATAGTACTTTCTACATGTGCTCTGTATTGCATGGTATATGCACTGCAGAGAGTAGTTGTCCTAATTTTAACATGATGAGAATTTTTCATGAGGTACTAAGTTCATTTCAGTAAATCTGACTGTTTAAAACTTTTATTCATTGTAGACACACACACTCACCCAAAAAAATGATATCTAAAAGTTCTACCTGACTAAGAAGTGCATCTTGGCTGCATAGTAGATGAGTCGGTTGCAAAATTGGGTGTCTGATTATTTACATTACTGGGGGCCATAACCAGGAGTGGAATAAATACTTCAGAAAATGCTCCATTTTGTAGCTAAAATGCATTGTTTTAAAACCAAACCAAAAGTGGACTTTACTTCTGTGTATGAAACCGCTGCAAATGCTGTAATCATATGAAGGTTCAATAGGCGTTTCATGTAAGTGGCCTACAGAAGAGATGGTAAATTTGTTTTTTAAGAAGCTTTAAATACTCACTTATTATACCAACTATTGAAATTGCATTGTTTTAAATTATGCAGTGGTGCAGTTTCTGTGAGCATTTCCATGGAATTATAGAACAAGCACATCTGCATTTTTCTAAATAAGTATCTGCTTAAAGAAAAACAACCAGTGTTCCTAACTAGAAAAAAATGAGTTCAATTTTCATAGACAGCTTTTCATGTTAGTAACATGTACTTTCCTGAGCTTTCCAAATATCTGTGGAAGCCTAATGTAGATATGTGTTAGACATAAATTGGCTGTTAGCTATATTAGCTATCAAATTAGCTATAATTACTGTGTACTGATAATGAGATGGAAACTGAGTCACTGGAAAAGACTGATTTGGGAATTGATCATATCTTTCATCATGGAACTACACCTGTGCAGTTTTTCTTCTTGGTCTGGTTTATAAGAGCACTAAGAAAACAGCTCATAGATATATTTGGGATCTTTAATTTGAATTCAGAAATCTAAAGTTATTTTGCCAAGTGATTAAGTACACATGAATAAAACTCAAACACAGTAAGGGTTGAGACTTCTTTTTTCTTTCTTTCCTAATTGTATATTTCAGTAAGTTTAGAATCTGTTTTATACTTATATGCTATAGATGGAGCAGTGCTAATGATGATAAACTGTATGCTTGATATCTATGTGAAAAGGGAGTCAGGAAAAAAGCAATTTTGGACAATGCTGCATTATAGGTGATTAAAATAATGAATTTAAATTGGATGCCAGTATTGAAAAATATGAAACATTTACTTTCCTTTTATGTGTAGCTGGTATGACCTTCATTGTCTGAAATAGCAGGAAATATTATTTCTCTAGTAACTATACACCAATTTTAGCCTGATAGCTGTTAAGCGGAAAGCTTAGCATGAATAAATATAGATAGTAATTGTCAGGTCACGTCTCAGTGAGAGTTCATGTTGAGCAGTAATCTAAATGTAAGAGCTTATAATGAAATGAAATTCATAATGTAAAGGTCAAATCTGCCTGTAAGAGTCTTTCAAGGTAAGCTGCTGGACTGAAAAATTCCATTTTGTTTTAATAGATAGTAACATAGTACAACAAAACTAGCAAAACTAGGACATTTCCTCCCACTGAAACATGCAACATAGATTAGGGCCTGATTCTGCAGAAAAGCTGTATCAGCTTCCAAGTGGATGTTTTTTCTATGCAAGAAAAAAACTCTCTATAAAATATGAATGCTGCTCTTACAAACAATAAGAAATCATAGATAAACAGATAAAATCTGTTACAACTGTTAGCTTAAAACTCTTCATTCACTCTGCTTTATGGCTGCTGAAGAGCAAGGGTGTTTAAAATTCAAGTGTCTCTGGATAAGTGAAATGTTAGTTTATGATCATTCTTGACATCATGCTTGTTTGCAACTTGCCTTCAGCAACTAATATACTAATTGCTCATACACTGATGTATGAGCAAGTCAGCAGTGAAACATCAAAACCTAAGAAAGAAGGTGCAAAGCTAATGGCACAAAATCAATTTGCATGGAAGTTTGGCAGATCATTTCTAGCCAGTATTTCATGTGAATGAAATGACAATGCTGTCTGACCCAGTGGATGTGAAGCTTTTAATGAAGTACATTTAAACCTCTGAAAGGCTTAGATGGCTGATGACAAGGACCTCTCTACAAAACTTCTGTGACTGTTTTCAAATGTAATTTTTCCAAGTAGGCTTGGTTCAAATTGAGAGTGAAATATCTATGAGTTTGAAAAGTCTACTCCAAGATGGCTGTAGTGACTGAAGGTGTATTTGGTGAAGTATTCTCTCACTAGCACTGATTACCATTAGATGCCTAAGCATGTACTAATGTCTACCTCAGTAGTCACCTTTTCCAGCACTGAGCATGATTGTTCCATTGTAAGTCATCTTTACTTGTTTAATAGCCTTGATGATTTTTTCTTCCCCATTAATCGCCTGATTGCTTACTGAGCTCACGCACATGTATCTGCAGCATCTGATCCTTTACATGGTGCTTTCTTGTTTTGTTTTGTTTTGTTTTGTTTTGTTTGTTTGTTTTGTTTAATGTTGAAAATGTTTTCTCATTAGTTGGTTTCTTTTTTTTTCATAATGGGACAAATATAGCCCCTAGTTACTTTTAGACGAAATTCTCATTTACACTGTTTGTTTGGCTAAGTAACATCATGCATTCCTTCCTGTAACAAATTGTAACTCACTATGTGTATGATCTGTCCTTATGATAGTGTTTCCCTCTTTTAGTTCTCATGTTAGCCTGTTCACTAACACAAAGACTTGTCTTTACTTGCAATTGGATGTACTGTGCTATGGCATTAATATTTACAGGGATTGTTTTGTGGCACTATACATTAAACTCTTGGTAATGAAGGACAATACAAGTTTCTTGCCTGCTACTTTAATACCATTAGTTATGGTTCATGAACTGTTTACTGCAACATTAGGCACATGAAAGGAAGATTCTGCAATCATAATAGCTGGCTTCAGTAAATCCAGTCTTCTGTCATGTCGGCAATTGCCTGCTTCAAATTTCTGTCTGTAAAGGTCTGGAGAGCACAGAGTAGTACTGTAAAGTCACAGAGGTTGTGTTGGTTCCTTGCTTATTATGTATTTGCTCTTCACTGTTGTGATATTTCCATGGATAATGCTTGGGTAATGCTTGTTTAGTTGAAGATAGTTAGAAGTTGCAGGTGTACACAAAAGAATTGCTTTAGGTCATTCTTTTCTCAGGATGAAGGTACACTTCACTGCAAGCTGTCCATGCAGAAATGATGCATGGAGGAAAGAGCCATTGAAGTTACTTGGATAATCTGTTCCATAGATGAACCAAGTGGGAAAAATTAACTAGCTCTTTTGCCAGGTAACTTTTCTGGCAGGAAAACAGCCACTTTTAATTCCCTATTTTTGTATTATGTGCATTAGGGAAAAGTTAAAAGATGTTTTAAAACATAATTAAAGATACTTATTGTAGCTTACTGAAGAGACCTTATCTTTCTGACAGGTTCTCCATTTTTTTTTTTGAACTTAAGCTGGACTTCTGTATTTTCAATAGCCTGATCTACAATACACACAGCAACACTGTAATCAGCCTTGCTTATAAATACTTCGGAGGTAGTCAGATGAAAAGCACTATATCAGCTTTCAAGATACAAAGGTCCTTGTCTCTGACACTTGGAACTTGCAGAGTTTTAAATTATGTGTTTAATACAGCTGCAAAGCATTCTTCTTGGTTATATGTGTAAGCAAGTTTATTTGAGAAAATGATGAGACCCTTCATGCGTCAAGAGAACGAAATATATTTGTTCTGGATGATTAAGAAATTGTGTGAATTATGGTTCAACATTTACTGAAAGAATCAATGACCTTCTGTGGACTGCCTAAACCTTGAGGTTGTCTGTTTAAATCGCCGTGGAATGTTTGCTCTTTTCAATCACAGATGACTACGGTAGACTAATGGAGAGAGCTTCCGGTGGTCAGCGGATAAGGGCAACAGAGTCTGCGTGGTGGAAGAGCTGTCCAGCCTTTCTTGCGTGCGCTTAGTGGGGAGTATGTGCAATTAAGCGGGAGGAGTAGTGTTGCAACTCCTAGTTTTGCCACTTGATGGCAGCATTGACTACAAGTTCGCAGCGCGGTGCCTCTAAGTCTGGTCCGTGCTCTTCAGCCTCGTTAAACATCGGTCGTGTAAAAGATTGATAGCAATGCAAATGTAGTTATAACCGCTAGAGATAGTCACCTTCCACCCCAATTAGCCTTTGAATTGATTTAGTGAGAAAATAAATAAATAAATAAATAAACCACCACATCTATTATAGAATAAAAGTCTTAGAGATTAGTGTTGCATTATTTCACTACATTTGAAACATCTGTAGGTAAAAGGGCCTTACAGGCATCAATAGGCTTTAACATGATAAAGTGCTTTTAGCCTACATCAAAAGCAAATTACATGTTGACAATTTGTTTGCTGAGCAAAATGTAACTACAAGTATGATGGATTACGCTGGGCCACTGTAGCACTTTCAATATTGAGTTGGTAAATTATTTTCTTCTCATTATTTCATTTGTAGGAAGAATTAATTCATGAGTTGTTGCATATAATAAAATCATTAATTAAAAATAAAAATTTTTGCAAGGTAGAGGAAATCAATTATGTTTTGAAGTTTTATTAATGTTTTGATTTCATCTCTTTTCTGATACCTTTTTTCTTAAACCATTTTGCTGAAAAGAGCCTGGAATGAGGAGGGGTTGTAACAGTCCTCACTACACATCCTAGATATTTCCTGTTGACTGGCTAAAGCTGCTAGGAGAGAATGTAGGAAAGAAGAGAGTTCTCCAATTGAGAGGAAGCAAAAAAGAAGTGATTGTAAAAGGCTGGCACTGCTTCTAGTTTAAAGACAGACAAAATTTAGATAACACTGTGATCCCATTGCAGGTAAGAAATGCTATTTTTTTGAAAGGCAAAATTTCCCTGGTGCTTTATATCACACTGTTTTTGATGCTTTGCACCTGTGATGTAAATTAGCTCTATTGATAAAGGGGTACAGTGTGAACAAACAAAAGCCTTTGAAAACAGAATTGGCACTATAGCTGTATGATTCCTAATTAAGAATTTTTTCCCACCTTTTTCTTGTGTAAAATCTGTGCAGCTCTTTGCTTTCTATTTATATATTCATTTATATCCATTTGTGTTTGTATAAAGGATGAAGCTTAATGAGGTCTGTGTGGTCACAGAGGGATAAAACACTGTGAGATCAGATGTGGCCCTGTGTTGTGTGTAAGAGCAAGACCTTTGAGCTGTAAGTGTTCTTATTCTCTTCATTGTTCCTCAATCAATCTTTATTCAGTATGTAGCTTATATGGTTAACACTGTTTCAACGCAAAAGGTCATTTCAAAATATATTTCTGTCCTTTTTCCTACTAGGGGAAAATTACATCTTACAATTTTTATGGCAGCGTACAAATGCCTCACACAAAGCAGCATGCTTGTAGTGGGTCTGAAACCACAGCTACCACCTTCTATTCCCCACAGCAGATTTCTGGCTATTTCAAAGCCTATCCTGAAATTTAACTGAATGTGTACAGAGTCAGTTAGCAGATGGCAAAATATTTTGATAGACCTAATTAAGATGCTGCCTGTTGTGTGAAGTTGTAGTTTTACTTCAGATATCTGTATGTATAGTTAGCTTTCCAGTATTTAACAAATGAGGGTGGAGTCAAAGAGATATGATATAACAAGAAAGAAACAAATGAGCAGTGTTTGTCAAGCATTTCCTTAGAAGTGCAACAAGGTTGAAATATTTGCTAAATCTAGACTCTTCTATGAAAAAAATAGTAATAATTTAAAAAATAATGTGAGTTAACCTTGTTTTAGTTTTTCTTATAATGCTGTATTGGATACCTGTAGTGCACTGCAGCATTAGAATCCCACTTTATCATTATGATGTTTGCTTGGCAATCAATCAAAAATCAGCTAGAAGTAAAATCTCCTGAAGGCAGCCTGGAATTGATGGAATTTGTCCTTGTGTGTGTGCAGAAGTGTGAGACACACGAACTTTAAGAAAAATGTCATGCCTCCAAACTACAATATAATAATAATAATAACAACAACAACAACAACAATAATAATAGTAAAGGTACATTCTGCAAAATGTTTGTTTCCATATATCTCCAATTCCAAACATTTTAAGAAAAGCGTCATACTTGCAAACTACAGTATGATTTAAAACTGTGTATGTTCTGCAAAATATTTGCTTCTGCATATCTCCAATACCAAAGAAATAACCAATATACTGAAACATTTTGTCCAGGTAGCTAATATTGGCATTGATTTTTAATTTACATAGAAATTATTACAAATATATCAGTTAAAGTAGTTTCATTGCTTACAATCAAATTCCATAATTATATTTGCCATGTGGACAGCAGCAATACTTCCAGAGTTCAAAGGTCACTGGCAGCATAGGATTTAAAATTAGATCACAGTAAATATTGTTTCCTTACTTGAAAATGTGATGGACTATAGATGTTAAATATAAATAGCCCATTCTGTCAGGATGTTGTCCTTTTCCCCAGGGTTTGCTATTTTTAGAAGATGTGTTTCGTATTTGGTTCATGGATGATGGTTTGTCTCATGGTAGGTAACCACAGAGAGCTTATTTACCATATAAACAAGGCTTTATGCACTGTTTATAGAAGAATGAGAACACAGCAGTGAGGATAAGACTATTGAAAATACAAAGATACTAATCTAGCCTGGTTACACATTTCACAGGAACAAAAAAGTCAGTTCTTTCTGTAGTTGTAGCATCATATTCGTGTTTGTTATGTTTATTTTTCCAGTTATTCTTACAGATTTTTTTTTTTTCATTCAATTTCTAATCACACTTATATTTTCAGGAACTAAATATCTGTGATGCTAGTCGAGCTGATGATTTTATTAAGGAAGAAAGTGCTAAATTTTTAAATGCTTGTCTTTGAGGACGTAGATTTAACACAGGCATTCTCATTATAGAAAGTAGATTTAAAAAAAGTCACCCTATTTCAGTTTTCTCTAAAGATAAAATTTAATGGATTTTGCAGCAATTTAAAGGTATGAAAGGGGGGAGAGAGGGAGAACATCAATGCAGAGCCTACCTCGATTGACTTTTTTCTTGTGTCCTGACTGGCAATCTCAGAAATTTTCAACCATCTGAATATGCAATCTATGCCCCTCACATTGTTGTAGAAAAGAAGTGAAATTGAGCTGGGTCTATTGTTGGAAGGCATTGCTAATTCCTTTTAAAATGAGGGTAAGCTTTTTTTTTTCATCTGAGAAACTGATGCTAACGTCCCCTTTAATTGTTGTCTGATTTCCAAGAGAATGAAAGGTGCTATATTTTATAGCATTTCACATGGGTTTGTAGAATTTAATTACATCTAGTTAAAGCACTGCTAGGACTGGAAGTTTGCTGTTCTAAGATCAGCCTGACTGAAAAAGTGGTGTTCAGCAAATGGAAATATCCAGCAGCCCATTTGAAGGAAAATGTTTTAAAATGTGTAAATGAGACCACAAAAAATAATTCCCATGTCCAAACCTGTGAGGGAGAGAGAAGTGTCATGAAGCATGAAAGCCATTTCTTCAAAGTTCTTCCAAGATTTCTCCCATTCTCAACATTTGAGAGTGGTATGACAGTTGTGCAGTATTTTACAGTAGCATGATGTTTGAACGTCTTAGATTAAACTTAAAAATGTGTTGGAATTTTCTCTGTTGTAGACTGTAATGAAACAAGGCATCACTTCTATCACCTGTGTGCTACAGATTTATAAGGGGTATGTGGAAGGAAAGCATTAGTGAATTCAGTAAGGAAGTATATAAACAGAGCAAAGAAATGTAGAGATGTAGGTATTTGCTGTCTTTTTTGTAGCTTTAATGTTTTGCAGGTGAGGCTTAAGAAAACAGTCTTTTTATAAGAATATTTCTAAACTATGAGAATTTAATAGTAGTAAAGAAAAAAAATAAAAAGTAGAAATGACGTAGATTTTAGGATATACACCTAGATTATGTTTAACCTTTTCAGATACTTATTCTATGTTATCGTGCAGCCAAGTCCTAAAACATAACATGACTGATGTCAACAAATATTTTATTTATGTTTTCTGATTCTGTCAGGATTGGCATGTAACATATTCCAAAGACCTGTTGTCTTGTTTAACTCCTGATTGTAATTTTTTTCTGTTTATCTGTTTCTGTACTTTACAAGTTCAAAAATCCTGATGAATGACTTGGTATCTTTCAAACACCTGTTTGAAGTATCTGCTGAAACCTTAGGTGAAGGTGAAAAACCTTAACACTGTTCTACAATGTGTTTTCAAGTCTCATCTAGGTTAAGAATAGTGTCTATCTGCATACTTCAGTGACATTAATACTTTGAATTAGCACTGTCTGAGCCATCACCAGAACTGTCACAGTCACTGGTGTTTTCAGAGGACAATATACAAAATCATTACAGTGATTACAGAAGGTAAAAATGAATAATGAACATTTAAAAAATAAACTAGATATCAAACAAAACTGGAGAATGCTACCTGCTAACTGCAGGAGAAATTCTGTAGGTGTAGGCCAAAGGAGGGTATCTGATCCCCAGTTGTGCACTTTCTTGACTTTAGCACTTGAATTTTTGCATGTATGTTCTTAGGCCATGTATAATATGATAGTTCTAATCTAAAATAGAAAATATTCCATTTGTTTACTTCTAGAGGCATAAGAGACAAGTTTGGGAATTGCAACTACTTTGTATTTTTCAAGGGTTGTAGATAACCATCATGAAATATGAATAAAACACAATATGACATTTGTATGATATTGTACACAATGTATGACATTATTTAATTTTATGGTGGTGCATATTAGGAAACCATGCAGATAACACATGCTGCACCATTCTCAAAATGTTATCTGCTATGTCACCACCATTTTACAGATTGGAAACCAAAGCTGTGAGAGATTAAATGTCTGTTACATCTCTGAGATAGGACAGACTGGGTATATGCTGCTTGAATCCCAAGCTACTCCCAGTATTTCGGCCTCAACTTAGCTAATAGGATAATTTGTGGTTTGGTGGTACTCTTATCACACATTAACTGTTGAAATGGCATGTGAAATGTGAAACTGTTGCAATACACTGTGAAATGCTTTTTCTGGAAGAAAGCATTGTTGTTTTTTTTGCTATTAGCATTATTATTTTGAGAAATCCTTAAGAGAACCATGCTGTTTTGGATCCCTGATCCTGATCCACCTATTATGTCTGGCAGCCTACAAACTAAGCATTACTACGTTTATAACTTGGATGAGGTACAGTTAGCAATGAGTTAATCGTTTTTTAGTTTTCTTTTGTTTCAAACTGACAGTCCCAATTTGTGGAAATGTAAAATTTGTTTCCATGGTAACTTTTAGGCTTCAAGGCTAAAAAGATTGCTAAGTGTATGATATAGATTATAGCTGCTGAATTTTATTGCATTTAAAATGTGGCTGAATTGGAACAGTTTAGAGTAGTGAGATTTGGAAGGTCTGACTATGATATTTTGCTAACATCTTTGTTGTTCTAAGGTACAGGTAATTCCAGTGAAAAACTTGACTTAGGCCAGACTTTTTTTTTACTAAGAGAACTTGTTATGCAGTACTTGCCTATGTGAACTGAAATGATACTTGTATGCTGCTGAAATAGCAGAAACATTTGAGTATGGAGCACTGAACATTTTTTTATGGATAAATATTGAATTTTAAGGCCTATCTAAAGTCCCTGTATTTGTTGTTTGCTATGTATGAATTACATGCTTATATAAGGTGTCTATCTCCTTATTTCTACATGGTCTGCCAAGATTACCAGAAAAGCATAAATATTCTTACGTAATTAGACCTCAAGGTGAAAAACAGCAGTAACAAAGCTCTTGAAATTTGAAAGTCACGCTGCAGTTTTCAGTTTTCAGCTACAATCTTAAGAGTTCAGTGCTATCAAATCCAAATGTGAGCATGTTTTTGATTCAGCTTCAAACTCTGGTCTGTATTATGTGAGTATGCTTACTATGTTTTTAAACTATATTTTCATTGCTTCGTAATACAAGAGAAGCTAGTGATCTTCAAGGTCGTGATCAGTTCAGCTGTTCTTCAAGGCAGGTCTCTGTTAAACTCAGAAAATATCTTGTGTTTATAGTGATTTGATGTAAAAATTTTATGAGCAATTTTGAGAGCTGGCAGAGGTCCATGGTCTAAATAACTAAGAATCATGTGGCATCTGTTGAATTGAGAAAAACTGGAAACTGGACACTTAGAAGACACATTTTTTTTTTTTTTTAGCGCTTACAACCATTAGCTGACTGCTATTGTGCAAACTGGAGATTTTTTAATATATTTTATTATATATATACATATATTTATATATTTTTATATATTTTATTATACATACTTTGGGACAAAACTATGCTTTTAGTATTTTATCCCAATCGTTGTGCCATGTTCCTTGTGCATCTCCACGCAATTATAGTCCTGCTGTTTCTGTTCATAAATTTATAAAATTTAATGATTTTGAATTAAAAGTTTAGGGTCTCAAAAAAACCCAATAACTTTAGTCCTTTGAATGATGCTAGTAAAAGTCGTATTATTCAGTAAATGTTAGCTTAGTTAATGTGAGCATTGTAACAAACAGATAAATCAAGAACACATAAACAAAAAATAGTATCCATACTTCATCATTCTGTACTTATGAATGAGGCTCTGAAGGGAGTCATCTGTCAGTTCACTTCATTCCCTTCCAAAATATGTCAGTTTCAATTTCATTTTCAGAGGAAGAATAATTTCTGAAATATAACTAAATTCTTTCAAGATTCATGTAAATCAGCGCAAACAGTGACAGCAACAGTGGGCAGAACTCAACCATTAGCCATTTATTTATCATCATCCTCAACGAGCATGCATTCCTCACTGCTGGAGACAATATATAGGGACTGGAAAAAAGATGAAGTCTATTGGTAAAGAGGATGATAGAAAATGGTAGGAACCAGTCTCAGGAGGTTTGATTGATTCTCACAAACCTACTCATGGTTTATCAGCTTAAGTCTAGCCAATGGCCATCTAAAAGTACTCTCTTAGCAAGAAAAATTGTCACGTGAGTTATATATCTGCTCTTTACTCCCCCTCTCATTCATTTGAAGTAAGATTTGGAGTTAGGAAATAGGTGACAATTGCATTCTATGGTATCTATATGTTCAGTACATAGCCATTTCTTGCAATATTTACATTCCAGTCTGAAAAAGGACATGGTCTAATTTGAAGGTTCTGAGCTCTATTTTGTTAGAACTCTTCTGGCAGCCTACCTGATAACCCCAGATGTATATTTATAAAAAAGCCTAACCTGGTAATTCTCACATTGTTAGAGACAGAAGCTTATATATTGTTGAACAGAAAAACAATAGAGTCAGCAGGTAGGAATTCAGAACTAGAAATAGCTCCTGTCCAAGAACAGAAACCAAGGTATATAAATATATACCATGCAACCTACTGGCTTGGTGCAGAGTCATGAATTTTTGAATGTTTAGGTAAAAGGAAACTTCTGAATATTTTATAAAAAGGTAACAGAAGAGATTACATAGGGAGCAAAATTTGACATGCTGTAATATGGAGGGAAATGTAGTAAATCTTTAATAGGTTTGGTTTTTATCTTGTACAGATCAGAAAAGCTGATGATGGTCTTTGTACAGATTCTTTAGACCCAAGAAACAATTGTTCTCGTGAACATGTGCTGTGCTTTTCTATTGATTGAGTAGCTTTTCAAGGTTTGTTGCTCTTAGGTATTGTAAACATCAATGTCAATCATCTTCCCCTCCCTTTAGAAGGGGAAGAAAACTCAAGCTTCATGATAGCATAGATTAGAAGTGTTCCAGTGCTCTCAGGTCTCTGAACTAGTTCCCTGTGTTTTTAGGTTTGACATGAGCCAGTGCTATTTCTTTTCAACTCCTCTCTTTTTTTTTGTTTTCTCACCTAATATAACCTTAAATGTAGGGCACTATTTTTCATTTTCAGTTCCTGGAGATGAAAAATCAACTAGAAGAAATGAATGGTTAATTACTGAAATAGTTATTTAGGTGTTTGACTTAATTTCTTTGCTTAATCTTGAGCTAAAATACATGTACAATTAGGGAAAGGAGTCTGTGACACTGGGTGACTATTTGTAGAGACTTATAACTTAGATTAACATAATTCAATAGTATTATTCTATGGCTATGAACAATATTGTTGGACAATTATTTTTGAGGTTTAGGGTTATATATTAATTCATCAAACAAAACAGAAACCCAGAGGAAAGCGTCAGTTCTTCAGGTTGTGTTTTTTTTGTTTGTTTGGTTTGGTTTGGTTTTTTTTGAGTGTTATGTGTGCATGTGTGTGTGTGCTGATGTTACAGTTTTATTGATGGATTACTTTTCTGGGAAAAAGGAGGTTTCAAAGTAAGTAGTGCATTCTTTCAAATTGAAAAATACGAAATGTGGTAAGAGTTCCTGGGGACATGACTGTGAATAATCAGTACTAGGAGCTTTGCCTGTCTGTAAGATCCAGATTTGCTTCCCTGTAAGAGTCTATTGGTCCTTGGGGCCTAAAAGAAGCAAATGTTGACAGCAGTGCTTAAATCAGCGTGGTGTTTTTTACTGTAGGCATTTTTTTGCTTTTCAGAGGCATAATGGTCATGCTATTTTACGTGTTTTTTTATTGTTGCTTAGATTTTCTAGGTGAATAGGACTTCAGGCAATCAACTGATACAGCATTCTTTCAATAAATTATGTATGCAAGTAAGAATCTTTGTGAACGATTGCAAAATAAAACCTCTTGCTTAGCAAAACACTTGCTCCCAGTAAACACTGTCATGCTGTTGTTTTACAAGTAATAATGGTTTATGCTGTCCAAGTTTGTCATGTTTCTAGCAGATGGCAAAAAATAAACAAAAATTGTTTTGATTTTTGCATCCTGTGTCCAAATGAGTAATATATGTAGCTTGTATTTAGGCCCCAAAGTGTCTTGGGTTTTGAGTAGATGATGTACTTGTTCCACTGAAGGGATTATTCTGCTTGCTTTTTTTCCTGTCAGAATCCATGAAACAGTTAGCATAACTGTGTTATTTGATTCTCTGCTTGATGACTAGATAGTATATTTGATTGTGTGCTGCTAAAGCAGTTAATGTTATTTTTACAGGGAGATATTTTGCTTAGTCTGTTGCTTTACTCTATTTTCTTCATTCTGAATTCTCCCCCCAGTCAGGAAAAAAAAAATCAAAACTACATTTCTTTCTTTTTTTCCCCCTAAAATATTAACCAAATTGATGTCTTGAAATGTGTCTGGATCATCCTGCTCTATTCTTATTATTTCTTCTGCTTTATTCCCCAATCAACCCACATGGAAATATAATTGTACTAGATTAAAAAATTTCCTTGCAAAGGATACTTCTTGTTGTGTTTGCTTGTTGAAATATTGAACAGCTGGACATTTAATTGCTCAGGATCAGATGGGAAGTAATTTCCTTGGTTTTCTGTGATCTCAAAGACAGCAGGAGTTAACTTTTTTGAATGCCAATAGGTCGTAGGATAAAAAACTAACCAACTAACCATCCAACCATCCAACCAACCAACCAACCAACCAACCAACCTGTCATATTATCTAGATATGGCACCTTCATGTATGAATACATTTTTGTACAGGACATAATTGCTGGAAAATTTTGTATGTGCTTGATAGAAGGAAAAAAATCTAGTGGTAGAAATGGATGCTGAGAACTTAATTTGAATTTTTCTAATTGAAACTGCTGTAAGACTAGCAAGATGTTGAGTCAAGGTATTTAGAAAGGAAGGAAGATGGAGACACCTATAGGTAACCCTTCTGTAAGGCTCCTATCTCTGAAGGGATGAGGAAGGAGAGAATGTTCTTTAATTCAGCTGTAAAAATCTCACATGCTATCATCAAAAGATCTTGCTTTCAGAGGTTGTGCATATGTTTCTGGAAATTGAATTACTTCCTATGTGTCAATCATTCAATTCTAATGAAAGCAAATTCCAAATTTTTATTTGACTAAAATTAATCTCCAATTTATTTAAGATATACAATTTACAATCTTGTAAACTAGTGTGAATTTTTCTGAAAGTTTCTGAAATTTTTTACTCTACTCAGAGCTACCTTTTGCAGAAATGTTGACACTGTGACATTTTTGATGTCTGAAATGCATTGGAAGCCTCATTGTTAAATGACTTGCTATCAGACTGTCTTTTTATCTGGTATGTAGTTTGCTTAATGCTTTTAGGCTTCCTGTTGATTTATAGCTTGGACTATTAATAAAGTGAATAAGAAGAGAATTTGAGTATTCTGAGTTGTTTTAGAAGTAGTAAATGAGGTAATGACAAGCTGATAATGAATTGGTAGCATGTTCCAACTGAAGAAAATGTTTTTTTTAGAAAAGCTCTTATCTCATCATTAGCTAGGAAATAGCACTGTTGTTTTCTGGGCATCAATAGAAGCTCTCCTATGTGTAAACTCAGCAAACTGCTTTTTAGGAGTAAGAGCCTTGACTGCAAATAAAAGGGAATATTAACTTTCCAGGTTAAAAAGAGCAACAACAAAAGACAGAAACAAAAGAGCTCAAACCTCTTTACAGCACAGAATTAGGTTGTGTTAGAAACAGTTTAACGTTATTTTGAAGCTAGCTTTAATCTTGAGATGCTGTTCATTCAGATGATTGAAATATTTCTTGGTTACAGGCATAACTCTTCTTCTATTCTGTCCAAGGATGTCACCTTCTAGATGAATCTTCATGCTTTTCCAATTGCTAAGGTGACATTGTGAAAAAATTATATTCTTAATATCATAGAATTATAAAGGTTGGAAAAGACCTCTGGGACCATCTCGCTCAACTGTCCACTTATCTCCAAAATTACCCACTAATCCATATTGCTAAGTACTGCATCAACCCTGTCCTTAAATACCTCCACCTCTTCCCTGGGAAACCAGTTCCAATGTTTAATCATACTTTCAGAGAATATATTCTTCCTAATATCCAGCCTGAACCTCCTCTGGCGCAGCTTGAAGCCATTCATTCTAGTACTGTCCCTAGCTACATGGGAGAAGAGGTGACCCCCACCTTACCACAACCTCCTTTCAAGGAGTTGTAGAAAGTGATAAGGTCTCCTTTGTGTCTCCTTTTCTCCAGACTAAACAATCTCAGTTCTTTCAGCTGTTCCTCATAAGAATTGTATTCCAGACCTCTCACCAACTTTGTTGCCCTTCTCTGGATGTGCTTCAGGACCTCAATGCCTTTCTTCTAGCAAGATGCTCAAAACTGAATGCAGTACTCAGGATGTTGCCTCTCCAGAACTGGAAGAGGGGGAGGACCACCTCCCTATTCCTGCTGGCTATACTGATTTTGATTCAAGTGAGGATGTTGTTCCCCTTTTTAGCCACCTGGACACACCACTGGCTCATGTTCAACTGAATACTGTCCAACACCCCCAGATCCATTTCTTCCGCACAGTCTTCCATCCACTCTGCCCCAAGTCTATTGTGTTGCTAGGAGTTGTGACCAAATTGCAGGACCTGACACTTGGTCTTGTTGAAATTCATTCTGTGGGCCTCAAGGCCTCGACCTATCTATTCAGCTGTCCAGGTCCCTCTGAAGGCTCTTCCTACCCAAAGCCAGATCAGCTGTTCTCCTCATCTTGATGTCATCTGCAAACTTACTAAGGGTGGGGTGTACTCCATCCCCTCATTCAGATCATCAGTGAAGGTATTAAACAGGATGGGCCCCAATACTAACTCCTGGGTAGCACTACTCATGACCAGTCACTATCTAGATTTAATATTCACCACCACTCTCTGGGCCTGGATGTGCAGCCAGTTCTTAACCCGGCAACAAATGTACCTGTCCAAGCCATGGGCTACCAACTTCTTTGGGAGGAAAGGCTTTGCTGAAGTCTAAGCAGACTAGATCAGCAGCTTTCCTGCCTGGCTGGTCACTTCATTGTAGAAGGAGATGAGATTGTTCAGGCACTACCTGCCATTCTCTAACTCATACTGACTGGACCTGATCCCCCATCTGTCTTGCACAGGATGTGTGATCTCACTAAAGATTATCTGCTCCACAGTCTTTCCTGAGATCAGTCAACAGACCTGTAGTTCCCCAGATCCTCCTTGGGTTCCTTCTTATAGATGAGAATCACTTTGGCAAGCCTCCAGTCTTCTGGGTCCTCTCTGGTTTACCGGGAACATTGATAGGTGGTGGAAAGCAGCTTGGCAGGCACTTCCACCAGCTCTCACAGCGCAGTTGGGTGGATCCCATCTAGCCCCATGGACTTGTGGCAATCAAGATGGAGTAGCAGGTCTCTGTCTGTTTCTACTTGAATCTTGGAGAGGTAGAGAACCCCAAGGACAATCGGTCTGACTTTATGACTGATGTAAAGAAGGCATTGAGAATCTCAGCCTTTTCCTCATCCTCAGTAGTCACGTTTCTTGCATGAAAGAGAACTGGCCCTAAAAATGGAGCCCTGTGGAACTCTGCTAATGACTGGCTGCCAGCTTGATGTAAAACCATTAAGCTGTAAAGCTTTCAGCCCAACCTATCATCCAATTGCTCATCCACTGCATTATGGGTGAGTAGCTAGCACACCCCAAACTGAAATATCCAAAAGTTTAGAGGGGCATTAGAAAAAATACATTCATGAATGGAAAATGAAGCATTGATGTATTTTTCTCTTTTTTATCATACTGCATAAGAAGATTATATATACACCATTCACATTATTAATGTAAGTGCTTTGCAGTGCTGGAGCTTACAATGCTTAATAAAGTGTTCTTTAATTTCTCGCTAATTTGAACATAGGAAAGTTTGATTTAAATCTTATCAGGGTTTTTTGTTTTTTTTTTTTCAAGTAATGTTTGTTTGTTTTTTCCTATGTTAGTGATTCATTCTAGGAACTTCTTTCAAATCATCAAAGCATATTTGTATTTCTTTTCAACTGCATTTTACTTGTCAAAATGCAAACACATTCATAAGCTTACTTACATTTCAACACAGTAATTGCTAAATCATTTAGGAGGAAGAAAATCAAAAAGTCACATAAGCAGCTGTTATTATGCATGGATATTTATAATGTCTGATTCTCAGCATAACCTTAGATTACAATGCAGGTTAAATTTGCCTGGCTGATTTATGAGTATAATGTAAACTCTAGACTGAGGTAATGATATTGCAATATAAAGCTGTTCTGTTGCAAAGTACAGACCTTAGCACTGCAAAGCTCTGGATTCATTTCCATGTGATCATTCAGGCACTATGGAGGGATTATGCTTTTATTGTATTTTTTTCATGAATACATGAATGAATAATAAGTTCAACAAACAAGAGTTCCCTACTGGGTATATCAAACAAATCATTTTGTAAGGTGTTCTGAATTTTAATCAGTCATCCTCAGCACTCCTTGTCCTGCTAAGGTCTGTGCATTAACAAAGTTAGCATTTTGCACTACTGTAAATGTTTCTGAGTCTTGAGCAGAATGACCAAGATCAAGAGGTTGAAAAAGGGAGTGAGAGGAAACATCCTTTATATTTGTATGCATTTTGATTGCATTTGCCTTTCCACCCGTGACAAGCTTGTTTGTGTTGTATTAGCGCGTCCAGAATGTGTGCTTGATTTCTGTGCCTTTTACTGAGTTATTTTCCTTAAAATAAAACGAAAAAGTTACACTAGAGCTACAAAAAAGTACATGTGTATGCACAAATACGCATACATATGAAAACTTAAAATCTTGAAAAAGAAGAAGAAAATGAAAAGGAGGACTGTGTGTAGAATATTAAAATTTTAATTTCTTATTGGTTGAATTTCATATATCTAACATAACAGTAAAATCCCAGTTTGTTAATAGTAAAGAGGGAAGAATATACAAGCAGTGTAAGGCTTTGCAGTATTTTTTGTATTTTGTGGCACCGGTGTCAACAAACCATGTTGAATTTTTCTATACATTTTAAAATAAATAGTAGAAATGTTTACACATATAGAGAATTCCTTGCATACACAATACCTGAAGCTAGATATCTTGTGGGCATACATAAATTCAGAGAATAAATAAATAAATAATTAAATAAATCGGAGGGAAAACTTCAGATTTGTCCCAGAGGTCTGTGGAATAGCTGCAATATGAATGCAATGTGTCTGAAAGCGCAGCTGATGCGCCTCTATGCCAATGCATGCAGCGTAGGGAATAAGCAAGGGGGAGAGGAAACTGTGGTGTGCGCAAAAAATTGTGATCTTACTGCCATCACAGAAGCATGGTGGGATGATTCACATACAGGTGGACAGGGCTTTGAGCAACCTGATCTACTGGGAGGTATCCCTGCCTATGGCAGAGGAGTTGGAGCTGATGATCTTAAAGGTCTCTTCCAGCCCAAACCATTCTATGATTCTATGATAATTGGAACACTATCATTGAAGACTATACATTTTTCAGAAGGGATGAGCAAGGTAGGAGAGGGAGGGGAGTTACACTGTATCTTATGGATTGGGTAAACTGCAAGGAGCTTCACTGAGAAACTGTCAGGCAAAGGTGGAGAGCCTATGGGTTAAGATTAGGGATGGGACCAATAAAGGACAGCTGGTAGATGGGGTCTACTATAGGTCACTTGATAAAGAGGAGCCTGTTGATGAGGCCTTCTGGCATCAGCTGCAAGAAGTTTCATGCTTACAGGCTCTCATCCTGGTGTGGGACCTCAATTACCCAAATATCTGCTGGCAAGACAGCATAGTGAGCTGTAAGCGATCCTGGAAACTTCTGGTATCCATTGATGATAACTTTCTGGTTCAAATATTGGACAGTCCAACCAGAGGTGAAGTGTTGTTTGACCTGGTGCTCACCAATTTGGAGGAGATTGTTAAAGATACGAAGTTCAGAGGCATACTGGGCTGCCATGACTATGCCCTGGCTGAATTCACAATGCTGATGAACATCAGCCTGGGCGAAGAGTGGAGTCAGGACACTGAACTTCAAGAGAGTGAACTTCAGGGTAGATAAGGTATTGTTGAATGAAATCTCCCAGGATATAAAAGGAGTGGGAAAGGGTTGGAGCAAAGCTGGCTACTCTTTAAGGATGGAAAAAGGGCATGAGTTTTCTGTCTCCAAGTTTAGGAAAACCAGCAGGGGAAGCAGGAAACTGGCATGGTTTGGCAAGGACCTGCTGGTTAAACTGAGGGAAAGGGAGAAAGCAAATCCAAGACTGTAGGGGCAAAGCAAGTCCAAGACTGACTCATGAGACTGAATGTGTACAAGTTCATGGGGTTGGATAACATGCACCCCAGTGTCCCAAGGGAGCTGGCTGAGGTGATTGATGAGTTGCTCTCCATCATATTTGAAAAGTCATGACTGTCAGACACAGTTGCTGGGTACTGGAAAAAGGGAAATATCACTCTCATTTACAAGGAAGGCAGAAAGGACCCAAGGAACTACAGACCATTAAGCCTCACCTCTATGCCTGGGAAGATCATGGAATAGATTCTCCTGGAAGATATTATGAGCAAGATGAGCAGGTGATCCAGACATCCAGCATGGTTTCACCAAAGGCAGATTGTGCCTGACCTGTCTAGTGGCCTTCTATGATGAAGTGACGTCACTGTTAGATAAAGAGAAGGCAGCTGATGTCATCTACCTGGACTTGTGCAAGGCCTTTGACATGGTCCCTCACCGCATCCTTATCTCTAAATTGGAGACAGATTTGAAGAGTGAACTACCTGGTGGATAAGGAATTGTTTGGGAGGTCACAGCCACAGAGTTATGGTCAATGGTTCTATGTCCAGGTGAAAGCTGGTAATGAGTGGTGTCCCTGAGTGATCTGTCATGGGGCCAGTACACTAACATCTTTATCAGTGACATAGATGATGGGATTGAGTGCATCCTCAGCAAGTTTGCTGAGTGGTATAGTTGATTCAGTAGAATGAAGGGATGCCTTCCAGAGGGACCTTGATAAACTCAAAAGGTGGTCCACTGTGAACCTAATGAGATTCTCTGAAGCAAAGTGCAAGGTTTTGCACTTAGGTCGAGGTAATTTCAAGTATGTATACAAACTGGGAGAGCTACTTGAGAATAGCCCTGCAGAGAAGGACTTATAAGTCTTCTTTGATGTAAAACTTAAGGTGACCCAGCAGTGAGCTTTTGTAGCCTGGTAGGCCAATGGTATCCTGGGTTCCATCAGAAGAGTGGTCACCAGCAGGGCAAGGGAGGAGATTGTCCAAAGGAAGGGAGACTTAGCTTAGTTGCTGGGGGCAAGCAGAGAGTGGTGAGGTGCTAAAACGGGTTGCCCAGAGAGGTTTTGGATACGCCATCCCTGGAGGTGTTTAAGACCAGGTTGGATGGAGCCATGGGCGATCTGATCTAGTATTTGATCTAGCAGACAACAACCCTGACTGTGGCAGGGAGGTTAGAACTTTTTGATCCTTTAGGTCCTTCCTCTCCAACCAATCCCATTCTATGAAATGTCTATAGGTTATCCCAAAGGTGTGATTGCATTTATGGTGAGAGCAAGACGAGGTGGAAGAGGGTAGGGAAGAGATATTTGTGTGAAAGTAACGGCCTGGTACCACAGTTTTTACTGTCCCTCTTGCCCAACTTCATCCCTACTCTATTTTTCTGAGAAGGTCAGAATTTTTGGCCTTCAACTCTCTAAACTCTACCCTGCCTTCTATCTAAGGATGTTATTGAAGTTTTTTGTTTGTTGTTAAAGTATAAGGAAAAAAAAAAAAAGAACTTGTAAGCCCTTTATGGTGTTGTTTACAACATGCATTCAAACTTCTATAAAACCATTCTCAAACAAAAGCATCCCGTAAAAGTGGAATTTGAAAATTACTGTTATGTATATTCATCACAACTTAAACTTTTTTTTTTTTTTTGAGATTTTTTTTCTTGATGGATAACAGGTTGGAACTAAACAGTAGAAGGATTTAGCTTCCATCCCATTCCTCTATACCTTCCCCTGTCCCACAGTGTTCAAGAAGGTAGTGCTGGTCTGTGGACTACTTTCACATTTACCAGAGAAAGGTAGTAGTTATGCTTACTAGGATAGTTATTTGACAGCTTGCTGATGTTAACAGAATCTTCCTTCCCTCCAGCTGGCATGTGTTCCATTTATGGTTCTTGTTTTATCATGAAAGAATTGGCACATCTATCTAAAGGCTGGAAGAATGGCATTAAGATTCAGTCCAAAATTACTGGTATTATGTGACAATTCTACTAACATTTTAAATCTCTTTGTTTCATTTTAGATAATTGTGTTTTTTACATGAAGATTGCCAGAAAGTTAGTGCCTGCATTTTTAATTTTGCATGTATGTATTTAAGACTACTTTGAAGTGGTGTCCGGAGATGATATAGCTACATTGCTGTTGTCTGTTTGACTAGAGTGTCCATCCTGGTGATATGAATTCTCTATTTCCTTTGTTGTTGCTGTTGTTGTGGACTTGAGCTTTTTGTTTGAAGTTGGCTTTGAGCAATATGGAACTGCCAATGTAAAACAAGCAACACCAAATTTTCTCAAATCTAAAAGACATAGAATCTGGATGTCTCATTTCACAGAGAAAGGAATTACAAAACAAGACAAAAAAGAATGGCTGCAACTGAAAAGGATCTTTAGGTCAGAATTGTATTATTGATTTATTTGCCACAAATGTTTGCTTCCCCAATTATAGTTAAAGCTTTTACTGCATGAACACCCAATGAAAGCACCCTTATTGATTTTAAACAAAATGATTCCTAAGTGTATGTTTTAATGTTTGAAGGAGTGAGAGATCTTTTCCACACTATTGACAGAAGTGAAACGAAAAGTAAAACCTAGCATTAAACCTCTATCAAAAATTATAATAATAATAATTATTATAAGAGAAAAAGAGGAAAGAACAAAAAAAATTCAAATCATACTATTTTGAAGTTATTTAAACTTCACACTCATTTTGGTGAATTGGACAGCATGTTGCTCATGATGTAAAAAAACCTGAATTTTTCTTCAGTGGAATGAATTCATTTGTCTGGGAGAGCCCTAGAATATACTGTGAAGTTAGGCCTTTAGTCTCTTCTGTGTCCTCACACTTTATTTGTGCTCTCTTTGTTACTCTCTCTGAAAAATACAGTTGTAGTTTCTACATAATAAAGTAATAAAAAAATACTAGTGTAGAAGAGTGTATTAAGGACCTGTCTGTAAAGTCTTTTGGGAATGACCTATTTTATAGACTCATCTTATTTCAACATTTCCCCTTAGTTTTAAAAGAAAAATCTGTATCCTCAAATTATTGAATAAATTTGGAAGCTGTTTGCAATTGTCATTGTTCTTTTTGTAATATGCTTACCAAAATGTTTAAAGTACATTCAGTGCCACCTCACTAATTCCAGGACACACAAACTGTATCCTCAGTGTCTGTCTTTTCCTTTATTAGACTTGTTTGCTGATAGAGTTTTCTCTATTGAAGTATAATGCAGAAAGAATATTCCTTTCTACTAAAGAGCTATAGATGCTAGTAGGTAATAAACTTGAATTTTACAAAACTCTGTGCATGTTCATAAATGGCTATATTACAATTATTCTCATTAGAAATTGTTGTCTTTCATTCACATCCTAATATGTCTTGGAGTATTCTGTACACTCTGCCTGGAAGAAGTGCCACTAGAAACTCTAGACTTGAAATTTATCTTTTTAGGTTTCTTTTTCTTCCTCAACGCAAACTGCGTACAAGCAACCACATCTTAACATCGTCCGTTCCTTTTTAAAGCACTAGTCACATAAGTCCTTGAAAAGATGTGCATCTTTTCTATAAAAACTGAATTTGTCCTTGAATGTTTTCTACAGTGAGTTTTATTTGAAACTAGAGCATCTTAGTCTATGTATAGTTGATTAATACTGCTTGTGTTTTTTCCTGACTTGATACCTCAGATAAGAGGCAACTACATTGATCTGTGCAAAGGGATCTGCTGCACTGAAGAGCTCACATCCTTCTGGGTTTGAGAATGAGTAGAGCTAAAAGAAGTATTGTATGGATAAGGAAGCAGCTGAGGAAAAAGAATGTAACTCAGTCAAGGTCACTAAATAAGTCTGTAATTTTTTTTTTAATGTAGAGAACATCCCTCTTGAACATGGCAATCTTAGGCTGGAATGAGCTTCAGAAAGTGTTTGATTAAAAGACCAATGTGTCTGAATAGAAATTCTTCAAAATAATCACAGAAACACAGAATTGTAGGGGTTGGGAAGTGACCTCTAGAGATCATTGAGTCCAGCCCTGCTGCCAAAGCAGGCTCCCTAAACCAAGTTGCATGGGTAAACAAGACAGGGATCTTCCAGAAGGAGTCCATTGGAGGGCCACAAAGATGTCAAAGGGCCTGGAGCATCTCCTGTATGAGGAAAGACTGGGTGACCTGGGTCTGTTCAGCCTGGGGAAAAGAAGACTGAATGGGACCTGATTAATGTTTAGAAATATCTGAAGGGATGTGGGAGGCAAATGGGTTAGGCCAAATTCTTCTTGGGGGTGTATAGTGATAGAGCAAGGAGTAACAGCCTAAAACTTGAACAAAGAAAGTTCTGTAATAACAGAATAAGAACTTCTTTATAGTAAGGGTGACAGAGACATGTAACAGATTGCCCAGGGAGGTTGTGGAGTCTTCTCTGCAGATATTCAAGAGCTGACTGGGTGCCTACCTTTGTAACCTATTGTAGGGAACCTGCTTTAGCTTGAGGTTGGACTTGATTTCTTGAGGTCCTTTCCAACCCCTGCAATTCTGTGTTTCTTCAGGAATTCAGGAATAAAGAGAGTATAAGACCCGTGAAAGGGATGAGTGACTCAGAAGGACTGTAGAGCTGTTGTCAGGCTGTACAATGAAAAAATTAAAAGGGCCGAAGACCAATTATATAACTCCATTTAGCTAGTAAAAGACAAGGCAAACAGACTGACACCACACCAGCAGCACCATCACAAAAAATAATGCTTTTATAAATACTTCAGTGGCGAAAGAGGAGTTAAGAATAGTCACTCTTTTTTGGATGTGAGAGGAAAGAATGGCAAAAAATGGGGATAAAGGGGAGGTACTCAATCCCCGTTTTTGGTCTTAGTCTTTATTAATTAAGGCCAATTGTTCTCAGCATGCACGACCCGTTGTGTTGGGAAACAGGATGTGTGTTGAAGCCCTTATAAGGCAGTAGGACACTGCAGTTAATATACTGCATATGTTGAACATTCATATGCTTATGAGTCCAGATAGGATTGATCCGCAGGTATTGAAAGATTGATAGCAGTGCTCTCAAACGCAGTATTAATAATTTATCAGCATTCCTGTCTAACCAGGGAGGTCCTTATTGACTGGAGGTTAGCAAATGTGACAAAGAAGGGCAGGAAAGAGGATCCAGGGAACTACAGTCCTGTCATTGTGACGATGGTATCAAGGAAGGTTATGGAGCAGATAATCTTGAGTACCATCACACAATATGTACAAGACAATTAAGTGATCAGATGCAGGCATCATGGGTTTGTGAAAGGAAGGTCTTGCCTGAATAACCTAATCTCCTTCTCTGACAAGATAAGCTGCTTCGTAGATGAGGGGCAGGCTGTGGATATTGTTAACCTCGATTTTAATAAAGTGTTTGACATTGCCTCCCCCAGAATTCTCCTGGATAAAGTGGCTGCTTGTGGCCTGGGCAGGTACACTGTTTGCTGCTGAGGAACTTTCTGGATGGCAGGGCTCAAAGAGCCATAGCAAATGGAATTCAGTTCAGTGGGTAGCTGGTCACCAGTGGTATTCCTGAGGGCTCAGTACTGGGGCTAGTTTTGTTTAACACTTCTATCAGTGATCTGAAGGAGGGCATTGTGTCCATCCTCAGTAAGTTTGCAGACAGTATCACTTCGGCTGCAGTATTAGTCTGCTTGAAGGTAGCAAGGATTTGCTGAAGGATCTGGATAGGCTGGGTCAATGGTCTGAGTCTGGTCATGTGACATTCAACAAGGCTAAATGCTGGGTGCTTGCACTTTGGTCACAACAACCTCATGCTGCTATATAAACATGCGACAGAGTGCTTAGGAAGCCACCAGCAGAAGAACGGAGGATGCTGGCTGAACATGAGCTGGAAGTGTGTCTAGGTGACCAGGAAGAGCAATGGCACCTTGGTTTTATCAGAAATAATATGGTTGGCAGGATGAGGGAGGTGATTCTCTCTCTGTACTCAGCACTGGTGAGATTGCACCTTGCCTGCTGTATTCAGTTTTGGGACCTTTACTACTAGAAGGATACAGTTTCTAGAGCACACACAGAGAAGAGCAAGCAAGTTGTTGATGAAAGTGGAGAACAAAAGATATGAGCATGACTGGAAGAACTGGAGCTGTGTAATCTGAAGAGGAGATCTTAAGGGAGACCTCATTGCTCTCTGTAACTACCTGAGTGAAGGCTGCAGCGAGGAGGGTGCTGATTTCTTTTCTTGGGTACATGACAGGATACAAGGAAGCGGCCTCAAGTTACAACAAGGAAATTCAGACTGCGTATCTTGACTAAGAGAGTCATTGGGCATTGGAACATACTACCCACAGAAGTCACTGTTCCTGGAGGTGTTTAGAAGATGTGTATGTCATGCTTAGGTACTGGTTTAGTATTGGAATCTGGTAGGTCAGGCGATGGTTGTATTTTATGATATTGAAGGTCTTTTCTAACCTAGATGATTCTATGACTTAATAGCTACAGGCTCCCCTTTTAAGCACTTAGTATTAAACAGCTGCATCTGGTTATTGGATGTGGATTGACCTTAAGATTTCATACAGGTAATTCACTTTTGTTTGCAAGGTGCCCAGGGTATACTGCCTTAATTTACAAGAACTGTGGGGTAGACAGTTATGTTCTATTATGTCTTTGTGGGCTGATCATTTTCCAGCTCACCTTCAATTTCAATAAATTACAACTTTGTTTGTTTCGGTGGTTTGAGAAATCCTTCTATTTCTTTTTCATGTCTGAAATGGTTTATATTAAAGCTTTCATAATACCCATTCAGTTTCTGTGTTAAATTGATGTTTAAATTGGAATGAAAGTAGGAACCTTGGCAGTTTAGATAATTCACTTCATCTGGTGGCCAGCTATGTTAACAATCACATCATATGCCAGCATTTACACTAGATGAAAGAAGTCCCTGGGGCACTAGAACTGCATTTTAGAAGCAGAGTGAAAAATACAGTTATGGTCTTTGTTTCATCATTTTAATTTGTAAAATGGTAAATTATTTTAACTGGAATTTTAAAGTGTTAAAGGAATACTTTAAAGGTTATGTTACGAGTTATTTTGGGTGGATTAGCATTGGAAACTGTATGACAATTGATCAGTATTCTGGGCAGGCTGTATTCAGCACAGTGTCAGCAAATTATGTCTTTTTATTCCAGCGTATTGAGAACTTGGAGGAAATGGTGTATTGTTAGCATATGAATAACATCAAAGACTGCTATTGCAAGATGTATTTCAGACTTCTGAAATAAAATGCTTTGCTTCCTGTTCATGTATTTAAGTGCCTCCCCTTAATAGAACGCATGCCTGAATCCCAAAGTTTTTCTTTTGCCTGGCATGGTTGAGCTGAGTTTCAGGAATCAGTCACTGATGTATGACTGCATATTCCATCACTTAGCAAAAACATTTGCAATAGGTAATAAGTTTCCTACTTGAAGAGTAGAAAGTGAATTTGATTAAAAATAGGGTCCCTAAAGGAAAAGGTGTTTTTTTTTTCTGTTTTGTTGTTGCTGTTGTTGTTTGTTTTTTTTGTTTTTGTTTTTAGAGCAGTTCTTACAGAATGTATTTATCATCATTCAATTTTCTCTGATAACATTAGGGTCTGTAAATGTGAGGCATATAAAGCATGAGTTTAAGCAGTCCTTTGCACTACAAGTTGCTCTGATTTGGCCTTCATTAATGTTTCCCATTATTACATTTCTGAAATTATGACAAATTAAAAATAATAATAATCCTGCAGATATCTTTGCACTACCATCCTCAATAATAAATATACTTTTATTTCTTTACTTGTTCCTAACAGAGGCAGGGAAGTTCTGTTTCACTTTTGCTATCAGAGTTGTGATTCTATGCACGAAAGGAAATACTTGTACCTTGAAAATCTCAGCAGGATTGTGTCTGTGGTATGAAAGCCTGTTTGGCAAAGTAATTCCAACTGCTTAAAATATTCAGTCTATTAGATTAAAGGCTCTAGGTAACAAGGTTAGTTTACCTCAAGCATCAACTACTTACTTTAGTAGTGTAGTACTATTAAAAGTAGAAATATGTAAGGTGGTGTTGTAGAGGAGCATTTGACTCATTAAGACTACTTATTTTGCATAGCAGCTTTGTTTACTGATGGTGTAGAATGGCATTTATAATTGAAGGTCATTGCAAGTTAAATTGAAAACATTTAACACTAGAATTAAACTTTCGGAAATTGGAGGCTCAGCACATCAGGAAATTTCTAGTACTTTGAGCCTATTCCAGCTCACACCAAATGTGAATCTGGCTCAGACAGATTTGTGTGTCAAAGCATATTAATGTACCCCACAATTCCCATGCTTTCAAATTCATTGGTAAAATTTCAAAGGCCATCGTTCCTGAAATACTATACTATTGCTGTTGCAGCTTTTCCAGCAATAAAAGATCTGTATAAGGTTCTGCTCTGTTGCCCTTGCTTAGAAACACTCTGATCCACCAAATCACTTAAGCACATGTTTCACTTTGGACCCATGAATAATCCTATTGAAGTTAAAGAGCCTACGCATGCTTAAGTGCTTTGCAGGACAGAGGACAAGACGTGTCCTTCCCTTCAAATGGCTACACAGATGGGGAAAGATGGGACCAACCTGTTTCTTGGTTGGCTACTGGAAACAGTGTTGATTCCACTCTCATTTTAGATTACATCTTTAGCTTACAACTAACTGTATTTTCAAACAAAACAAGTGACTATTGCTTTCTGCACTAAACACAGAGTTCTTACTTTATAAGGCAAAGATGAAGGGGAGAGAAAAAAAACTAAATTAACTCCAGAAAAATTCATCAATTTACTGTACACACGTGGCCTTGTTTTAAAATAATAATAATAATAAATCATATGTCCTTCCAGGTATTTCTTTGTCACTTTACTGATAAAAAGATTTACAGCAAAGTATTTTCATTCTTCTAAAGTACTTTGGGGAAAAGTAATTCCCTGAAATGAATCTATAACTTTAAAGAGCGAATTAGCCAATAGTGTGATGACTGCATATTCTGGATTATTGCTAGTCTTGCTGCACTTACACATGTGCTGAAGATTTAAAGACGTCTCAGGTGGTCTAAACCTCTTGCCACCCAGACTGATTTTGGTTTTAATATACTATAAATAAATGCCAGAAGCCACACATTGTTATTAAGCAGTGCTGTGGTAACTTTTAGGACTGGCAGTAAGTCAGTGGAAATGATCTGTTAAAATGACATAAATAAGACTGGTAGATTCTTTCTCTATTCTATAAAAAGCAGTTCTAAAATATTGCTTTTTAAGAACCAACTCCTTATCACTATAATATGTCTCTACATCTTACTCTTTGTTTCATTTCAGAAGGTGTGCTTAAAGACAAAGCTAATTGAATATATGAATACCTTAAATGAGAATTGACAAGACCAAGTGCACCTTGGAAATGAAAGAATTACATAATATTATTTGCATTTATTTCCAAATTATCAGATATATTGCAAAGCACCTGTGCCAGAAACGTGCAGGTATTTTCAACAGGACTTCATAAAATTAGCATTTTCAATTAATTAAAATTAATTAATTGAATAATTTTTTTGTTTTAAAAGGGCCATAAGATGTTAAACACTAACACTCCTTTTTCCTAATGAGTGCCAATTCTGAAAACAACTGTCCTAAAGAGCTTTGTGCTATCTGCTGTGAAAATTGGCAGAACATTTGCAAAATAATACTTTGATGAAAATCTATCCAGTGAGTTCTTAATGCATTTTCTTCTAGATACTATGCAATTCATCCACCCTCAAGTTTGCTTGAAAAACTGTTATAAGCAAAATACTGCAGCTGAGTTATTGATAAAGTGGGATGATGGGTGAACTAAGGACTTTGCTTGTCTGCAGAGAAATAACTGTGTTCATTATTCATGTTTAATATATGTAGAAGACAAGGTCTTAAGGAAGAGTCAAGGGTTAGAGGAGATACTGAAGGTTGTCCTGAGTACCTGTGTTTCACTGATGGAACAATACTATCGTTGTTGTTTTTCCCTATAATAAAGTAGACAAAATTATTTTCTCTTGAGTGTAAGGACTGATTTTGATCATAACTTGTCTAAACCCCAGTGTGTTAAATTGTCATGATGGTTTAAGAGGAGCAAGTAGTAAAGAGAAAGATGAATTCACACACCCCTATGTTTGTCTACATTCTCCTCTCTGTCTTCATTACTGCAGTCAGAGAGAAAATAAAAACAATTTCTTTTTAAATTCTACTGAGAATGTGAAAAATCTGAAGGACCCTGAGACTGTATTAAGCCTATTGGTGCAGGTGATGCAACAGCTGCCTCAAGGATTCTGGATTTGTTGAAGTCACTTGTAAGATCTTGGAACTATCCTCTCTATTGTCTGAATCAGCAGGAGATTGAGGAGGACAAGGCTATAAATTACTGATGTCTTCAGAGGTCTACAGTTGCGTGAATTCTGTTTCCTGCTGACATGAAGAATAGGACAGAAAAGCAGAGTAGCAGCACCAAACCTCTGAGCCCTGGACTGTTTGTATGATCACCCTTTTAGGGATGTACAACATTAAAATCTTTGTGACCATTTTCTAGGCCAGTGGAAAATATCTTTTGTCCTTGCTCCTACATTCCTTATCCTTTAATTGTTAGGTTATCCTTTAATTTTTTCAGGTCTGATGGTAATGAGAGTGAGGTATAAAAGCGAAAAGCATAATGAAAGCTTTGGTAGAAAATAAATCAGCAATATGTACTGAAATGAAATCTAAAAGGTTGCTTCTTGCTATTATGTTACAGACAGTCAGACCTCAGATCACTTGTGATAAAAGGTCTTCTTAGGCTTGTAATCTAACCTCTCAGCTACATAGGACTAGACATAACAAAAAACATGGATGTGATTTCACCTTAAATTATGCTTCACAGTAAAGTGTATTAAATTCCCAACTATTGACTTGTCATTTGTTTTTAAACATGTTAAAATGAAAAACCAAAACAAAATGACACTTTATTCACATGAAGGAGCCCCACAGTGGATTATGAACAGAAACAACTTTGTGGCACTAGCCTCACATCTTAACTCACATCAATTTGTTTGTCTTGCATCTATTATATCCTTAGGATTCAGTCTTACACAGAAAATAAAAATATTTCACCTTATAATCTTCAGGAGCAGCAGATGGTGCTTGAAGAACAGAGGAATTTCACACAGTTCAGAAGTGTTTCTTTATGGCTACCCTGTTGATGCAGGAGACAAGGAAGATCAGTTCTATGGGAAGAAGGTTCAGCTCAGTATCTTAAGATAATTACTCTCAAGACTGCCTTTTTGCTTTTATTCTATGTACTAAAGTAATGATCAGGGACCTTAGATTTATGCCTTAGCATAGGAAAAAATAAGCAATGTCAAGGCCATAGCTGGAGTTTCCTGATACACTTCTATCTTTGCTATATAGTAGTTGATTAAATAATACTTGGTTGAGTAAGTTTTCCCATTTCCTATGCTTCTTACTTCTCTGTTTACATTAAATATTCCTCAGTGAAAAATATTAGGTATATGACTGATGGCTGAACTTCAATTTGCAGTCTCTAACTGAAAAAAAAAAAAAGGCTTAGGTACAGTATTAAAGTGGATTTAGTTGTTGCATCTGCATATGCTGTTTACTTTTTCCTGATATTTCTGCTGTGTGAACTACCACTTGTCTAGTTGTGTAGAATTTCAGTCAGTAGCTGGACAAAAAGGAGTAAAGAATGGTTTGCAATTTTCAGTGTAACTCCTCTGTAGTACGAATATGAAATATATTGGTGCACCAACCTTAAATTCTCATATAACCTTCTCTAGATTTCTTGGAAGTTATATAAATGCAGAGGTGAGTTTGTTTAAAAAATCTTTGTGCTTATTTTGAGAGGAATGTGGATCAGAACTTAATCTATTTTTTTAAATTTATTTTTTTTTTTTTTTCCCCTCTGAGTTTTAGAGTTCCTTGCAAAGCATGGAATTGGTGGTGTTCTTCCTTACTGCACCTGTAGTGTAAGGGGAGAATGCAACAGTTGCTTGAGAGAAATGAGAAACAGTTATACACATGATCTTGTTCTTTAGCACTAACTTCAGCCTCAGCAGATACAGTCTTTCCTTGCCACACTTAAATGGAGTTTGCTATTCAAACTTTATAGATTTTTTTTTTTAATTTGTTTTTGCCTAGAGTAAATTACAGCCTCACTAAATCATTAAGGCTACATCCCATAGCCATGACATTATTGATTCTGTGTTAACATGGAGAAACACTAACTGATTACATAAGGTGGTTTGATGACTTGTCGTTGCTTTACTGATTGTGAAATTACCTTCAGGAGAATGATTTTGACCACTGGGTGATATGGTAGGTAAAGTTAAAACTCCATAAGTCTGAGGAAAGGAGCTCTTTTCCTACCTCTTGGAAAAGGTCAGAAATATAGTGTTTCTAAAATAGCAATAAAAATTGTGCGTACCAGGTAACTCATTACAGCATGTGATGAAGTAACTTCACAATGGATTTTATTTCATGAAATATACTATGAAACATATACCAATAAAACAGAGTTCTATTCTGTGAGTTGGGGTTCACATTTCACTACTGCTAAGACATACAAAATGTAAGAGCTCAAATATTACAACACGGAAATTAATATGCATTGGTGATCTTCAAACAATGGCGATACTGTCTGCTAAAGTCTAGAGTTTCTGCTGTGAGCATCTATAAAGCCCATTGACCTTTCATGCAACATGTCGTATAAATCAGCAAGGTTTAAATAGTACTGCCCTCTTGAACACCTGCTTATCTGTCTTGAGGAAATTCTGTAGTGTTTTAACTGTCATTTTTGACATTGAAGGTAATGCCTACTCTAGAAGCACTTGGAAGAACCATTAAAGCTAAGAGTCTATCAGCATTTCCATTTATAAAACTTGATTTCTGGGGGTTTATAACTCAGTCACATAAAAATGCATTTGACTGAAACCTAGGATTTCTGCCTTTTTTTTTCTTAATGCAGGACAAATTGTTTCAGGTGGTCTTTTGTTTGTGTGGGGAAAAGAGAAAAAGATTGCAAATATAAATATTTTTCCTTACTAAGCTTTTTTTTTTTTTTTTTTTTTTTTTTTTTTTTTTTGTGCAGGCAGTGAGCCTTGAATGTAGATCTTTTATTTCTGTACAAAAGTCTTTTTGATTATGTAAAAAATCTTGTGACGGTATATGAATTAGTAGCTTGTAGTTATCATATCCTATATATGTGTCCTTAATGAGTATGTAACTTTTTTTTTCTTCAAAGACCTTATTAAGACAAATCTTTAATTATTTTTGGTTTTAACAAATGGAATTATCTCAACACTTCATGCATGGGAAGGAAACTTCGAAGCTGGGGTTTGTAATGATTTTATTGTCACTGCTGTTTTCTTGAAGGTCTGAAAAGTGACATCTTTATCACCTGCTAAGTACATCAATGATTTGGTGTCTTATCCCATTTTCTTCTTGATGGGAGAAGCAAGGGTGATATTTCAAACATACTTACAAACTGGCATTCGTTGAGGACATTGGACCTGAATTAACTTTGAAAAATTAGTCAACAGAATTTTATGAATAGAAACAAAACCAGAAGTTGTCTTAAGTTTTCTTACGAAGAATTATTATATGATATGAGAAATCCCCAGATTTCTCAGCCATGGCAAAATGCAATAAATAAATGATTTTGCGTTGAGATGCTGATGAACATTCCAGACTGCATAGTTAAAGCAGTATTCAAAATTCACCTGCAGACATACTGACAATGATAAGAATAATGTACTCCCAGCAGAAAATACAGCTAGGTGAGTAAATTATTGCACAGTGTGCCATTTTCATTATCAGAATACAGGTCTGTTTGAGAAGTAGCACTACAAGAAGTCATGGAATGTGGATATCTCAGCTGAAGCATTAGGGAATTACTGCTTTTTTATTTTTTGTAAAAAACTGTTCTTCTACTTTATGATTGTATGTTCTTTAATATGACACACTGACATTTAAGTTACCCATCAATAAAGGAATGAGGAACTATCATTTATTCAATTTCCTGCATGTTGCCTTAGTAGTTCGATATTTTCTTTCACTTGTTCTTTCAATCTGGTTTAAAGTAAATGTTTATTCTTGGTTTATGTGAAGGCTACTTCAAGTATTCTGTACTGTACTGATGAGGAACAAAGGAGTGTGAAGGGGAAATGACTTTAAAGTGGTCTGAATTTCTATTTATTTAAATTCGGCCAGCTGGAGCTGTAATTCAGTCAGTATATTTTGCCTTATTTTAGGTTCCCTTGAATACATCCTTATATTTCAAAATCAGAGATTTGGAAGAGACTTCAAAATGTGTTAGTGGTTGGTATGGCTAACACTGGGGAGTTTTTGATGGACAGGAACTGAGGGAGCCTGCATGGTAGACAGAAACCCATTCTGAGTGGAATAAGATGTTTCATTCTCTCCTTCACTCAGAATGACTTGCATACATCTATGTGGTGCTAGCTGTGCACCTTCACACTTTAAATTTGTCCCTGGGTAATGTAGAGCTAAATTATATATAATAGAAATATGCTTTGTTTAATGAAAATTTTGTGTACCTTATCTTCTCTTTCTGTGGTTTACAGAAGCCCAACTATTTTGCCAAAGATAACTCTGCCATTGCAGCTTTTTACAGTGAACAGAAAATGGAATCTACTCCTCAGTAGGTAGAAACTGCTTCTGTTTTCCTGTATTATTCTTAATCTTTTGACAGTCCAAATGCCTTTCTCATCTACCTGTTTTATTTAACTATTCTGCTATTGTATCATACATTCATTACAGAATTTAGAAGGGCAATAGTACAGCAGTTTTCAGTTCTCTTACCTCCCATATTTCAGAGATCTGTTAGTTTATACAGACTGTGTCTATGTATTTCACATGCCCTGTTTCTGTGCTGCACAGTCTAGCTGAGCTTGAACAGGAAATGTATGGTTGCTCCTTGGTTAGGGAGATGAACTAAGTGACCTCCAGAAATCTGTCTAGTCTTTCAGCTTTGTGAATACCTTGGTTGTCTGTGAAAGGACAAACAGAAAATGAGGCTTGGATGAAAGGAAAGCACACTGACAACACAATGCTAGTTCTCTATTGGGCTTTCATTTAACCCAGAGCTGTATTCCTCAGCTAGCTGATTAGTGATACAGAAGCTTTATTTATTTCCAAAAAGTGAACTATTTTATTATCATTCATTCTTAAATCAAACTGCAATAAAAGATACGATCAAAATTTTAGTGACATTAGGTTACTTTGCAGGGATCGAGTGAAGCTAATGTAGTTGTTGGATAACAGCAGAGTTAAAAATTTGGGATAGATGGACTATTGGGTTTCATAGATTTATGACTAATATAGATTCACTTTTGGAGTACTTTTTCTACTCTTGGACTGCTGCTACTTAATCAGATTTATAGCTTTCTGCGTAATGTGTGTAGGGAAACTGTCATCTCTGAAATAGTGAAAGTACATAAACAGGCAACTAGTAATTTATACTAGTAAAGATTTAGCTGGTTGCTCCTAATAAACGTACTTGTAGCTGAGATTACAGGCTTAGCAAAAGCATGAACGCCTCAATAAATATATCAAGTCTACAGTGTTTACAGCTATAATTCTGCAGCTAATGTTGCAAGTGTCTCAGACAGAATGTGTCATACATTCCTGGAGTTATACTAAGTGAAAAGAAAACAGTGATTGCCATTAGTTGCCTCATAGCTCTCCATCTTGAAGGGAAGGAAGGAAAAGGAAAAAAAATCCTAGTTAGAAATGTGGTAGTTATCTGAACATTATAGTTGTTGTTCTCATTTGTAACCAGTGAGATTTTCTTCCCAGTAGTCAGAAAAGGTGACTCATGATGTGTTCCATGTCTACATCTCTTATCATCTTTAGTTACTGTGATTTTCTGCTTAGCCACCAGGCAGTGAAATTTGCCTGGCTGATGTGGCCCACTTTCTACCAGAAGCCTAGAAAAGAATCTCTGATCATCCACTGTACATGCCAGACTGGAATGTTTGCTGTCATAGTGGCTCCCCTTTGGTAAGGCCAGAGTGCATTGTGTCTGTAAGGCTTGTCTGAAAAAGCCAACAAGAATAGAAGCTAACTCTCATTTCCATTCATTGGTAGGCAGTGATGCCATAGTTTCTGACAGGCGAATGGAAAGAGGTGTGTGATATTTTCATCTTAGTCATTGAAAAAGATGGTGCTTGCTTATTTCCTATGTAAACATTGGTATGAAAAGCAGCCAAAGTATGAAGTCTTTCAGTAGTCCTGTTTTGCTTTAAGCTTGCATAGCAGATGTTTCAGCACAGTATTCTGACAACTGTAGGGGCCAAAGTGATACCTTTAGCTTTATTAACTCTGAAATCAATGTAAAAGTTAACATCCCTCAGTATGCTAATTTACTCTGAGAAGAATTTGCTAAACATATATTACTATAGTGCTCAGCTCTCCACTAAAATCATGTCAAATGTCACCCCATGCAGGGAAACAGGTAAGGTTTGGAATATAAGGAAAAGTACCTTGAGAGGAAGGGTGGAGCAAAGCAGAGAGGAGGAAAGATGTGGGAAGAAGGGAAAAGAGACTGTTGAAGAGAAGAGAAATAAGAGATGAGAAGTTATTCTCCTCTTCCTTCACCAAGAAAATGATACCTTCTTGGTAAGCATTGTGCCTCACCACTTTGTGAAAAATACTGAGGAAGCAAGATTCTTGCTGGTGTTATTATGATATATTAACGTTACTGCTACTAGTGCATTTGTCAACAACTGTACCAGCCTCTTATATCTGTCACTTCAATAAATCATCTGCTCTTTTAAAATGTTTGTGACTCTCTCCAATGAAAGTCTGGGGGGGTTCTGGCAGGCAAAATAAAAACTATAGTCCAAACATGATGGGGAAATGCAAATTTAGCTATCTGTATTTATCATTTTCTGTTTTTGTATTATAGAAAATAAGAGAACAAGAAATAATAATGATAAATGCTCTGTCATTTTCTGTCTTGGCAAGGATTTTCTCTGTAACACTTAAACACTGGAAGGGAAAGTACCCAGCAGTAGCAGCCAATTAAGCTGATACATTGATTAAAAATATACAACAGCTGATGTCCAATAACATACTGTGAGCTATTCTTTTTTTTCCAGCAGCCTTAATTCATGTTTTTATCTTCAGTGCTGGAATGATTTTAGGTAACAGTAGGAGACCATTGCCTGAAGGCAATGCTCTTTCAACTAGTCAGTAAATTGTACACTGCAGCCATGTGCCATTAGTGTTAAGCTGTCAGTGCTATTCCTTTTTTCACTACAGCACTCTGGTGAAGTCACTGAGGCAGTTCTGGCCTGACTGACCTATAGAATCTGCCCAGGAGCTGCTGGTGTGGAGATATGCCCTTGAAATCAGTGCATATGAGCTAATGCTCAGTCCTCAGCCCTGCTCACTGCGGCCTTCCTGATTCAGTTGCTTTATACTCTTGCTGCCTGTTGATTCTTTTTCTGATTCCTAAATATAAGGTGAATATTTACACTCAGAAGGGGAGCAAGTCCAGTTTTATCTATCTCAAATCACTCAACAGTCATCCAAAACAGATCTATTTTTTCATAATTCTTTAGCCTGAAATTGAGTCCTAAAAAATGCCTTTAAAATCTATTTTGCATTTGGCTGCTCTGGATAAGTTCCTGCACTTCTACCATAAGGAATAATTTGATTTCAGTTCAAAATCTTATTTACTAGCTAACATTTGCCCTCATTTTAAGAAACAGTAGGAGAAGTCACGAACTGAAGTCTAAGGAGGCTGTAGAAAAATGAGGGAATGGTGTGTATTTATATATTCTCTGCTCATCACGAAACTGGAAACTCTGTAAGTCAACACTTTAAAAAAAGAACCCTCTTTGGAATGATGATGTGTTCAGCAGCAGCACAGGAAAGGTGCAAGTGAGAATGTACCAGATGGAAGTAGTTGCTGAAAACTGAATTCAGAATTTAATCCATTGTATGCATATATATTCTCAAGTCATTCTATAGTTTTCTAAATTATAGAGGAAATGACATATATTTCCCCAGACTAAGAACATAGAATAATCATTACGTCATCTAATTTTCAGAGTGCAAATTATTTTATAAAAACAAATGTGCCTATGGGAGATTTCCATTTTACATAGCATTTTTAAAGTGTTTTCCAGTTACTTTTAAAGAACTACCATTTTCTTTTCTTCTCCTTCTCCTTCTCCTTCTTTCACCTCTCTCCCTCTCTCCCTCTCTCTCTCTCTCCCTCCCCCTACCTCCCTCTGTCCCTCCTTTCGTTCCTCTCTTTTTTTCTGTTGCCCTTTATTTCCACCAGAATTTATTACACAAATGACAAAGATAGATAAATAAATAAATAAATAGGCTTAGCTCATGCTGTTACGAGACGGTGTACACAGTACACATGATGACGTAAACTGTATTGGATAAAAATAGATTTTTATCTATGCCTTTTGAGAAGGTGATACAGGTGATCCATAGGCAAGGTGGAAAGAGTAAATTAATGTCTACCATCTTTTTACTGCACTCTTATTCAGTGAATTCTCCTAATTGTGGATCCATTTATCATATACCCTATTGTATGTTCTGGCCAACCCAACACACATCATGTCTGCTCTCTAATTCATAATTGAGATCTGTGACACAGAAATTGCACCTTCTTTTTCTACTTGCACCAGTGTGACAAAAACAATACCTTAATTCTGTTCTTGGTGTCCCTTAGCTCCAGGGTTTCATTCTTGTTCTCCGGCATTATGCATTTCTATTGAGCAGTTCTTTCAAGCTTGCAAGTTAAGATCTGAAAAGTTAATGTCACTCATTTATTTTCCTTTGTGGTAGAAAAGCAGTACACAATGGTTTAACTGTGCTCAGCATAATTCCAAAAATATTTTCTTAATCCTTAAATCTGGATTTGGATTAGAGGTTGGCACGGAAACCAGGCATTCCTCAGCTATTTTTTTGCCAGATCTGCAGAGAAAAAAAATAAGAAACTAATTTTCAGCTGCTCATACAGATTGGAGGTAGGTTTTTTTTTGTGTGTGTTTTCTGGAGGAGTTTGTGAATGTGTTCTGATATTATGAATGTAAACATGTCGTGTTCACTTTTATACTTCTAGGTTTCATGTAAAGAAAAGATCATTTACAAAATTCTGACTGAAAGTAAGACTGGTTGGTTTTTTTTTCATTAAATGTGGGTTTGCCTTCAAATGCTGAATCAAATTTGAGGACTTTTTACATAGCAAGACATCTGTTATAGCAGGAATAGTAGAACGAGAATTATAATTTTAGAACTATTGATCCCAACTCTTTGACTGTGACCAGTCAACCATTTCTTAATCTATCAAATAGTCTATCCTTCAATTCCATACCTCTCCAGTTTTGAAAGAACGATGTGGTGAGGGGCCATGTAAAAGGCTCTGCAGAAATCCAGGCAGATGACATCTATTGCACTCCCCCTGTGCTCTGATGCCGTCCATCCATCACAGGAGGCCACCAGATTGTTCAGGCAAGATCTGCCCTTGGTGAAGCCATGCTGACTGTCTCAGACCACCTCTTCATCTTGTATGTGCCTTAACATGCTAACCAGGAGGATCTGCTCCATGATGTTTCCAGGCATGAAAGTGAGGTTCACTGGCCTGTAGTTCCCTGGGTAATCCTTTCTTCCTTTCTTAAAAATGGGAGTGATGTTTCTCTCTTTCCAGTCATGGGGGATTTCACCCAACAACCACAATTTTTCAAATATGAATGTGAGTGGCTCGGCAACCACATCAGCCAACTCTCTCAGAACCCTTGGATACATTTATATATGTTCAGTTTCATGAAGAGGGCTCGAACTTATGCTCTCATATATGCTGTAGACCTGGAGGAAGTTTCAGTGCTGCTTGAAGACTTCTGTACCTTTACTACCCTTCCAACATCATGCTTCCTGAAGCAGACTTTGAATCTGGAAGGTCTCTGTGGGAGTTGCAGTCTTCTGAACACTATGTTCATTCCTTCTCAACATTTCTATTAATTTATTAATAGTTTTTAGCATACTCATTCTGAACTTTTGTCTGTTCAGTCATCATTGTGCCTTTACTCAAGGCTACCAGCCACTGATTGCAGGGTTCAGAGGAATTGGGAAGTATGGATTACAATCCTCTGGGTTACAAGGTGGACTCATTAATCAGTGTATCTGAACAGAGATTCTTATTTATTGTAAATTCCTAAATGCAATGATAAGGAATTTAAAAATACAACCAATATCTTGTTCTCCTAAAATCTAAGGAGCACTAGCTGGAACTTGGTAAACTGTGCCTTGAACTATACTCAGACTCTTCAGCTTTAACTGACTTGGTTGGCAAAGTCAGGAGCACGTGTGGTCCTCTGTTTCTTTTGCTTGTTTTCCAGACTACAAAATAGAATTACATAAATATGTCAGACATTGTGTTACAACATTAGGTCACGTGTTGTCCACATTGCAAAACCATGTTAGGATACAGCTGATTCTGACCATGCCTGGCATATTTGTATCAGCTCTGCTGGAACTGCTGTGCTGACAGGTCCTGAGGAACACAAGACTGAAAGTTATGAAAGAAGCATTTTCTCCCTTTTCCTTCATTAGCTCACTCAATTTTGAAAAATATCCCAAAAATGGAACATGCATTGCGTGGGTTGCTTGATGAAAATCATACCATTTATACATGTGTTTTGGAAACATAATTTTTCTTCCAGCCAGTTAATAAACATAAATAGCAAAGGTCTGATCCTATATGTATCTAAATTCTCAGGGAATTTGGAATGGAATAGAGATGTAACTGCAGCCAGAAAAATAATTCTGAGGGTGCCCTTGGTCTGTTATTAGAGATGCTGTCACTTCAGCCTAAATAGTCTCCAGGTATGGTGTGAAAGACATGATATTGCAAGGTGGGAAGGATCGGGCATCTGTTTAGTTTCAACATGTGCATGCATGGTGAGGTTTACTGAGGACTGTCAGAAACGTAGTGGGTCATTATTGGATAGGACTGAAGAGAAGAGTCTACATCATGTGGTGGAGTTCACATCTTATTTCAGCGATGTTCTTCTTTATTTGACAGAATGAAGTTTTGTGTTTCTGGCTTCTATTAAAATTGAGTGTGAAAATATATTTTTGCTACTTAATCACCTAGTTTTTCTGGTAATGGAGACTTACTTGGTTAACATTTTATATTTCATTAAATATTTAAAAATTTCAACTAACTATTAGCCTTTCTGTTAAAAGGAGGAATTGCTTAGAGCTTTTTGAAGCTTGCTTTTCAAATCTTTTTTCTTCTGGAGAGTGTAGTAGTTCCTCTTCTCATGCTCTAGTAAATATAAAATTTGCAGTTCTTCTTGCTTAAATAATGTTTGTCAAACTATCAATTCATACAAGCCTGGACACAGTACAGACATCTTACGCATGAACAGCTGACAATCTCCAGCCAGTTATCATGAGCTTTTAACACTGTAGTGTACTTATACACAGGAAGGAAATTTAATACTCAGAGCCTGACATTTCTTACAACTTATTGCATCTGGTACACTGTGTGTGTATGTGTATTTTTATCTTCCCAAGGGAATTAGGATTTAAAAGATTGCTTTTTCTACGTATTAAAGGGAAACACACATCATTCTTGTGTAAGGAAACCTTTTGTGTTCAAAGGCTTTATTAGTCACAGACATCTCTGAGCAGTAAGAAAACTGAAGGATTTATGGGAGTCATTCTTTTGGAACGGTTGCAAATGATTACCGCATGTTTATCTGAAATAACCTGGCCATGGTATTTCCCTGTCTTTGTTTACTTTCAAGTTTAATGGACTAGTTTGCAGAAAATCTTTGGATCAGCTGTGCTGAAAATACAGGTCTAGTATTTCTACACTTGTTCATGTGAAAAATATTTGTTGAGGTGATTAAGCTCTGTGAAATAATAACTGTTTGTGGGAATGGAGGTTGCCATGTTACATCTGATCTGCTCAGGGCTGCAACATTTTTTTTTCCTTCCAGCTGTGTATTTTGTTGGAAGATCAAACAGAGTCATACAAATGATGATAATGCACTATAAAGGAGTGTGTGTCAATATTTCTATCATCATGGTGCAAGTATCATGAGCCAGAGAGACAGCTGTTTTCTCCCTACTATGAAGACATAGATGCATATTAAGCTGTGGTTTCTGGCTGCCTTTCAGAACAATAAGAAACTGCACACCTGTCAGCTCTTGGCAAGCAGAAATAGTAAAATTACCAACTTTGTTTCTACAGTGTTCTCTCACCGACAAACACCATTGGCTTCATTTTTCTCTCCATCCCTTCTCAAAAGGCTTAGATTTCTCCCTAGAGGCACAGAAGAATTAAACAGCTTTACTACTGCTTCTCATAAACGACTTACTTTTTAGAGAGGGTAAATTTTTATGCTGGGCTTGCTTTATTACTACATTTATTCTTGAACATTTTTTTTTGTTTGTTTGTTTGCTTGTGTTCTTTTTTTCTTTTTCTTTTTCTTTTTTCTTTTTTCTTTTTTTTGCCAGTGTATTACATCTGTAAGCCTTTATGGCATGCAGCGCTCGTCTTTCCTAATGGCAGTCCAAAAACCCTGTGAACTAATGGTTCACTTAGTGATCAATTTGTCAAATAACGTTCACAATTTTTTTTTTCTGGTAGTACAGTGCAGGTAATACCCATGTGAACAATTCCTTCTCATATGTGGCTTAGTAGAGGATTTGTTTTGAGAAGTATATTGCAGACATCAGCAGCCTGTTTTGCTATTGCCAGTCAAGCTTTTGACTACGGTATTCAGATTTAAATTCAAAAACTTGAATTGGTATTAAAAAAAATCTCTCTAAGAGTCCTTAAGGGTCTGCAATAATTAGGCTCCTAGTGTGGACTTAAAGGCTGACTTCAGTCTTGGCTCCAGTTCTCTAGGTCTGTTCTCTCCAGTTCTCTTGGTTTTAGCTAAAGCATTAATGCTGTAGAATAGCTGCTAGTCCTTATATTGTTTTGAAGTAGTTTTCTCCTTTTTTCCTTTTTTACCCACTTGATACCTTAATAATAAAAACAAACTGAAGAGAAAGATTGTTAAAGACGTTTTACAATACAACTGAAAACTTCCCTACATCATTCCTGCCTCCACTTCCCTTATCTTCCCAGTTCTTGCACCTCCCTCCCACTGCCCTCAGGTTAAAAGTACAAACCATGAATTCCACGGTAAGTCTTTTACAAGGAATGTTGAAATCTTTGAAGACTTTAATCTGAAATGATCTGTCAAAGATCTAGAAGAATGGAATCTAACTGAACTTTAACTACTTTATCCTACTTAAGCCGGAACAGAACTGCTGAGCTGAACAATTTAAGATTCCCACAGCTGCACTAGTTATGTTTTTGTTCATGGTACTAAATTGTTTCCCTTAGCCTGAAAAGGGTTATAAAACCTACAATCAATTTAGTTTCTGGGGCATTGTGTTTTGAATACCGTTTAATAGGGTGTGACAAAAACACATAATTTCTCCACATGTTCTTACATTGCAAGCAGATTTTACTTGGTACTAGGCACTGCACCAAATGTTCTGGACAGCAGAGGAAGCATTGGAATTGGAAATAGAAAAACAGTATCAGACAGCTAGAATGCCCAGGGCATGACAAGAATCTTAAGTGCAAGAGATGAGCACAAAGGAATTTTTATCATCCGTTTGCTCATCAGCTCCACATTTGCTATGGATAGAAATCATTCGATTTGTTTAACGTAGGGGAAAAGAATAGATTCAAAAACTGGAAACATGAGTGAACCTTATTGAACAGGAATATATTTAATGTTAATATTAATAAGCAGAGATGGCTGAATATCATGAACAGCTGTGTGCAGAAGGAGAAGGATTCTTGCTGCCTTCCAGTGAATTGAATCACTCAGCCTGCTTTCTCAGCCTAATACATCCATGGTGTTTTAGTTACATGAATAACCACATTAATTTTAATAAGGCTTCCTGATAGGGAGGATATGTTGATTTACTTACCTTTACTAATACTCTTAATCTGTTTATATACCTTACCTCCTTACAGTGATAGGATTTTAACTTGTGTTTTGTATTCACAAATTATCATATACAAGTCTATTGCAAAGAAAAATAAGGTGTTTTTTTGGGGGGGGGTTGTTTTTGTTTTTTGTTTTTTTTCATCAGGAATTGTGACTAAACATGTTCAAGCGAATTATATGATTAGTTAAATAAAAATACAAAAAAAAAAAATCTGCCTTTGCTTTCAGATTGCCACTGGCACTGGCAGGTTGTAACTCTGGCACTGCAAGGAGAGACATTTCTGAACAGCGATGTGGAGAAAAATAACTTGTCCCGTGATAACTTGTGCCTAATACTGTATTTTAGTGGTTCTGTGTGTAGAGCTATGCTGTAAAACATAAATACTTTTCACTAAAAAAAATGGCTGTTGCTATTTCTAACAGTGGATGAGCTTAACTGTCTCTCTTCGGTGTTTTATTATCTCTTAATTTGTATTTCATAGTTCTTAAGCAGAAGCAAAATAAATCTGACAAAACTCACTTTGAGTCTAGAAATATATTAGGATGTTAACAAGCCTGATCCTTGCCAGCCTTTACTGTAGGTTAAGGAACGAACCAACAGTCAGGGTGAAAATGATCAATCAGGGTTAGGTCCTGGTGCAATGACTTCAAGGTGTGCTTTATTTTATTTTTTGTGAAAATTTTTAATGGATCCTTCTAGAAATCTTAAATCAGATGGGAAATTTTCCAGAGTGAATTTTTAAGTAGACAAAACGTAACTGCTGCTAAAGGGTTATGTCACAGACATTTTAAGTTTCTTCTTAGCAGCAGCAAGTATTGCAGTTATTTAAGAGCTATAAGGCAACAGGAGATATCACTAATTTTGGTAATTTCTGCATAATCTTGTCCTGCAACAATATTTTAGATGGCAAAATATTAGGCCACTGAGCTGAATGCTGGAACTAAATTTAGCTTAGCAGCTAACACAGAGAAATTACAGAAAAGTAGGTCTTGAAGGGGTTTAATGAGATTACACAAGCTGTCCTGTTTTCCCAAAGATGCAGAAAGAATCCATCATGCCTTAGGATGTTTGCTTCACTTCTTTCACATTTCCAGCCGCAGAGATTCAGCAAGCTTCTCAGCACTAATCCAGCTCTCTTCCACTGAGGAATTTTTCTCCATACCTGACCTTATCTCCCCTGCTAGCATTTAATACTTTAGTTGGCCTCAGACTTGGCAAAGAGAACAGTTCTTTCCCTTCTTTTCACTTATATATTTACCGTACACTTTGAGACTGCCACATCTCTTCTGTTATTTTTTTCTCACTAACAGTGTTCATTACCACTACATTAACCAAATGTTCATCAAGTTACATGAACCACTATTCTGCTGTTCTGCCCCTGATGGTAATTCGTGATGGATCTCCCTATTTATATCCCAACCCAAGAGCCTTTTTCATTCACCCTGTTCTTTTCAGGAGGTGTAGTTTAGTTGCCTAACAGGGTGAAACTACCAAAATTTTCAGGGAGAAGACCCTTCCCCTTTACTCTGCACTGGCGAGACCTCACCTGGAGTACAGTGACCAGATGTTCAGTACTCAGTACTTGAGAGTCATGGACCTGTCAGATTCTGCCCAGAGCCTGGCTGCAAAAATGACCCAAAGGATGGAACACCTCCCCTACGAGTATAAGCTGAGAGAACTGGGGCTGTTCAGCCCAGAAAAGAGTAGGCTCTGGGAAGACCTGAGAGCATTCTTTCAATATCTAAGGTGGGGTATAAGAAAGAAGGGAACTCTAGCAGGATCAGTGGTGGTAAGACAAAGGAAAATAGTTTCAAACTTAAAGAGGGTAGATGTAAGGAAAAAGTCTTTTACAGTTAGGGTGGTGAGGCATTGGAACAGATCACCCAGAGACATTGTGGATGCCCCATCCTTAGAGACACTCAAGATCAGGCTGGATCAGATCTAAGCACCTGATGGAGCTGTAGGTGTTCCTGTTCATTGCAGGGAAGTTGGAAAAGATGACCTTTAAAGGTCCCTTCCAAGTCTAAGGGTTTTATGATTCTATAATTTTACAAGATATAAAAGATCCCAAAATGGTTTGATCCTAGTCTAAACTACTGCACTTGTTATGATAATTGTAGAAATTTGGCAACTTTTTCAGCATGATGTTACCTCTGCTGGGTCAGGGTAGAAACAACAGCTGTTAAGACTACTTGCATTATTTGAATGAGTGCTAGAGAATTAGTGGTTGCTGGCCTAAAGAACCTCTGTAGGAATCCAAACACACTGAAACATGAAGACTGTAGGTAAAATAAATAAGTGGAACTAGCAGTATAATAGCAACAAAGCCAGGTGCAGTGCTCTTGGCCAGCTATGTACCATTCAACTTTTTCAGAGCTGGAACCCATTCCAAAGGTCCTGAAATGCCTTGAATGCCTTCACAACAGAATAGGGTTATGAGAACAGATGAGGAAGAGGGAATGAGATGAGTAAATGTTAAGAAATGCAAAAAAGTACAGATAAGGAAAACCTTTAGGAGTATAATTCATTGAAAAGAAGTCCTTTTGTTAGATATGACCCATGGCAGATGGGAAAAGGTATCCGTGCTTAGAACTGTGATGAAAAGTTTGTGCTTGTGTGTTGTGTGCTGCAGTGTCTGCACGTATTTAACATTCCTAGAACAGAAACAGAACAACACCCTCTGGCAAAAAGGCAGTAGTGGATACAGGTATGAGTATATGGGAACCTAAACTACCTTGGCTTATTTTCTTGGTGAAAGTAAATCAAAGCCTTCCCAAACACATTTAATAACATAAGCAGTTTAACACATTTGATGAAGAAAACTGACTAAAGATGGCACTGTTAGCTCATGAAGATTCAGTAGGTGTATATTTGGACTAAATGTTCTTAGAGGTCTTTTACAACCTTAATGATTCTATGATTCTATGAAATTGGGCTGTAACTTAAGCTGATGATCTCTGTGGGTACAGTTCAGAAAATGCATGCAAACCAAACTGATGAACTATTAGTGGAAAAGTACTTCTAGAAAAATTTACTTAAATTATTCTCCTCAGCTAAATAATGGACATAAGTCATTTTCTGTCTCATCTTCTCCTTTTTGCTTTGGAATTTTCACTTAGTAAAAAACAATATAAAATTCTCATCCACATTATTCCAGTTAATGACCCAGCTTCAATAATTCTTTCTTAAAATAAGTTTGCCTTCCACAATTATTTGTGATATCTCACAGAAGAATTAAACTGCATATCACAAAGCCTAGAGTGCATTAGGAAGAACATGTCCAGCAGGTCAAGTGGGGTGATCCTCCCCCTCTGTTCCACCCTGGTGAGATCACATTTGGGATACTGTGGCCAGTGCTGGGCTCCTCAGTCCAAGAAAGACAAGGATCTTCTAGAGATAGTCCAGTGGAGAGCTACAAAGATGGTCAGAGTTCTGGATCATCTGTTGATGCCAAGAAAACTGACAAAGTAACTTGACATGCCAGTGAATTATGTCAAGCAGGTATTCCTCTTACTTACAGCTCTGGGTGCCTGGAGATGACTCACCAAACATGCACGCCCAAGAGAGAAATGACTACATATTTAAAGGCATAGAACATTTATATTTATTACATTCCAAGCACATGGGCAGAAATTCCTAGAAATAATTGACATCTCTGTTGGCTGTGGAATTAAAGCTAATAGTCATTTTCCCAGTAAATTTCCAAACTCTTAAGGGGAGGAGGTTGGTAGCCCAAATTGGTCCCCACTAATACTATGTTGAACTGAGGCATCTGTTTTTCCATTTTATCTTCAAAAAAGGAACATCTGTTCTACTTTCTTATCTTCAGTTGACAACAAGTTTTGCAGCCTCTGCATTTTGCTGTTGAGCTTGTCTTTACTCAAATCTTCTGTCCTTCAGCTTGTATCTGCTCAAGTTCGTCTCACAATAATCTCATGATCCATTACCAAGTGAAGAAAGGCTGAGGGTCCTGGGGCTGTTAAGCCTGGAGAAGTGACAGCTGAGAGAAATCATGTATCTTAAGGAGGGATATGAAGAGGATGGTACCAGAGCCTTTTTAGCAGCACCCTGTGATATGGTGAGAGGCAACAGACATAACTTAAACATTGGAAATTCCATTGGAATATGAGGAAAACCTACTTCACTGTGAGGGGTCTGACAGGGCAAGGGAGCAGGTTGCAAGGGAGAGGTTGTGGAGTGTCCATCCTTTGAGATACTCAAAACTCATCAGTAAGGATGCAATATGTACAAGGTAACCCTGACTAAGGAACTCTCAGAGGACTAGGTAATCTCCAGAGCTCTATTACAACTTCAACCATTCTGTGTCTGAAATCTGACATTTAACATGCAGAAACTGGAGCTTTGTAAAAGATGCAGTTAATGCACATGAAACACTTGCATTTACTAAGGAATTGCAGAGAGCATCTTCTGGCTGTGTCTGCAAATGGCTGTCAGATAAAGTTACTGATCATCTTCTGCAAAATTCTGCAGATGAGATTGAAACCTGAATTATTAAATTTATTCCTAGAGACATTCTTTGTTTTTTGTGTTTTGTTTAGAAAATAACACTGGACCAATTTTTTGTATCTTTTTGACTATCGTTGTAACATGAGTAAGCTAGAAGCCTAAAATTTCATACTGACAAAGAAATTGAATGTTACATATTTTTATCCTCCAGATTTCTTTGTGGTTCTGTTCCTCATTCTTTATATAAGAATATTGCTCATTACTACTGAACTGAGAGTCATGATACTTCCTCTTCTGGAAGTCACCTATCTTTTGTAAATAAGATGCATCTGAGAGAATGGAGGCCCTATTATTACAGTTGATCTTGTTCAAGGACAGTGCCTTGTCTGCAGAACACATGTTTGTGAACTAATATTTTTGGCTTCTGGGACAGCACTCTTATGAAATGTTGATAGGCCTATGAAAACTTGTGGCTTCTGTCTGCACATCTGCTCGGCAGAATCACAGTGTCTTCACTGCTTAAATTCTCGCTTTTATTGAGGTTACAGAATGAGAAGGCAGGGCCAGGAAGCTCAGAGTGAGAAATATAACTGATGAATCTGAATCCTATCTTCTTTTTCAAAATCATGTATTTGCACTAAATAGTTATAGAAAATATACAATCAGGATGTCTGCTGTCAAAATGATTTATATTCCTTGACTTTAAAAAATGATACGTAGCTACAAAGACAAATTAATTTTTCATGGCGGCCATTTCCTTTCCCTTTGTAACTGTGTACTTTTTTTAGATATATATAGAGATATACACTTTTTCCTCCTTTAATTAAAAAATATGGTCATTAATAGAGTGCTATTGATCTGAGAATTATTTTCATATTAGGTTGGAAGAGACTATGGAAAAAGCATTATTTTAGAGGAAATTTTTAAAGAAGATACTGAAAAGATATATATTACTAAACTTCTCTGAGAATATGAACACCAGAAATGGTACTGCCTGAAATTTCTTAAAGCTCTTGGTTCATTTCAGATTTTAACTTTTTGCTGTTGTAAGGCTTCAAGGCAAAGGAATAGAATTTTAATTTATGAAATTTTTTAATCAGATGTGTGCTTGGCTATATTTTGGTGCACTTTGGATTCTAATGTCTACTCCCTTCTTCATCCTCAAAACTGTGGGTACCAAAAAATCACACAGAATCACAGAGGTGGGAGGGGACCTCTGGAGTTCATCTAATCTGACCTGCTGCTAAAGCAGGCTCTCTGCAGTAGGTTGCACAGAAAACTGTTCAGACAAGAAATACCTCCAGAGAAGGAGACACCATAACCCATGTGGGCAGCCTGTTCCAGTGGAGTATGACCTTCCTCAGCATGCTTACCACACTCTGCTAGGTCTGTTTAGACCTGGAATGGCATGGTCCAACTTGTATGAATATATTAGCACTCTTTCATTCTCAAACTGGCATCATACTTCTAAAAGAATGGGAAACACAGTACCAGTACACTACTGAAGTAGTGTCACAGCATTACATAAATAATGAGCAGAAATTCGGAACGTTGCCCTGAAGTTTATTAGCTATCAACAAGTACAAATCAACTTAGCAATTTTTTACATCAACAGATCAAGCATTTGTTTAAAAAAATATTAAATAAATTGCTGATATTAAATATTAAAGAATTGTGTGAACTTGTATGACTTAGGTCCTAGGCCACTGTGGCATAGATTGAAGAACATGGGCAAACTTTGTTTTCCTGCAGTCATCTATGTGTCCAGCTCCTATTACCACAGGAGAGTGAGTCAGCAATTGAGATGGCTCTGGCCTTGCCCACCCTCAGTATCTCTATTTTACTGAGAAGCATTTGGGTTACACTGAAACTTGCCATCTTCATATGATGGCCTCATCCTCAAGTTACCATCTATATTCTCTTAGGCCATAAAAGTGTTACAATTACCTTTCTCAGAGAACAGACATTTTAGTTAATTCATTTTTATGATGAGATTCTTTTTACCTTCTTTCATTCTGAGAATCATCCTGTTTGTTTTATAAAGTCTATTTCTTTATTATATAGTTTATGTTACACTATATGATTTCTAATATTACATGTTTTTTTTTATTTGAAATGTTGATACTGAGATGTTTATCAGGACAGAGAATATTTATTAAAGCATATATCAATTTTTGACAGATTAGATATAAGAAGAACATTAAGTCTTACTGTTTATATCAGAATAAAACACCACAAATATAGTGGAAATTTCACAAAAAAATTTCAGTGACAAAAAATAATCTCAGAGCGAATAAGAATTACTCAGTTTTCTGCAGTTATTATTGTTTTGTGTTAGAAATAAGCCTGAGCATATATGAAAGCTGATTTTAAAATTTATCAGCCGGTCTTCTTAATATAAAAAATGTACCTGTGAAAAACAAATTAGAAATTTGAAACTGACTGGAACAGTTAATTATCCCTTCTTTGGTCATTTTTCTCCTTTGGAAAAGAGAGAGACAATACTTTCATTAAGGTTAGAATGTTAGTTCTGATTTGCAACAAAACTAGTACAATTTTATGTGCAGGGATTTACATACATAATGTTTAGTGTTGTGCCTAGATGTGTGTATTTCATGTCTAAAATCTTTAAAGGGTTGTTTAGAAATTGAGTTCAGGAAGATACATAGGAAAGAAAAAAGTATATTCTTCAAGGAATGTGTGATAGACTTTTGGTAAGGATAATCTGTTTTGACTTCATGCGGTAACATTTTCAGAATGTAGGCTGAATTGACTGGGATTTGTGTGAATTTTTGGCTTAAGAATAATCCAAAATGTGAAGGCTTAGAGAAAGATGTGAGCAATAACCAGTCTTGATGACCAGTGCAGATGTCCATATTCTGTGGAACAAACAGCTATTGAATTCTCAGCACAAAAATAATGTAGTAGGTTGAGCAATGAGAAGTAGTGTTAGCACACCACAATTAACATGAGGTAGTATAATACACCAGGAATGTACTGTGCCATTTATCACCAACACAAAGAAGAGGAGGAAAGAACTGTTGGTCTACAAAATCAGAAGACACTCTTAGAATGTAAACATTTTATTTTTCAAGTGCACGTTGTGTTATTTTTTTTATTTTATTTTATTACTAACAAAAGACATCTGACATTTTGAGTTAATGCATTGCCAAGCAAGAGTGAGTCATAAAGATGGCCTCTTTCTTTATGCCACCATATTTATCTGAAAGGAAAAGTCCTGTCAGACTGTTTTCATTGTATGTAATCAAGCAATTTTGAATGCACAGTGGAACTTGAATGGTGTGGCATACAGCCTGGTAGTATGACAGTTAATGAGATGAGACTTACACTTATTCTGCCTTTATAATATGTGAAAACTTTTGCTTTCAGATTGAGGGCAGACAGATACTGAAGTACTCATTAAAAATGCTAAAACCAACAACAAGGGCTCTGTTCTGTGTCTCTCTGCTTTGCGACTCTCTCCAAGATAGGAGAAGCTAGATGAAATTATTTCTTAATTATACTTATTCAGTATCTCTAATAAGCTGTGACAGTTGCATTCACGGTGGAGAAGACTAAAAAAGAGACATCCAGGAAACCACTATCAACACAGAAAGTAATTTCCTCTCTGTACTTTGCTTTTAGAGTCCAAAATATTCACAGACTAGTTGAAACTACATAATTAATTTCACTCTGTGCCTGTAATAAGAAGATAATATTGCTTAAAAAGACCTTTTTGCCTTTTTTTCTGCTGCCTTTCCATGTGCAGATACTAAATCATATAGTCTTGTGTAAGTCTTCCACTGTTGCTAATATTTCAAGTATGTGTGCAGTATTATGGTTTTTACAACTCTATGTAATGTGCTTTCAGGGGGGTGAGTCTTTTCAGTGAGTGATTCATCTTAGCTCATTTTCAGAAAATACTGCATTTTTAAAATTGTGCAGATGAATGTTGGTAAGCACAACATCATTGAGGTTTTGCATTTTCAATTTTTTTTTTCCACCAAAAAAGAATCACCAAAGTGTTGTGAATGATTCCTGAAAAATGATTTTACACAGTATGAGTACTGGATATCTCAGTAATTACTTTAGATCAGATAGCTTAGTTGTGTATATTTGGTGTCAATCATAGAAGTCCAACCACCTCCCCAGAGAAGTATCATGACAAAACCACGTCTACATCTGAAAATGTAATCAAGGCTAGAGCCCTAAGCTTTTAACCCAGCAAGTCCACTGAGACATCACAGTTGTGTTCAAATTAGGACTTTGTTCTTAGCTTGAAGGAGGCAGCTGGGGCACTCATCTTTCTTCTCCACACTGCTCTGCTCCCCTGGTGACTTGAGCTAACCTCTTTCTCTCTAAACCTATATATATATCTCCTGAGTGCTCAGTCTCTCTTGCCCTATCACTGCCCTGTCCACTGCTGCCCCCAGACAGTGGGATTATGGCTTAGTGTGAGGAGATGTGCAAGTCCCAGGACCATTGCTCTAGCTGCTGAAATAAGCTGTGGGTGAGAGTGCAAACCCAGATTTAGGCCCAGGTTTACCTGTGTCATCGCTATACAATATTGTTCAGGGATAGCAACAGAGCAAACTGGTCTGCTGTTCAGTAGGATTACCAACACTGCTTTGTTTTACAAAGATGTGAGTGAAAGCCAAGCTGCCTCGGCTGCCTTGAGCTCCTGAGAGATATCAGTTAATAGGTAACATAAATTACACAGAGATTAGCATTCACCAGATGGAGTCATCTCGTGGCTGTATGGAAAAACCATGCTCCCTCATTGTCATCTGTTCCAAAAGGAGATATATACCAGCTCTGATCCACAGAGAATTGCTCTGTTCCATGTTTTTCTTAAGCTTAAGGGTTCTTTTTTGTAAAATAACCTTGTAACTGCATATGGCTAAAAAAGTACTTTTTTTTTTTAATGATTTTCAGAATTATTATATTTCTGGATATTGTTACATATTCAATTTTTTATCTGAAAAGATGAAACAGGAACATGAGTGTATGGGATGAATCTTTCTGGCTTCAGCCTGGAGCAGTGGAACTGGAGGCAAGCCTCCTGATCATTGCAAGAGGAATGGCAGTACAAGGGACGTTACAGTATTTGTTCTTTGCTGACACAGGGCATACACTTCGGGAGAGAGAAATGCCCTTTCCTGGAAATTTTTTCCCCTTGATTATTATAAATGTCACAGACCGTGAGTGAATTTGTGGAGGAGGGGAACTGAGAACGTTTTGTAATTCTTGAAAGGTTAATTGTGCTATTTATAGACCCAACTGCAGAGGGGAAAAAACCCTTGGTATGACCTGGCAATGTCAATGTAGTAATAGCAACCTAAATGGAGCTCTGACCAATCATGAATTACTGTCTGTGATACTGAGAATGCTGACAGTTCAATCACAGCACTGTTTCAATAGAGAACTCTATATATTTAAAGCACTGATACTGTTTTCCCTCTAAATGACAGGCTTGACAGATGGGCCGAAAGCACTGCAGACGTTTGAACAAGGAAATGGAGAGGGAGCCTGCTGGAAGCAGGGCTTCATGCAGCCAGCCGCGGATGATGAATAGAGTGTGATTGTGTCTGACAGGTAGTAATATAACTATTCATTCACCACAGAACACCTGGAGCACACTATATTAAATGGTACAAGATGGAGAGATCCTGTGACAGGAATGGGAAGTGTGAATCCCATGCTGAGTTTAGGTACAGCAATATAAAAGGTCAGGGGTCGTACAATATAAAGTGCCTTGGAGAGGTCTGTAATTAAATTATTTGCTTACTAAAGTGTTTCTAATGTTTTCCTAACATGTTGCCAGGACCATTACTTCAGCATGTCTGCATAGCTGGAATGAAAATAGCAAATGCTGCTTTGCTCACTACTGTGCTTCCGTTTTGCACTGGGAAGCTTGCTAATCAAAGCTTTGTCATTATTGCACAGAGCTATTGCATAGCAGGAGTGTTACGGACACTGAAAGCTGTGTGCTTTCTCAAAAAACCTGAAGCTTTCAGCTGACCTTATTTTAGGGCTTTTGGGGCCAAAAATGTTCTGTGTGTGACAAGCCTGCAGAAATCAATAGGTCCCACATTCTTGGTGGGTGTGGGCTATGGAACTACATACCATTGATTTGATTTTGTGCACTGAGGCATTAGCTTCCTAAGCAGCTGATCTGAGCAGAAAGAAGCTACCATTTTAGTGCAGCTGTGAGAGAACTGCAATGTAAAGCCACGGGAACTTCATTCTATTAATATTATTTGTTTTTGTTTTCAAGGAGGCAATAATGCTCTAAAAATAGAAAGCCAGGACCCCAAAACAGATTTCTGTCAGTTTGAGATGCAGAAGAGCAGCAGTGAATTGGCTTACTGGATTGCTAACTATTTTCCAGGCGTCAGTGGTTTATACAGACTGGTTCAGACTGTGAAGAATAGGGCAGGGGATCCATTAGCCCACACACGAGGAAAGGGGAAGGGGGAAAGGTGAAGGACAGGGAGATGGGCCTAAAAACAGTAATCTAAGGAGAACTGAATTACTAAATAAAATATCGGATTATCAGAGCATAGAATAACAGAATATAATACATTATAATTGGAATTGAATCTAATAAATAGAGACAGTGTCCAGAACTGAAGGCCTTACTCTAAAGCTGAAGGCAGGATGGTTGGGAAGCTCCCACTACTGAGATGAACTGCAAAAAGAGGAAGCCTCGGGACTTGCTTGCAGTTTTATCTTTCCCTCTGGGTGGAAAACGGGAACTCTAAGTCCTCTGTGGCGTGTAGTTCTCATAACACCTTACATGATGTTATGATGTGGAATACTGATAACAAAAGTCTTAAAAGCACAACAGCTATTAAAAACTTTAGGAATACTTTTTAATCTTTGCTGGAGTATATCCCTTGGACAATTAGAAACTTCTCTGAAGATTTTGATAAGCATTATTTTATGACAACATGTTCTTAATATGTCAGAGGAAATCTTTTCAGTCGTCATACTTGGAGGGAAGATTTATACCACAGTTCATATTTTCCTGGGCAGGGCAGTTAACTCAGCATGCTTGTCTTCTTCCTGGTTGGTGGCAACTCTATAAAATGTAACAACAAAATGCAGTGTTCTTTTCCAAATATAGGCGGATAATGTACAAAAGCCCAGTAGTAGGGTTTAGTTTGGCAAGATGTAAAACTAAGGAATCTTTTCTCTCTCTCTCTTTCTCTCCCTCTCTCTCTCATCTATCTATGTGTTTTGCTTACAGGTAATCTGACTCAAGTTACCTAGATTGCTCTGAAAGTAATGCATCCTATTTATTTTCATGGAAACTGCAACAGTTACAAAGAGCACAATGACATATGATTGCTAGAGACAATTTTCAGCTACTAAACTGTTGTTATTCAGGATAGGCACCACAATACATCATTTTGTCAGGCTTCCCTTCTGCTGCCACCTCTCATGTGACAGCAACATGTAATGGAATATTGGTGGAAAGGCTGTGCACCCAGTGCCATCCCAACAATATCCACTTCTGACACCAGAGACCAAAATAATAAAATAGGAGGCATTACTTTTGGAGCACTCTCTTATGTCTAGAAATGTGATTGTGGACGTGCTTGTGCTCAATATCACTGTCCTGTGATCTCAGAGACCAGAAAAATATGAAATACAAAGGTTTGCATATGTAGTTTTATTCAAAATTTCTACATATATTTAATTGATCTTAGTGTGCTTAATTAAAAGAAATAAATAAAAAGAGATGACCAAATAAAAAAAAATACTGGCTTTGACAGTTTAAACATCTGATTTTGTTAGGCGCTGAACAACTTACTTAATTTCATCTCTTACACTCTACAAGTTGACATTAAACAAAAAAATAACTTTAAAATTTTGTTTTTAAGCAAGACAATATTTGTTATCAATCACATATATCTTTATTTTTCACTTTATATGTATTTGAGTAATAAATATGCTTTAACTCTGTCTGGAAATAAAAATCAGTCTGCCATAGATTTAATTGTTTCACTTTCCTTTTTAATGCTGTTTGTAGTGTAGTTGAATTCTGATCTCTGCTCTGATCCACTCCACTTTTTTTTTGTTGTTGTTGTTTTGTTTTGCCTCAGTATCTTATTCTAACATTATTGGTATGTTTGAAATTGTCTTGAGATTATCTGCAAAAAGTTGATTCCAGTTGTTGTCAAACACTGTGTCAGAGTAATTTTGTGTAGCAGTTCAGGCACTTAGGCAATCACTTCATACAAAATAATAGCTCAGGCAAAAAGATAATGAGCACAATATTTCTTAATATACACAGTGACACTACTCTTGTTTTGTCTTGAAAAGTCCTTGTAAAATTAACTATTAGGTTGTTGATTTTACCTTCAGCAGCTCTCACCTCAAATTGGTTTTGCATGTCACTAGCTTTATTTGTGGAGTACTCTGGCTAGGTTAGTTATCGCCTTAGTGCACTTGAAAACAGAAGGCATAGCAGGGTTTTTTTTTTTTTTTTTTTTTTTTTTCCTGTCTCCTTCTCATTATGTGTCCAAAACTGGTAACATTGATATTAATCAAAGGATAACAGCAAATAACAAAGCCTAAGCGAAAATAAATTGAAACAGAGTAAAACTCTCCACCACCATCAAATAAATATTTTTGTTTAACTAATCAATTTGTTTTTCTTCTTTTTTTTTTTTTTCCAAAGATTGTATATCAATTTTTCATGAAAATGAATTAAAGATAGAGTTGACTTACAGGCTCAGTAAATAGATTTTCTCTTGCACCTCCAGTTGAGGAGGTTTGCTAGACTTCCTGTATTTGGTCTTTTGTCAGGGAGTGGCTAAGAGGTTTCTTTCACTTTTTTCATTGACATTACTTATTTTAACAGACATTTAATCCCAATTTATTTTGTAAGTGATTAGAAATATTTCTTTGTTGCATTCATTTTCTTCTTTAATAGGGGAAGGGACATCTGGTTACTTGGAGTATAAGGAACAAGGATAATCTACAAAATAGTGTCACTAAACACAGGAGACCTGCAAAGGTTTCTGTTGAGGGAATTGAGGGCAATTGCAGCCTTGCATTAGCAGAATTCTAATTACCAAACAACACTGTTTTGCCAGAAGCAAATATGTTTTTTTTTCTCTCTCTCAGCGTCTGATGCTTCCTTTCAGTATTAATGGATGTGACTGAAAAAAATACACTTGATTGATTAATAATCTCTTGTGGATTTTTAAAAACATTCTATCAGGAAAAAAAGTCTTAAACTGAGTATTGTTATTTTAATCTTTTTTTGCAGGAGAATGCAGCGATGTGATATGAGAAAAAACTAACCTTTATACTGGGACTTATGTGTTTTGCTCTTCCATTTCTATAACAACTTATGTGATAATTGTAACCAAAATTATAACTTTATACATTGTTTATGAAAGCTGCTCTTGCTAACACAAGAGGAAAGTTCTCCCTTCCCTTCCCTTCCCCCTCCCCTTCCCCTTCCCCTTCTTCCCCTTCCCCTTCTTCCCCTTCTTTCCCTTCTTCCCCTTCTTCCCGTTCCTCTTACCCTTCCCCTTCTTCCCCTTCCCACCACAACTGATACAGTACTTTGATCACATCCACACTCTCTTTTTGCTTCAGTATAAGTTGCATGTTCCTTTCTTCTTCAGAAACATTTTTTTTATGATACATCTCTTCTGATTTATATCTTTGGAGGGCAGCTTACTCTGTACAGACCTGGTGACTTTCTGTACTTGATGGATTCTGCTTATTTGTAGAGAGGACCAATTTTTTTTTTTTATGATTATGTTTAGTTAGAAATTGCAATCATTGTTTAATATCATAAGGAAATTTTTTTTCTCTTTAAATGAGTGAGAAAATGTTGTACTTTTCAGTATTTCAAAAAACTTTTTTTTTTCCCAACTGAAAGATGTTATTAACCAATCTTGTTTTTCTATGGAGCACAGTACTTACATTTGTGTGAAACAGTTTCATAGTTAGATCTCTCTGTAAAGTTAACAGAAGAGTATTTAATAATTCCAGAGTTGGCAGTTAGAAATAAAATTGTCTCTATCCTATCAAGGCATTGTTTCTAGACAGAGGCTGGGTTTAGCATAGCTTTATAAGGAAATCGGAAGTACTAGTTGTTGATGCTTCCATTAATCTCTCAATTCCTCACAAGAACAAAGAGTCTACTAACCAGAAGACCTGCTGGGATGCTTCTTAAGTACTACTACTACTGATGCTTTGGGAAAATACAAAAAAGAACAAACACACGGAACTTGTAATTGTTTAAAGGGTAAAGGAATGAAATCTGAAAACCTTTGTGTTATGCCTATGCTTAAAAACTCTGTTTTTAGGGTATTCCAAATGTTTAACTCTTATGGTTAAAGGTTTGCCCATGGTGCAGCACTTAATCACTCTTCTGTTGATGGCGGCCTGTGGCTACAAGCTTACAGAGGTAATGGGAATAGAGACTCCACTACACCATAGGAGTCTGAAAACCGAAACATGCATTGAAATTGGAGCACACTGGTACAGGGACTAATTTTGATTGAGTTAGCATTGTAAAACAGAACAGATGTTTTAGTGCAGAGACACAGTAGTTCATTGAATGCATATCCACTGTCCTTGATGCTCCATCTTAACTGCAGAGAACTTTCATCTTCCCTCACATTTTAGTTCAATCAGTTTTATTGGGCAAATGTTTCAAATTTTCAGTATAGTGTACTTCAAAGTAGATGATAAGAAACAAAAGCTTGCTGTCGTAGCTTGAACGGTTGCAGTATTGCTTATCATTTTCATCCTTTGCTTTGAAGGAAGTAGGTCGACAATTACATGTACTTGATTAGAGAATTACATATTTATTTAAGTAGAATAGACTGGATAATATGTCAGTTAAAGATGTAACTCGAATCCGATGTTAGAGATTCTTGTTTGGTAATCTCTGAATGGACTGGAAGAAACACTACAATTTATCTTCATAACAAATAAATATTTTCTTAGCATCCTTTATGTTGAATACTTCTGGTGGGAAGTCTTTCACCTTCACTGAAGAATCACTTTCATTTTTTATAGTTACCTCTCCTCTTACATAGTCTACAAAATTCATCATATTCATCTGCAATATTGTTGTCATAATAAATATATTCCCATGAATTTCTCTCAATAGTGGTTTTTTTGTTGCTCGTAGAGGTTTTCCTAGCATTCCTGATTAGTCATATGTTTTGCCTCAGTCTGATTTCTGTATGAGTGATTTGAATTGTCTGCACCTTCTTAAGTTTCCTTGGTAGTCACGGGAAAGCCTTTCAGATGAATATTTTTACTGTATTGTTTTCTTGCTCTTGTGCTTTTTTTTTGTACTTTTGTTTAGGAAGATGCACCTCTGCTCTGATTTTATATTCTTGTGAATAAGAAGATTAGTCCTTTTTTTTGGAAAGTATGTCTTACCGTTTTTTATTCTAGGGATATTCTTGGTTGTCTTTCCTGTCTAAAGTTTAGGTCAACAATTTTGTTTCAGTATTTCATGTTAGAAGTATGATTAATTTAAATTATTTATGGTCAATATTTCTCAATGGATGCTATATGGGTAATTGCAAGACTTGGTCCTGATGGTTATTAATAACAGCTCCCCATTAGCTTTTCTGAGTGGATAAAATAGTGACATATATTTTGGAAAAAAAAATCTTGTGTTTAAAGAAAGATTTTTCTTTCAAGTCGGATTGGCAGGTTTGTGTATGCACCATGAAGGACAATATTTGTTTACTGCCCTAGTATGTACTGTGTAATTCAGGAGTGTACTGGGTGTATTTAATATGCAGAGAAACATTTTGTTGCTTAGTTGTAAGGTAGCATATGGAAAGTATATCTTGTGAACATATCTGAAATAAATGCTTATTGCCTAGTTTCCTCTGACTCTGGGACTGAGACTCAATGACTCATGGCCTATTCCAGTTCTAAGGACATTGTCTGAAGGTGCATTATGACCAATTCTGTGCTATAATATAATGTTTATTTATTATCATATTGATCACATTTAAAGCTCCAGTTTGCTCTTTGGACTTTTTTTTTTTTTTTTTATGAGCTAGATGATCTTTAAGATCTCTTCCAAACCAAGCCATTCTAAGATCTTTAGATTTTGTCTCTTTTATTCAGAAAAGTACTTGATTAGCTGTCATTAAGACATCAATTACATAATTATCATAACACCTGAATGAATAAGTCTGTTGTCATTCAACTGTCTTTATAGATAACACGGAATCACTGTAATATTTCTGATCATCTTCTGCATTTCTGTATTTGATGGCTCTAGAGACTATAATTTGTGTGTTTTCCAAGTGAATGTATTTTATCCCTTTTCATTTTTAAGCTGCATGCATTATTCAGCCAATGTGCTTGGGATTGGAATTTATGTTTTTACACTGTAAGCATGAGACATCACTGTCCATAATCAGGCCATTAGCATTCTGCTCACACAAGCCAGTGTGAGTACAATTTTCAGAGGCCTAATGTAACAGGTAATCATAAATTAGTTTTTGCTTTAAAACAACACCAGATTACACAGCTTGCATGCTTAAAGAGAATGACTCAGTGAGTAGTGCAGCTCTCTAATGAAGTGGGAGCTCATTAAACAGATGCTATCTACTTCAGTGGTCTACATAAACAGCGAACAAACCAAATGGAAATGTTTCAACAGTACACTGCAGTCAACCAGAACACGTTCAGGTTCATTCACAGTGGCACCATATATAGGAATTAGTCACAGTAATAACTGAATAGTTGCTTGCTAATTTATCATTTTACATTTGTTATTGTGTTTGCATAATGTGTTGTTTTTTACTGTCTTTGGTTGCATTATAATGCCCTCATCTGCGTGTACAAAACTAGAAAACAGACGGTGATTTTAATATTCATTGCACTGGTAGTGTGCAATGTTCTGTGTTTGGTTTCTGTGGTGTTGAATTATTTTTTTAAGTCTTATCTCCTTTTGTGTTACATCTGCCTATAGGAAAGCTTCATATATGAAAGACTGTAAATAGCATTTAGGAAAATACATGTTTATTTAGTTAAGAATTAGAAGTAGAAGCATGCAGATGAGTATAATGACCAAGCTTCCAATATTTCTAGGAATGAGGTATCTTAAATGTCATAGGAAGCTTTTTCAGTGAGTGGAAGGGCCAGACTTAAGTTTTCAGAACTGATATTCGCACGTAATCTAGAACTTTAGCATTAATTTAATAATTTATTATAAATTATATATATATAGGATGTTTTGCTAATGTTTAGAGGTGAAGTAGTTGCCAGGGAACAACAATGCAGCTTAAGATTTCTATGCGATTCTTATTGAAGTGAATGAGATGGGAAAATCTGATGAGTAGAATGTGAAAGATACTGCAGCTACTAAGAGAGAGATAAGTTGGCTCTGACCTTCTGGTTTTTATTGCTGTTGGTGGTGGTGATGGTGGTAATTTTTGTTTTGAGTATTTTCCTTTTTCTTTTTTTTCTGGTAAGCCTTGATGCAATGAGTTAGTTTCCAGTGACACATTACCAATCAGAATTACTTTCTGCTTAATGAGATTGGAATGTACATAGGTATGGTAGCCAGAGAAGATTTTGCAGGAGCCCAGTGCAATTCTGGGAAGCTGTGAAAGTTGTTGATAAGACTGGGAGAATGCACTTACTGGGGGAATTATGTGGGAAAAGATGTCATCCCAAGTAGCTCTGATGCCTTCATCTTTGCTTTGGGTTCTCCTGGGTCCCACAATAGCACTTTTTCCCCTGTGCAGCCAGCAACCCAGTTTGCTTCTCTTCCTGTGATGTGGCAGAAGTTCAGTATTCAGCTAAAGTTAAAAGATCTGTCTGTAGTGAAGAGGAAGACAGAGAGCTTAAGAATCATGGACAGTAGAGCTTACCACTTTGGCTGCCATTCAGTGGAGTGATTGAGGTGATACAGCACAACTGGTATTCGTAGAGTCTTTCATTTATAGTTACCAGCTTATGTGCTCAGTCCCTCTCCATTACTGTTTCTCATTAAATGACTTAGAAGTAATATATTTAATGTGCCCAGTATTAAATATCCAGTATTTTCATTATAGTGCCTTATTTAGATAATTGAATGTCTTTCCAGAAATACTCCTGGCTATAAATTTTCACCGTGAATGCCTGTATCAGAGCCACTGTTTTCTGAACATTGAAGTTCTTCAGCTAACAACCAGAAATTTATTGTGAGAAAGCTAAGATGCCCAAGGCTTTTGGTGTAATTTGGTATAGCAGTAAGTGTTTCTGATATGCAAGTGTCTACCTAACTTGATCTTTTGAATTGGGTCTGCATTTTTCTCATGCCTTCTGTACTGAGAATGAAGTTTAGAAAAAGAATACCGTTTCTCCCAGATCTATTCTGTTTCTAGTTTCTTTCTGCTTTTGAGTGTGAGGATATGTATTGACTGCTTGAATGCTGACTAAGTTGGGGTTGTGTCCTTGCCATAGACATCTGTAGAAGAATGGATGTATGTAATTGGTCAGAAAAATATAATCCGAAAGTATTCACCATACTAAAGGTGTTTCCTTACAACACGTGGCAACTTAGAGTTTCTAGGCTGAAGCAAGATTTTTCTGCCATCCCAAGTGATATGTACAAGATTAGACAATCTCAAGCACCTTTTTCAATAAGTCCTCCATCTACAGATGCTTCTGGGTTATGCTTTGTGGAACATGGACTGCTTGATGTGCAGCGCATGTTCCTCTGATAGGGACTGACTTTGAAATGTGGCATTCAGTTTGCAAAGAGGATGCAGTGTGCATGAGCATTTACATTTTCATCCATAGCCTGTGCCTGACTTTAAATAAGAAAATGAATTCTGCAGTTTTTTAAACATAATCACAGCAGAGAGAAAATATGAGCCATTATTAATTGTGTTAATACCAGCTTATCTGTAATAGTTGAGCATCACTGAGTGTGAGTTCAGATCTTAAAAGAATCTCTCAAATAATTGTGTAGCAGTGAATAAGACTAAAATTTTACAAATGGCAGAGAGTAAAGTGTATCTACTTTTTGGACGCAGCCAAATATTCCCTTCTGTGAAAGATCACCAGTGAAGAAGTTGGGTGTGCACTGCAGGATAATGAGCTGCATGTTACTAGGTGAGCAGAAGAAATCACTAAAAAGGAGACAGGGGAAAAAAACTTGTTCCATGTTACATGTTTCAGAAAACAGCAGAAAAATAAAATTTCAGCCAGGAAAGGGATGTCAAGAAAGTTAAAGACATACTAAGGCTTTAGCCTGTAAGCTAGTTGGAGAAAAAAAAATACACACACACACACACACATATATATATATATAAAATAAATAAATAAAATCATATATATATATGTGTGCATGTGTATAAGGGTGTAAAAAGCACAGGTACAGTTTGAGTGTCCTGTTAAATGTGCAAATTATACTTGTGACATTTAGAATCAAATGGAAGAACAAGATACCTGGTTTGTCCCTTGTGAAGAGCAGTCTGAAAGGAATAGAAACCGAGAGACCGGCTAAGTGCAAGGTAAAGCTAATGCAGGCCAAGTGCTGACTATCAGATTTGATCTGGATTTGAATCACATTTCGAAATTAACAGTGATCTGTGAATACTTCTTTCAGTATCAGAAAGCACTTCTCGTTGTTCTTGTTAGTTTTCACAGATATTTTCTTTTTCTTTCTTTTGTCTGATTATAGATGACCACTAGCCAAACCTTTTTTCCCTTTCTATTCACAGACTCACTTGTTGAAATACATACTGTCTCCTTCACTTCAGCACCCTTAAAATGCTTCTCAAGAGCTGTCTTGGTGAGTTTTCATACAACAGTTAATTTTGGTAACCAAATGAAAATATGATTAAAAAGTGCGGTCTAGTTTTACTCTGCTCCCTTTGTGCATTTATTATGTGCATAAGAAGATCTGGACTCTTTTTGGAGACAGTCAGGGGAGAAAACAAAAACTTTTTCACAGTATATCTCCTAAGTACAGCCTTGTAGAAGTATCATAGACAGAAAAACCCTTTTCTATCCAGTTCATTGATTTTGCCATTATTTCAAATTGTTTTGTTTTAGACATGAAAAGGGAGGATTTTTTACAGTACATTTAGAAAAGTGTAAAAGATGGGTAATCGCTGAATTTTCAAGAATTAAGAAAGGATATGAAAATATGAATAAGATCAAAATTAGGAGACGGAAGTGGTATTTAAAGTATGTGTAGGCATTCACTGTTATTTTAACTTTTGCCTGCAACACTGGGTGTGCAACAACCCAGAACAGAAGAAATTCACACTGGAACATAATGGACCTGTCCTCTACTGCTTTCTTCCAAAGTCAACCAACAAGCAAACACAGATTTTGCTTGAAGAGTCTAGAAAGAACTAGATCTTCCAGATACTCTGAAATGTTATGTGTAGAGAAAGAGCTGTTAGCAACAATTCTGAGCTAAGGGTAACTGAAACAGATACCAAAAAATACACAGAATAAATAAACACTCCAGACTTTGCTGGTAACTTGAAATTACACTCATTTTTCATTCTTGTTACATCCTAAAGTGTCTCCTTTCTACTTAAGAGATGGGATGCATGCAGAGATGCTGCAGATTCTCTTTATTATCTTTTTTTTTAATCATTGTTGTAATCGATCAGTGTGCTTGGGGAAGTGTTTTCAGAAATGATCTGAAGTAGTAAATTCTCCAGTTTTGTGCTTTGGGATAGAACTAGAGGTGATGCAGAAGCTGGGTAGCAGCTGGAAGAGGTTGGAAGGGGTTCAGCACCTCACTTTGAAGCCCAGAAAGTGTAAGTTAAAGAATGGTTATTCTTCCTATCCACCCCCATCCCATCCCTACAATACATTTTATTTCTAGATCCTATGCACACATGGCTAATTTGACCTCTTTATACTTAAAGCATGAAAATTATCTGCTACATGAAGGGGATATTATTTGTACCAGTAACTAATTGTTTTCAACTGCTAATTAAACGTGTGAATCTGAAGTGGTGTATATGTCTGGTAAATTGAGATGAGGCAAGAAAAGGTGAGTTATTCGAATTTTACTCCTTGTGTTTATGTATGTGCACATATATGCCTATCTGTATACATGCTTATATGAAGGTGGGAAGTGTACAATTGCCCATTCAAACTTAGAGTCCTTGAACAGCTTCAAAATGAAGAAGCTTGTCAGTGGTTAATTGTTATTAGGGAATCTTATTCTGGGAGTCAAACTGTAAAGGCAGGATTACGGGTTGAATTTTTATACTGCAATTTTAATGAGTATTAAGAATTAGGAATGAAACTTGAATTGCAGTATTTAATGCTTTCTTAATCCATGAAAGTTCAGTAATTTAATACAAGGGGAAAAGTTAATGCCAGGAATTACCTTTCTCAGTCAAATATTTTTAAGTCATATTTTTACAGATTTACTTTTTCTAAACTGCTTTGAAGTGTTTACCAGTGGTTTTAAAAAAGATTTTCAGTGGAGTTCATCTCTACTGCTTCACTCTAAAAAACAAGTTACCAACATAAAACATGGGACAAAATTCAAAACGGAAAAATTCTGATTATTTTTTTTTAATATATCATAGAATCATAGAGTCATAGGATCACAGAATAGCCTGGGTTGAACAGGACCTCAAAGATCATCTAGTTTCAACCCCCCTGCCATGGGCAGAGTCACCAAACACTAGATCAGGCACTAGGTCTGATCCCTTTCTGTTCATGGCTTCTCCATTTGAAAATGGAATTTCAATGACATGTAACATAAATACTCCAATTAAAAAGTTGAGTTCAAAGTAATACTGAAATAAGTACCATTAGGTTTATGCAATGGGTAGCAAAATGCCAAGCAAGTTACATATGCCAAGATCAAGATGCTTTATCAAACTAACCCGAGGATATGCCTAAAGACACACCTAACTATTTGTCTGTAGTCAGATATGCAATTATATGCACACAAATGCATTTAGATAGCTTTTAATTTTCAGCTGTATGAAGACACTTTGTATTAAAACATCTCAAAAATATACAGACTTACGGCATATAATATTATGTTGGTGCAACACTAAGGAAATCTGCCATGGCAAATACTGCTGTTTTTCCTTTTCTTATATTCAATTTCTTTTTTCTTTTTTTTTTTTTAATTTCTCTGCATTGGTCCCCAGTTTCAATTTTGGTGCTTTCCTCAGCCATTGTTTTTTTTGTCAGATAATTTAAACCAATTTGGTTGACAGAATCCTCAAATCAGCAAGCAAAAGACAAAATTTCAATGCAAGTGAACACAGAAAAAGTATTACATTACTGAACTTTACCCAAGTATTGTCCAAATGATTCTGGCAAAAATGGTGTCAGCCTCGACTCTTCACTGTAATCAAAAAGAATGCAAGAAAATTAATTAATTCATTGTTTTAATTTTGAAGTATTAAATAAAAAATCCTTGTAGTTAATTGTCGGTACGGCTGCAAAGCAAAATCTTCAAAATCTACCAGTGTGATTTTAAATTTAAAAAATTACATTTTATGTAAACTCTGCATCAATAATATATATTTCTTAAGGAAATGTATTTTACAATTAAATACGTGTTGTTAGTTAGTTCAAAAGCAAATGCCAAAGACAGCCAACTTCCTCAACATAATTTTGCATTTTCATACTGGTTCCAGGTATTATTCTACTTCAAATATCTTGTATGCAGTAACTCTTAAAAATGCACAGTCGATGGAGGTGGTGTAGGTCAACGTCAGAAATACATTTTTCACACAGAAAAATGTTATTCACGAACAGCAGAGCCATTTGGTTACTAGTGAGATTCTAGGAGATTTTGTATCTCAAATGTAGACACAAGATTCTCCTCAGTCCTTATTCATTTATTGAGTCTGAGGTAACTTCTGACTTATAAATAAATGAGAAATTATTTTTGGGTTGATAACAGCGAATTTTAATCTTCACTAAGTGAAGAAACATTGTCCAGTATAATTCTTGAGCAGCAATAAAAATATTTCTCCCATTCTGTCAATAAAGTTATTAGCAGCAGAAAGCAAGGATCAGATTTCTGTCGTGGTTATACAGATATGTTTTATCATAAGAAACACAGAAAACATTACCACAGCAGATCTGTATTTCAGTCTTTCAGTACTGGTATGCTGTAAACTTTTCAGCACATCTGTTTTTCAGTGGTCATAGAAAATTTTGCTGGGCAACCAAAAATGGTCTGAGAGTTTTTACTGGAAGATGATATTTGTTGCAAGACTATTCTGTGATAAATAATATCACAGTTGCTGAATGGAGTTCTCATCACATTTTCTTCTTTGTGTATATGTAAAATGTCAACAAAAATATGTTGCATATATGAATTAGTCTTTCACTCTGGTACTACGATAACTCACCATCTAAAATTGCTTTCAAAAGATACATCACTTGCATACTATTTCTTGCACCCAATCTCAAATATTTGTAACAGTGTACCATGTAGGCAAAAGATAATCAATAGGCAGAATTCATTTTTGCATCTATCTGAAGACTGCATATGAATCATGGAATTGGCCTCTGTGGAATTAAAAGATAATATAACTTAATAAAGCTTCATAGAAGTAAACTGAATACTTCTAACTATTCCAATCTCCAGTGAAAATCCAAGAGAAAGCAGATAGAAACTTTTCACAGCTTCCCCCCTGGGAAGATGCCCTTAGAGACGAAAAAAAATAGAGCAGAATTGGCAACACTTTAACAATGCATTCCTGAGGGCACAAGAGCACTCTGTCCCCAAGTATAGGAAAGTAAACAGATGAGGAAAGAAAGTGGCATGGTTTGGCAAGGACCTGCTGGTCGAACTGAGGGAAAAGAAAGGCAAATACAGGCAGTGGAAGCAAGGTTGTGTCACCTGGGAAGAATATAGGAATGGTGTCGGGATTTGTAGAGGTGGTATTAGGAAAGCCAAGGCACAAACGGATCTGAATTTGTTAGGGATTTAAAAATTAACAAGGGGTTGTACAGGTACATAGGTCAGAAGAGACAGGACAAAGTGAGCATATCTCTTATAAATGAGCAGGAAGAAATGCCTACAACAAAGATGAAGAAAGCTGAAGTACTCAAGGAGTTCTTTGCCTTAGACTTTACCAGAAGTCAGGTTTCCTGGACCAAAGATTTCTAAATCTCTAGGTGAGAGCTGGGTTAGTAAAATCCCCCTCCATATTTGAAAGGATGTGGCTGTCAGGAAAAGTCTCCAGTATCTGAAAAAAGGGAAACACCACTCTACTTTTAAGAAAGAGACAAAGAAAGACCTGGGGAACTACAGACTGGTGAGCCTCATGTCTGTGCATGGGAAAATAATGGAACAAATCCTCTTGGAAGAGATCTCAAGGCACGTACAAGATGACCAGGTGAACAGAGACAGCTAGTGTGGCTTCACCAAGAGCATATTGTGTCTAATCAGACTGGTGTCCCTCTATGATGGAAGTGATGGCACTGATAGACAAAGAAAGGGCAGCTAATGTAATCTACTTGGATTTGTGCAAGGCCTTTGACATGGTTCTGCACCCCATCCTTATTTCTAGATTTGAAAGTTTGACTAGACAGTACATAAATAATTGGATGGTGGCAGCCAGAGGATGGTTGTCAATGGCTCTATGTGCAGGTTGAGACCCCTCCATGGGTCTGTCTTGGGACCGGTACTCAATAAAATCTTTATCAGTGACATAGAGAGCACCCTCAGTAAGGTTACTGACAACTCTAAGCTGAGTGGTGCAGCTGACACAGCAGAAAGAAGGAATGACATCAAGAGGGACCTACACACATTTGAAAATTGGGCACACAAGAACCTAATGACAAGACTAAGTGCAAGGTGTTGTGCATGGGTTGAGGCAATCCCAGATATATCTACAGTCTGAAAGGAAAACTTGAGAGCAGCCCTGTAGAGCTTTTGGTGAGCAGAAAGCTGGACATGAGCCAGTAGTGTATGTTGGCAGTCCAGATGGCCAGCTCTATCCTGGGTTGCATCAACAGGTGGGTGGCAATAGGGTATGGAGCAGACTGTCCCCATGGAGGCACTGAAGGCCAGTTTGGGTGGGCCCTGAGCAGCAGATTTGGTGCATGGCAACCTTGCCCGTGGAGTTGGAACTGAATCATCTTTGAAGACCCTTCCAATCCAAGCCATTCTATGATTGTATGATTCCATAACTCTATAATTCTATGGATGGCATAAAAATATATCTTTCTTTTATGGCTTCTTATTTGCTCTTTGCTTTGGTATATTTGCTTTGATAAGAAAAGCAGATAAATGACATCCTGGAAAAATATGTTAATTAATATGTATGTTAAATGAAAAGCTATTAAATTTCACTGTGACTAAAAGTGTGACATCTCACAAAATATCAGCTTGTGTGTCTGAGAAGGTCTGCAAGAGAAGTTTTTTCTGCTGTGTTTCATTGTCCAAGTCTGTGTCTGAGCAATAACCTGCTGACCTGTTTTAATCTGGAGGGGATAAAGTATCTGGGGAAAACAAAAACTAAAAAAAAAAAAATCCAACAAAACCAACAAAAAGATGAAACACAAAAAGTTCAAGAATGTACATTGAAAGATCAATCTTCTTGCTTATTTTTCTTAACTATAAGGAGTTGTGACAGTAAATTTAGCATTATTTGCCACTTTTTTTTTGTAGCTGCAAACTGACTGAATTACATCAAGACAGAACTGAATAGTCCATGACTTAGCAACTGCAATACAACTGGGAGAAATATAAGTCCGATTCTAATTTGCATTTGCTGTCATTCATGGCTTATAAGTCTTGTTGTTAATTAAAAAAGCTTATTTCATTTATTTACTTCTATTGATAATGCAGTAATTCACTGTGGTGTTTTCTGAAAGACAATACTATTCCAGAGTAGTGAGCAGTTTGTAGACCTCTATAAACTTGTACTTTTTCTTATATTTCCTGTAATTATCTGTGCCATCTTGTAGTTCCAAGTACTCTTCTATCTTCAACTTTACAAGCATTTGATTTTCATTACTATTCTGTGAGGCAAGAGAAGAAAGGAGTGGGAGGAGATCCAGACTAAGATATCTTATTTGCATCAGGTTAAATGTCAACAGAAATGAATTTAATTTGAACGAACAAAGAAGGATGTAATAATATGCTCGTGCAAAAAATAGAACTATTTTTCATGTGGATTCTAGACTCAGCTAAAGCCATATGCATTCATAGTACTCCATGCTGACATAATTACATCTCCTTACTAACGTAAGCAGTTCTTGATATACTAGCAGATACGCAGCCCTTCTTATATGGAAGTCTTTTCCTTGTGAATGGGTGCTTGGTTGGACAAGGTCGTACTGTTCACTTTTGTGTTTTAAGAGTATGTGCCATGCATTCAACAATTTGATTTTTTCCTGTTTACTTTTGAGTGGTTCAATTCCACGTCTTAAGAGTAATGCGAGAGCAAGTGTTGCCTTTAAGTTACTGGGAAACGTGTGAATGGATGTATTGTATGTCATAGCTCTTATTAACTCCAGCGCCACTGCTAATGTTTTAATGCATGTATATATGTGCCTTGAGGGAGTAGTTTGTGTTTTACTAGCATGATACACAAAAATACTCTGTTCCTTTTGCGTCTATTATAAATTAATACATGCCGTCAAGGGACCTCTTATGATGTAAAATTGTCATCTTGTGAATGGTATGGATGAGATCCCTCTAAACTGCAGCTAAGCAGCTACCCATCCTATGTACAAAACAAAACTCTCTGATAGCCCCTAGTGGTTTGCATTAATTTGTTATGAATAATTCACATTCCTTCATCACAGTTATTATCCCTTCCCTCATATCTTGTTCTCTAGTGTTGAAATGCACAGCCTTTGCCACGGCTTGCAGAACAAGGGTCATGGATGGCCCTGGATGATGCTGTGCTTCAGGCAGAGGGACAAGGCCTGCTGTGCTCAGAGACCTGCCGGCTCATGGCTTCCCAATATAGTATTTTAATTGCGAAACTCTTGGGTTAGCAGGAATGCAAGCTAATCGGTGCTGACACAGAGCCTGCCCTGTGGAACAAGTGGTTGCCCGGTGATGACACCAGACAGAAACAGTGTGTTTTGTGCTGCTGCCAATGTGAGCTGCAAGCCCAGTTAAGCAAGAGGCCTGGGAAGCAAGCTGCTCCTTGCTTGACACTGAGATACTCTTCTCTTGGCTGAATATACTGCAGCAGGGATAACACAGGACTTTGAATTTGACTTTGTAGTTTTAAGACTTCCAGAGTTCACATGCTTATGTGAAATTTTTGAGGACTCGTGTCTGTCTCAGAATCTGATGGACTTGTTCTCCACCTTCCCTTCATTTTCCTGGTTGTATTCACAGCTTTTTTTCTAAATCCAGTCTACTACTGCTAATGATTTTGTTTTTTCTCAGCAAGCCTCCCCTTATCCAATTCCTTCTGAACAATGGACTCTTTAATTTATTTATTTATTTATTTATTTTCAATGTTAGGATGTAGACATAGTTGGGAGTTGAGAACTGAAAGAAGTCTATTGTGGTTGTTTGGAAAGTTTAGCTATTCCTCCAAATAGCCTCTTAAGTTGATAATGTTTTGGATGTGTCTGAGCTCTAGGCTGAAACTAATACTGGTTCTCATTGCATTTTGACAGAAGTCACATTAAAAATGAACAAAACTCTGTCTCACTAGTTTGAGGCAACCCAGAGCTGCATAAATACCATCTTTGGCATCCTAATAGGTTTTCTCACAAATGCAGTATGTTGAGCATTTTCTGTTTATGCAAGCTGTGCACCTTGGTTAAAAAATCCATCCTGTGGCACAATATGTTACTTTGCCAGTTAATTTAACTGAACTCAGTGTTGCTTTGATCCCTTTTCCGTGGTACTTCCAGCATGCTTTGCTATGTGAGCAAGATTTGCAAGCCCCAAGTATTTCTAAATGTATGCCTAAAGAGAGATGTGTATACTTGTCAAAATATTTTTTTAATCCCACTCCCATGACTCTTCGCTCACATATTGGCTCTGTATTATGTGTCTTGAACACTTGACATGCGGTGTGCTAGCAGTTGCTTCTGAATAGAACTTCTCTACCTAGAGAGTGCTTTTTTTGCCTCCATTCACTACCAAAGAGAATGCAGGGCAGCCTGGCATTTATATAATCATTTCTTTATTTAATATTTCAGCTGGATCAATTGCATTATGACTCATTTATTTTTAACCAGTAAAATATGTGATTTTCTTCAATAAGCCATATGGGAAGAATCTTCTTCTGGACAGGCATAACAAATATATAAATTGATAAGACATCTGTGAGGACTTGGGTTTTGCAGGTGCTAAAATAGTCTGCCATTTGTTGCATGCTGATGAAATACAGTATCAAAAACACAGTAAGGTAGACAAATTGTGCTACTGTACCTTGTTTTGTTTCTGAAGCCATGGTAGGCTGTACTGTAATGTCTCACTATGGACTGAGGCAAGATGAGTCCCTCAAATCTACTCTGCATTTCGTTGCATTTTGAGACAATATTCAGTGATCCCATAGTACAATTAAACTATCCTTTAGCATAGGAACTTTAATTTCTATGACAAGCTGTGTGCCTGAGACTATATAATTAGTCTAGTCTTGGTCTCTTGGGAAGACTGTGCTGGTATGGACAAAGCACTGAGTAGTAGTTAATGCGAGTGTGGGATAGACAAGTGGACAGAGAAGTGGGTTGAGAACTGGATGACTGGCAGAGCACAGAGGGTTGTCGTTGGCGGTGCAGAGTCCGGCTGGAGACCTGTAACCAGCGGTGTCCCCCAGTGGTCCATCCTGGGTCCAGTCTTGTTCAACATCTTCATCAATGACTTTGATGAGGGAATAGTGGCCACCCTCAGCAAGTTTGCTGATGATACAAAGTTGAGAGGATTGGCTGACATGCCTGAAGGCTGTGCTGCCATTCAGCAAGACCATTCAGGCTGGAGAGTTGGGCAGTCAGAGACTGGATGAGGTTTAACAAGAGCAAGTGTAGAGTCTTGCACCAAGGAAGGAATAATGGCATGCACCAGTACAGGCTGGGGGATGACCTGCTGGAGAGGAGCTCTGTAGAGAGGGATCTGGATGTCTTGATGGACTACGGGTTGACTATGAGCCAGCAGTGTGCTCTCGTGGCCAAGAGGGCCAATGGCATTCTGGGGTGCATTAAAAGAGTGTGGCCAGCAGGTCAAGGGAGGTGATCCCCCACCTCTACTCCGCCCTGGTGAGGCCTCATCTAGAGTACTGTGTCCAGTTCTGGGCTCCCTGGGACAAAAAAGATAGGGATCTCTTGGTAAGAGTCCAGCGTCGGGCCACAAAGATGGTGAAGGGCCTGGAGGATCTCCCCCATGATGAAAGGCTAAGTAAACTGGGTCTGTTTAGCCTTGAGAAAAGAAGACTGAGAGGTGACCTGATCCAGGTTTATAAATATCTGAAGTGGGGAGGACAAAGTGGCGTGTCCAGACTCTTTTCAGCAGTGTGTGGAGACAGGACAAGGGGAAATGGACAGAAACTGCAGCACAGGAGGTTCCGCACGAATGTGTGCAAGAACTTCTTTACGGTGAGGGTGATGGAGCACTGGCACAGGCTGCCCAGGGGGGTTGTGGAATCTCCTTCTCTGGAGACATTCAAGACCCACCTGGACGCCTACCTGTGCGACCTGGTGGCGTAGGGAACCTGCTTTGGCAGGGGTGTTGGACTCGATGATCTCTTGAGGTCCCTTCCAACCCCCATGATTCTGTGATTCTATGAGTCTATGATTTGTTAAAGGGGAAAACAGACTTGAATCAGGAATTCTGTAAGGAAGAAGCTTATGGCAGAGGATATCAAAAGGTAAATCAAACACAGAAACAATAATTTCCTTTTATCTGGAACAAAGCAATCGTAAAAAATACATCCACTGCATAATGCTGAAAAGATTATCTTCCTTTTAAAGGGGAGTTTATCTTTAAAATGATCAAGGCATGAAGGTTTATGTTCCCTATCAGGATAAAACTGTTACTTTGTATCAGAAAGCATTTGAATGTAATTTTTTATTCATTAATTACATTGTTGATGCAGCCACTAAGTGCACTTTTAAAACTGTAAAGCAGAGCATATTAGAAAAACAAACAATGAGACGGAGTAAAATTGAACTTTACTCTTTGTTTTTAATAAACAAATAATACAGAATTATTTTATGTCCTGTCAGCAGTCTGCTTTTTGTAAGACTATGTACTAGTTGTTCTGACTTTGACATTAACCACTGAATGAGGCTCTGGGAGAACTCTCCATTGGATGAGGCTTGCCAGGGATTTGCCCTGTTCTCCAAACAATACTGTTTAAAGAGTGGATGAAAGCGTAGTGCAGGCCATGCAGAGAACTGATGGTGCTAGAGATCCCTGAAGGTCATCTTGTTCCTCTGATCAAGCGGAACCATCTAGAACTGCTTGCCCAGGACCATGTCCAAGAGGCTTTTGAAGAGCTCCAGGGATAGATACTCCACTTCTCTGGGCAGCCTGTACCAATGCACGGCTATCTGCATAGTAAAGCACTGCATGGTGTTCTGGGAGAACCTCCTGTGCTTCAGCTTGTGCCCACTGCCTCTCGTCCTATCCATGGGCACCACTGAAAACAGCCTGGCTCTGTCCTCCTTTCACTCTCTCAGGTATTTGTACCTGAGATTAGATCTCCCCTCGACTTTCTCTTCTCCAGGCGGTACAGTCCCTGCTCACTCAGCCTTTCTCACAAGAGAAAGCTCCACTCCTATTACTATTTTGATGGCTCTTTTCTAGACTCTCTGTGTTTCTCATGTATTGGGGAGCCCAGAACCTTTAAAACTAGGAAGCATACTAACTTTTAACATGAGGAAGTGTCATTTAGAGCTGAGTGAGATGCTCAGTGTTTTCCTGAGTACCAGAAATGGGAACAGAAACCTGCTTCTTACTTGATTTTGGACAGGATTTGAAAAAACATCTCCAAATTTAAAGAACTGGGATGAGCTCTCCCAGATGTCTTTGGCCTCAGTGACGTGGGATTCTTTCTATCCTCTCTTATAGATCTGTTCCACTTTGTATGGAGACTAAACAGTCATTAAATGACTCCCTAGGGTACCTAAACTGGTGATCAGCTCCAGCTGCCAATATAATTCTTTCTGCAAAGGGGCAACGTCAACAAGGAGAGTATTTGTTGAATTAGGCATCTTTCACAGGAGATGGGGTACATTTCCCTCCTCCTGGAGGAAAAGTGGTGTGGACTTGGGGCTCCCATGACCAGGTTTGTCAGACACAGGATTACAGTGTGGATTATGGAAAAGAAAAAAAGAGAGCATGCATCTCACAAAGGATACGTGTGTCAGTGCATACAGCCCTATAGTTGGAGGCAGCAGCATCCTCTGTCTCTGTGCTGGGGTGGCAGTACAAGTAACCTGCAGGACACTGTTTTCATTAATGAAAGCAAAAGAAGAATATTTAAATTCAGTTTGGAGTGAACTATTTTTTTTTCCCTCCAGTTCAGCTGAGAAATCAATTATTTGCACAGCCGCAGTATCAGGAGACAGATCTTCCATTACCGTTTCCTATACTGAAGAGCTTATTATGACTACATAGGGGTTTTTGTATTCAAAACCAAAGGGATTACAAATATCTCAGTGTCTTCTGTAGCTCCTAGTAATTATTTTTGCTTCCAGCTATTTTACAACCATTAAAGTTCATGTTTAGGTTATAACATTCCTTGTGTGAATGTTTGCTTTTAATTACTAGGAGAATGTGCTGGGCTTGTCCTTCTGGAGTGCAAACCCTAAGTCTAGTGGAAATAGCTTACAGAGGAGTTCTGAAAAGATTATTCCTGTGAGAAACCTCTGTATTCCTTGTCTTCCATACTATTAACCAAAGTTAGAAGTGTTTAGGGTTGCAGTTTCCATCCCCCCACCCTCCCCCTCCCCCCCCTCCATACACACACGCACTTTCTGTCTGCTTTAAGTAACTTTGTTTTGTCTGTGTGAAACAGAGCCTCTGCCTTTTTTGATCTGTCTGGCCTGCAAAGAAATAGCTGCTAACAAGAAAGCAGAAGCATAGTTGAAATTTAGCACAGATGATAGGGAGAAACACGCTCAGGGTGAAAGGGTTGCAGTCATTTCAGCTCGCTGTTCCATAACAAACCGCAGCACTTCTAGCTGAATGGGATGTTATGGCTCTTCTCTCCTATTGTGGAAATGCCTTCCCCCTCCCGACCCTCTCCTTCTTTAGGAATGAGAAAGACTCTGTGTAACCTAAACATACACTGATTCCATCTGTCAGAAATAATTCCTGAAAAAACATGAAGGGAGCAGGGAGAACAGCAAACCTCAGACCCTTGCTCAGGCCATAAAGGCCAAAGGCATTTCTGTTTGTTTCAAGATAGCTGGGACCAGAGTGGAGGTCTGGTATTTTGCTGGTGACCACTGAAGAAGAGGGATTTGGCTGCTGGCAGAACATAAAGCAAAGCTGACAACAAAGCTTTCCTTTCATGCTATCCAAATGAACACATTTCTAATCTGAAATTCAAATACTTGACAACAGAGAGCCTCTGAGCTGAGCTTTGAACAGGAAATTGCTTCATGGTTTTAGCATAATGAATTAGGCAGTTAGAGTAAATCCATTTAGGAGGCAGAGAATGCTTTCACATGCCTTGTAAAAGCTAAAAACCCTACTAATTTCCTAAATTTCTCATGACTTGCAAAAATGTCTTAAGTGTTCAGAGCAAATGTGGTTGCACATCCTATGTTTGGCTTATTGCAGCTATATAGTTTGACTCTTGTATTTTACGGCACACTGATTATTTAGATAAGATTGCACCTTAATTAAATGCCATAAATAACAACTAGGACATTCTTTGAAAACCAGTGCTCTCACCAATAACGAGAGTACATTAATTAATCCTGACACTCTGTTCTGGTCAATTACTATTACACATTTTGGCAATGCAGCATTAGGCTGAGAAAACAGCCGGTGTGGAGTCACACCATGGAAATCAGAGGAGGGATTCTCTGAACGGTTAGCTATGTACTGACAAGCAGCAGCTTCATTCTCATTTTTGGGACAATTCTGGACCTGTTTTTCATGGCAGCCTGAACAGCCTTTCAAGGGGACTGAGAAGAGACTGTGTCTTCATAGCAGAAGGAGAGATACTGTAAGAGGACATAGAATGAGGAGCTGTTTCCTTTGTGCATATGCCTGACCTTGGAAATCATTTGTCAGGGAAGGCGATGTTCCTTTCTTCTGTGCTTTGCTTAAGCAAACAATTACAAACAGTATAACTCAAAAAGCCAAGGCTAAATGCATTCCAGTCATGTCTGCATAAGGGATTTATTTATTTATTTATTTATGGTGATAACTCGAAGCATTTCATTAATAGTCTTTTGGAGATCAAAAAGTTCTTTTTTTCTTGATTCCATTCTGCTGCAGTGTTTTTCAACAAATGCATGCAGACAGACAACAGAGCATGATATTCTTCTATTCAGAAATTTGCTGGATATTGCAGAAAAACTTTTTTTTTCCCCACGGAGAAAGAAAGAGTAAACAAATTGACTTTATCTTAACACATTGTTTTTTAACTTTTCCATCGGAGATAACATGGTACAATGAAATAGTTCTTTGGGTTGGCATAGCAATAAAGGAACTATGATGGATTATTTTACAAAGCGTTTTTTAATCATTAATGAGTGTCAAGCAACTAATTAATGTTTACAGTTAGGAATGTAAAGGAAATCTGTCCTCACTTTCTCACAGCTGCTAAAATATGAATAGGTCTTTCTAGGTCCTTGGAGATGTAAGCTGAATATTGGTATACAAGCATCTGAATGGATGCATGATGAATTAAGCTGAGAAACACTGACACTTAAATGCATTACAACTATACTGAGCTGGAATAATAATTATCACCAGCAGCACAACATAAATATTTAAAGCTACTGTATCTATGTGGTAGTCACTGAGACTCCAGTCTGAATTTATAAAAAATCAATTCTGAATGGCATCTCAAGTAGTGGGGTATAGAAAGAAGAAAAGTCATTAACACAGAGGAAAATTTAAGCCTGCATTCTGTTTGAATTTCTACAAGCTAACACAAACAATAGATTCCCCATCAGGCTTTTCTACTTATGTTGCTCTGAAAGTAATGCCTCCTATTTATTTCCTTGGAAATTAAAAAAGATACATAAAGCACAATAACTCTAATTGTTAAAGCAAGCTTTCAGCTACAAAACCCTATTTTTCAATGCCATTTAACTATGCATTTTTTCCAGTGGTGAACAGAAGCCTGCATGCTGTGCTCATAAAGACATGCTGGAATGTGCTTTACCATTCTCATCGCTGTTGCTATTGCTGAATTTCACCACTTACCACTATACTGACACTGACTGTTTGGTTTCCACAAATGTTCAGCAAGCATTGAAGAATGTCAGTTAGTGCCACATTTTCTACATGCAGGAATTTAATTCCACATCTTGGCTCATCTGCACTTCCATGTCAGACCCCATTTTGTCAGAGTTGCCCTCTGCTGCCGTTTGTTGCGTGGCAACAAACTGTAATGGAATATTGTTGAGAAGGTTGAACCTCTACTTTCATGCCACCAACATCCACTTCTGGCAAAAACGGACCAGGATAATAAAACAGGAGGCATTACTTTTGGAGCAGCTCAATTGTAAACAGAGAGTACAAACATGAAACAGTGCTACTAAGGTATGCCTCACTGAAAGATACACTACACTAGAGAGAGAGATTCAGATTTTCTATTCAAGAATGAGCTAGAGGAAAAATGATGTTTCAAGTAATTTTTTAACTTGGTCAGATGTAAGTTTCTGTTGCCCAAGAACATGTTTACTCATACAGTGATGTACACTATGAGGGTAACAAAAGCAATTTTCCAGCAAAACAATTTAAGGGGGAGTAATAAACTCTTAAATTAGAACAAGTTGTCAAAACTAGTTATTGGTAAGCTATAAAGATGTTTATGTTGTACCAAGGCAAAGAAGTTCTTTGTTTATTTTCACCAAGGACCATTCTTTGTGATTGTTTGCTCATACCAAAAGCTCACTGAAATTTACGGAGTTCTTTTGTGGACAAAGATAATTTTCTTGCACATGGACTTTGAGACAGAAACGAGTTTCATGCCCTGATACAATATTAAGCTGTCTTGGGAGTGTGGGGTTTGTTTAAAGGCAAGGTAAAAGGCAAGACAAAAGACTAAAAGCTTAGGCTGAAAGAAAAGCATCGTGTGTGATAAATGTATTCCATTTAGCAATAAGTCTCTGGATGAGAAATGATAGCTAACTACTATTTCATTAAGGAATAACTAGATGAACTGACCACACTCATTGATTTCTATCAGAAAATATTTTTTAATGAATAATTTCTGACAAATCTGCTTTCTTGGTCAGCTTTTAATTAGATTATTGTGTCCTTCTTTTTTCTTTGTTGCAGTGTGAAAAAGCGAGGAAGGGAAAAAAATGGCTCTCTTCTCCAAGACAATTTATTCTCTTTCCTGTCTCATTTAAAAATTGCGTAAGACACTGCTAATAGCTCTGTGTAAAGTGCATGACTACTGTTACACCATTATTATGGTGTAGTTACGGTTTCTTATTTTGGACATGGCTAAGAAACATGGTGTTACATTTTGCTCTGTCCTTCCACTGTGCTTTTACCAAAATACCATTTATTTTCTCTGCAAATATTGAGATAATTTAAAATATCAGCTGAAGGTGTTGATTTTGCATTTTGCTTTTTATTATCAAGGAACAAATGGAAATGACCTCTAATAATGGAGTACAAATGCTTCTTTGACTGCACATAATTGATTTTTATCAAGAGACTACTCTTTCATCTCAGTGATTGCTTGATGCTGTTTTTTTCCCTAAAATTTGATAGCACATTTAACACAGTTATTCCCATTTCATCCCCTCATACCCCTCCCCCCTCCCCCCCGACCCCAACCCCTTCCTGGTTTTTGGATGCTTTCTGATTGACAGCAAGAAGATAAATTATTTTCCTTTTTTTTTTTCTTCCACCTCTTCATCTGGTAAAGTATATTCGCACATTCTCTTTTAAAATAATAAATTTTTCCTTTCTGAAAACAGTGATTCTGAACCTGGAACAGTATTTTTCTTACTGTTTTTACTAAGGATATTTTATCCCTATAGAAATAATAATAAAAAAAATAAAAATCAAAACAAAAACTAACAAAAAAACATAAATCAGATTGTGTTCAATTTTGCCTCAGGCAATTAAATTTATCATTTGAAAATAAATGAGTTAGTTCATCTTTAACCCAAGCACTTTTAGTTTAGAAAAGAGAAAAAACATCCTTTCCTTTTAAACCCAAATGCTCTATGTAGTTTTTCATGCTGCCCCTTTAGAACTCAAACAGGAAAATATCACATACAACCTCTGCTAATAAAGATCTGTTTGATTACAGAAGCAGGTTTTAATAATGCTAATTATCACAATTTTCTTATGTTCTCATGGGAAATATTATCAAGCTCCCTGAAAAGGACTTACTTCATTTAAATTAGCAACTGATGACCGACCTTGTATTAGGGTGGTGTGAGCAATTACATTTTGATGCTGTAGCAGTATTTTATTTTAAGATGGATATGACAACTATACTTCATATGCTTTGAAAATTCAGTCAATGCAATTTAAAACCACTCTTTTAAGAAACTTCCTTGTGTCTCCAGACTCAGTCAAGCATCCATGACTATCCTTATGAACAATAATTGAGAAGAAATTCAACACTCTAAATTTGCTGTTTCCATTTCTCTATAATTCTGTGCTTTCCTTGCCCTCTGATGTGTTATCAGTCATCCATGCCCCAGGGGAAATACCACAGGCTTGAGGTTAAATTAAGGCTCTATCTGTAGTGATTGTCTTCAGTAAAAGCCTCTATGTTCCCAAACAAATCTTATCCGCATTGAATGCAGCCTTAAATGCCAAAGAACAACATGGACAACTTTCTTCCTTGTTTTCATGTGTGCTAAGATTAGTATTATGATACTCTTTGAAAGACAGAAAGAAAATAACAGATTAAAAATAAATTTTATCTATATTAGCCTGTTAATCAGAATAGTCTTCTGAGATAGAGAGAGGTTACAGAAATGCATTAGCAGATCTACTGTGTTCTGATGTATGCTCCTCCCCAGATACAGAGCTCTACAATTGCCCTTGTTCAGCCATTCCTTCCAGATTTTCATCATTAGCAGACTTGCTGGGGGTGCACTCCCTCTCTTCCTCCAGGTCATTTATAAAGATGTTAAACAATATGGGATACAGTACTGGCCCAGCTGGAACACTACTAACTACAGGCCCCCAACTAGATTTTGTCACTGATCACAACCCTCTGCGCTCTGACAATCATAGCCACTTCTCAGTCTGCATTGTTGTCTGCTCATCCATTCCATATTTCTTAACCTCATCTCTGAGAGATGGTGTCAGAAGTCTTTCTGCGCTGTTGAGGCCTCACCTGGAGTATTGTGTCCAGATGTGGAGTCCTCAGTACAGGAGAGACATAGACCTGCTGGAGTGCATCTAGAAAAGAGCCTCAGAAACGATCCACAGAATGGAACACTCTCTTTGAGGACAGGCTGAGAGAGCTGGCACTGTTCAGCTTGGATAAGAAAAGCCTGTGAGGTGACCTGGCAGCGGCCTTTCAGTATTTAAAGGGGAGCTACAGGAAAGAAGGGGAGATACTCTTTAGTAGGGTCTTGGTGATAGGACAAGGGAAAATGGCTTCGATATCAGGGAGGATAGGTTCAGTTTAGATATAAGAGTGGCAAGGGACTGAAACAGGTTACCTAGGATGCCCAATCCCTGGGGACTTTCAAGGCAAGGCTGGATAAGACCCTGGACAACCTGATCTAGATGTTCATTGCAGGGGAATTAGACTAGATGGACCTCAGAGGTTCCTTCAAACTCTAAGGACTCTATGATTCTGTGATTCTGTGAAGTCAAGGTAGACAAAATCTACTGCTCTCTCTCCACCTACCCAAGCAGTCAGGACATCATAGAAGGTTGCCAGATTGGTCAAGCATGATCTCCTCTTAGTGAATCATGTTGACTACTCCTGATAACCACTTGCTTGGACATGATATTCATAATAAGTTGACCTTTCCAGAGACTGACTGGCCTGTAGTTTCCTGGTTCTTCCTTCTTACTCTTTGAAAATGGGAGTGACACTGGCTTTCCTCCAGTCTTCAGGCACATCTCCTGTTCTCCATGATCTTTCACAGATAGAATGTGGTTCAGCAGTCACTTCTGCCAGCTCCCTCAGCATTGCTTAGTTGCATCTCACCAAGGGCCATGGATTTGTATGTATTGAGTTTGCCTAGGCTATTGTTGTCTAGATTCTCCTTGACCTAGGGAAATCTTCCTTTCTCTAGATTCTCTCTCTTACCTTCATGGTCTGGGATCTGAGAGCCAGACTTAGCAGAAAGACTGAAGCAAAGAAGGTGTTCAGCAAATCCACACTCTCATTCAGTTTTTCCCTTAGTCATCAGCTCAGTCATTTCACCATGCAAGGTTATCAAGATATCAAGGTCAGCTTCCCTTAAGAGAATCCACAATGACTGATCCTGATGATTTTCTTACCCTTCATGTGGCTGGAAGTTATTTCCAGGATTATCTACCCCATCATTTCCACAGGGATTGAAGTGAGGCCGACTAGTCTGTAGTTTCCCATGTCCTCCTTAAAATTGGACTTGGTTGATAGGATTTGATTGCCTGCAGTGTTTTTGAAGAGTGACCTGGTTTTCTTTCAGCTGTCTCAAAGATGTGCTTTCAAAGGGTGGGAGAAAAAGGTGTAAAGAGGTAAACAGTATTTGTATTTGGTATTTTTACATCTTCTTCTATCCTATTTTTGTGCAGATTGTAGTTGTTTTTATAGTGCTTTTTTATTCGTGCAAATGATATTACTTATATACTTACTATTACTTTCCAGTTTACCACCTTTTCCTTAGTATTGAATATTGGACATGTAACTCATGCTAACCATATTATCACTAGTGTATTTAGAGAGGGAGAAACATCAGATCTGATTTATTTGTTGTTTTTTTTTTCCGTAAGAGTGGAAAGCAATAGCTATTTTTTCTCTCAGTGAAATAATCAAAATGATCTGTGCTGCTGTATTCAAATGGAGTCTCAGACCAATGCATATGTTTAACAGAGGCAAAATGAAGTGAAAAAAACCTGAAGATAAATACTTTAACATATGTTATACAAATATTCCTTTTTAAGATCTCACTCCTGAAGCTGATAGCAGAAACTGGGGCATGGCAAACTGTGCTGAAGAAATTAGTGCTACTGAACCTGCATGCTATCTTAGTGAAATTCTTTTATTGTGGCACAAATGTGCTTGTCCTTTTCAGAGGTGATTGCAGACCTGGCTGCTTTATTCCAAGAAGCATCTGTATTGAGAAAATAGTCTCAACTGAAAGACTAAAACACACAGAAAACTTCCACAGTGTTTTTAGAGGCAAAAACAACAAGAAAAACAACAACAACAAGAAACAGTGGCTTGATAACATAATCTCCTCATGAAAAAAATGGATCTGATGAAGGAAATATAAGTTGTATAAAACAAATTCTTGATGTCATGTTCTCATGATGTCATATTCTATATCATGTTTTGGATTGCTATCTATACAGAAACAGTAACTATAAAATATGATAAAGTAAGACTAATTTACAGTAATGACTTGTTTAGCAAAAATAAGCTGTAAGAATAAAAGTAATCTTTAAAAATAAGAGTGCATAGATGCTCACTAGTGCTCTCTGCATTATTTTGCTACGCTTCTGCTTGTTGCAGAACAATGTCAACAGTGTCAATTTGAGGAAAACGTGAGGTTTATGTTGATAAGACTGGCATGATCTATGGCTTCAATGCATGTCATAGCATCTTTCAAAGGGCACTAGTCCTTTAATGGACTTAGGTTTGTCCTGCTCCATTCCTGCTAGCGCTATTTGTTCACAGAGGCAAAGACACTGAGTAGCAGTTTTTCAGTTTGATTGTAGGACTTTTTTCCCACCAGTGTTTTTCATAAAAGCATGGAATTGCTCAGGTTGGAAAAGACCTTCAAGATCACCAAGTCCTAATGCAACCTAACCATACTATCCTAACTCTAACAACCCATCACTAAATCAGGTCTCTGAGCACTACATCCAGATGGTTTTTAAACACATTCAAGGATGGTGACTCAACTACCACCCTGGGTAGCCTATTCCAGTGCCTAACAAACCCTTTCTGTGAAGAATTTTCTCCTGATATCCAACCTAAACCTCCCTATGTGCAAATTGAGGTCATTTCCCCCATTTTCATTGTAGTGTACAGTAAATGAATGTTTGCTGAACTCAGGTAACTAATATCTAAATGCAATTATTTGGTATATTAGAGGTAACTGAAGAAAACAATTTTTTTTTGAGGGTGTTTTTTGGTAAATCTATCCTCAAAGCATTGCAACCAAGGCTGCCGCTATGTTCATTTTTCCTTAATGATTCTGTCAGATGCTGAGGAAATAAATATGCCAACCTGTGTAAAAAGAGGTTCCAGAAGCCAGAAAAAGCCTCTCAAATAATATTTTTTTGTCAATTATTAATCTACTGAAGCTTATTTTACCCCAACAAGAAATAAAAAATCTGGGCAAGATTTAGAATTGCAGTAGACCAACAGTGACCCTCCAACTAACTGTGATGAGTGTATGGCATAATTGTGATAATGTAAAAAAGAATATTAAATGTCAGACTTGAACAAAGCTGTGATCGTGAGCTAATTTAAGAAGACACAGGGTTATTTCCAAGTCACCTCACACATTTTGAAAAGGAAAGGTTAACAAATCATTATAATTAGTATCTTCTTTGTATCATATTTGCATTTTTCAGATCTGAATGGTTTGCTAATTATACATAAGTTAAAACTTCAAAGCAATTGCTGAGAGAGTAATTTCTAATCCTGAAGAAATTGAAAATAGATTCTCTCTCAGGAATTTTAGTGACATGAAATCACTTCTGCATTATGTGAGGCTACTATTACTGCCTGTTTCAATCTGAAGGCTACTGCTTTAAGAACAATTTTACCAGGCACTTTTTAGCTCTTAGTATTGAGAAAATGCATGCTATGCACATTGATTTTTAAGCAATGTCTGACAAATATTGGAAAGATGCCCAAGAAAATATTGCTTCTGTCACATAGAAAGTGAAAATGCTCCAAACATGGATTCTGAAAATATATTTTGCAACTCTGTCACTGAAATGAGTTTGAATTAAAACAGTTTGATAACTATGATCTTAATACAGACAAATAAAATTATACACTTTGTTTTTCAGGAGATTTCTTCTTTCAGCTGAAGCTTTGTACAGTTGTTAGGCTAACTTCTACTGTCATTATATAACATACAGTTTTAACACATGAATAACATGTCCACTGTTGAATACTCAGTTCGCAGGAGCTGTGATATTACTCTTTATAAGGATGTGAGTACTGCATTACATAGTAGTTCATTCATGTTCACATAGAAATAATCTTTGTATTTGGGTTATGTGTCTGGCTACTTTGTTTTAAATTATTGTTTTCTTTTCCTTTAATCCTTCTGCATTTGCAAATATTTTTGTAATAGTGAGTCATATGAATATTGTGAGAATAACTTGAGCAGATATAAGCTGAAGGACAGGAGGCTTGTGTGAATGCAAACTCAAGAAGAAAATGTGGAGACAGCAGAACTTGTTGTCAAGTGAGGATAAGAAAGTAGAACAGATGTCCTGTTTTTGAAGGTAAAATGGCAAAACAGGTGCCTCAGCTCAACATAACATCAGTGGGAACCAGTTAGGGCTACCTCTCCCTTCAAGGTTGGAAATTTACAGGGAAAATCACTATTGGCTTTAGTCTAACGACCACTAGAGATTTCAGTCATTTATTGGAATTTCTGCCCATGCCCATGGAATGTAATATATATGTATGTGCTAAGCCTTTAAATATGTAGTTGTTTCTCTCTTTGGTGTGCATGTTTGGTGAGCGATCCCCATGCACGCAGCACTGTAAATAAAGGGAATACGTGCTTGACATAACTTGTTGGCATGTCAAGTTACTTTGTCAGTTTCCTTGGCTTCAGTAGGTACATTGATGTTTAAAGTGTCACTCTTATTTTTGTGCCTGTGTGCAAAGAAGACTTTGAACAAAAATGACGAACTATTTTAAGCTAAATAGGATAATAATTTAAGGTTATTTAACAAAAAGTTATGCATCCCAGCTTCATGTGAAGATAAAATGCAACCAAAGCTTCTGGTGTATTAATCGGGATTAATTATTACTTTGGGAGTTTGCCATACTCTCCAGTGTTTATGCATATTACAGAATAACACTTAATGTTATGTTTACCAGAAAATTTGATTCTGTATTTAGGAGCTGAGTAATGGTATGATATTTGTATGCAATGAAGGCTAATAGAGTTCTAAATAGGACTGGAAGTACCTTATGTGTCATAAGGTTATCAGAGGGACATTGAGGGGTGAATCACTAAGTGATACTGAGATTGTTTTCTTCACATCGCAAAGCCCACTGCGGTTCTTCACAAATCCATTTCTGTCTGCCTTTTCTTTGTCACATCCTTCCCACTTTCCACAGTGTCACTTTTAACTAGTAATGTCTTCATTAGAAGCTTTTTATGTGTGAGATTAGGTTATTTCCAAGGACATAATACAAATTAATACAATCAAACATTTGAGATTTTATTTCTTGTAAGCCTGTTGCTTTTTGTATAACATCTTCTGTTTTCTTGGTTTATAAGTGTGCTGCTGCACATACTATTGATCTAATTATGTCCCCACTTGTAGGAGATGAGAAGGAAGTACAAATGACTCCTGGCATGTGTTGGTTTTTTTTTTTTTAATGCTTCTTTTCCTTGTGTATTTACTTACTAATTGGCTTGCATGTCTTTTTAAGAGTTGCGTAAATTTCTTCCAGGGGTCAATAATGACATTAAAGCAGGATAGGGAATGCATAAGAATTATATCTGACATCATTAGCATTAAATTATGAGGAATTATTTATTATATAAGCATTTTTCTCTGTGGTCAAGTTTCACTTTATTCTAAATTTAAGAGAGCTGTAAAACATAAAAGCTATGACAATAGGGAAAGAAAGAGTTTTAATTGAATATAATTTTCTAATTTTTTATATCCAGGTTCTTTTTTTTTTTCAGTTTTACAATGTAATAAGTTTTTATCTAACTAATAAATTTGTTTCTTTCAAAGTATTGTTGAGATATGGAAACTTGTATATGTTGGACAAAATGAACATTTTGGGAAACTCGGTGGCTCAAGTAATTGGAAGCAGACAACAAATCTATTCCTATTACTGTGTATCTGTAAAAATATAAGTTTGGTATCACAATAGCTATTGTTCATTTTGTCAAAAGTGTGGACACATGGGTTGTAGATTCACACTAGATAAAAGATAACATTTGTGACATCTGAGATATTTATCAGTGGAAAACACGGCTGGAGAGGGAAACAGGAAATAAATTAATGCTAATAAGTGACTTGAATTTATTTGCTGCTCTCTTAGGGGTCACTTCATGCATCATTTACAAATATTTTTGACCCTGTGAATGACTACTGATTCCTAAATGTAGCCGTGAAGTTTCTGAGAATAGCTGTCACTAAAATGTGTTTTCAGCAGTAAATCTGCAGAAACTTATTGCTCTTTTGATCAGTGACCAGGATGAGTTTTTTTTGTGCGAGAACATTAAATGCTTTATGTAGGTGAAATGAAGTATTCAAAGCCTGTAGAAAAATGTAATGATTTAAAACATACAGCGAGATTGCTTAAAACTCTTACAGCTTTTTTTTTTTTTGAGAGGTTTGTTAACAGAGATGAAAAATATAACCTGTTTACCTTGTACTGAAAATTTAAATTTCTTGTGGACAATTCTTCATTCCTAGTTCACTATGTTGTCCTTAAAATTATTGTTTTGAAGGGACAGATTTTTATTGTCCTGGATATCATTAGAATATGCCTCAGGAAACTGACTTCCCTTGAAAATTTCCATTCATTAGAATCTAAGCATTCTGCCACAGCTTCCACCTTGTAGTGACATGAGGAGCACTTTCAGTTGAATTCTTAATTGTTTGGGGAATTCACATTCCTCCGTTCAAGCAGATTTCAGTTTCTAAGTCTTTTAGGATCAGACACTTCTCTGAAACGCCCTTTTCTGTCATTTACAGTTCTTCCATTGTAATCTGACAGGCCTCTAAGAATCAAAACTAAAAGTTAGCTGCCAAAAGGAGGATGGTGTGGCATGAGACAGGACAACACTCTCTAGGTGACATTGCAGAGCTCCATGACTGTACTCCTGACAGCTTATCTGCTCACATCAAATGATTTAGTTTGTGTTTTATGATGGCCATATTTACTGGCCCTTACCTATTAATATTTCTGTGACACAGGGAAATCTTCATAGTGGTGTTCTTCAGCTGAAGCTTCTTATGATCTTCACCCAGATCACCATGGTTCCTTTTTTTTCCCTTGAGGAAAGCAGGTCTTCCCATGCAGAAACTCTGGTTCCAGTCAACTTTGAAAATCTGCCCACTGGTGCTACAGCAAATATGTGTGTCATTTTTTCGGGTCATATTACCATAATTACAGTACTGAGTAATGGATCATCTATGTTGAATGACAGCAGGTGAGTAATGTTTATAATTATTCTAATGGATACCAGGAAAATTAATTTGACTGTTCTGTTACTCCAACTGCAAATTTCTCAATTTCAAGAGGGCCTTCCTACAGCACAGGAAAAAATCACAGTTGTAATCACTACACCATGAAATGTTGGCTGAGAAGCTGGGGTCGTTCGTTCAGACAAGTACAGAACTATTTGGGTGTTATGATTAATAAGGAAAGTATTTAAAGCTCTAATGATAAACCAGTTGAAAAGCCTTTCAGTGAGATACATTTAAATTTCTGCACTGTGAGAGAACAAACTAGATTGATGTAATGTCCCTGCTTGCCTCTTACTCTGCTTGCCTCCCTGCTTTGGTCTGTTATCAAGGAGCAAGATGAAAGCAGAGCAGAAGAGTGCTCCTTATTGTACCTCTGTAAGTGATCCCATCTATCTTTGTGGGACATCATGGTGGCTGAGACCAGCTTAGGTGGTAGAGCAGATTTCTCACAGTTATAAATACAAAGGAACCGTGGGGGAGAAGAATTTCACTGAAGGATGCTTGATTTTTGCAACCTGTTCAGAATGATCACATCCAGCAAACCTTGCATCAGCTGATTGAAACTCATCTACTACCTGTCCATTACCCACATTTTTGGGAAAGGTTGCATTAAAGGCAGTTGTGAACACTTAAGTCCACTCTTCATTTCACAATACAGGACACATTGTTATGTGAGTGACATGCAAGATAGGAATTGTCTCTTAAAATTAATGCAGCTATTTTGACATAGAGGAAATGAGCAGAGTGTAATGGAACATATAACTTACTGATATGGTGCATGGGAAAGCGCACATGCATTGCTGATGGATCTATGCACACACAGGAAGTTGATCTTTGTTTTTTCTCTGCTAGTAGAAAGGAGCACGAGTCGTGATCCCAAGCATATTTCTTTGGGCATCACACAGACAATCTTCATCTAAAAGAGCTTACAACACTGATAGTACCCTTATAGTACCCCTATATTCTGCTTGGCTAAATTTGCAGGGATACGATGTGATTCATGTTCTTTACCAGTGACATTTTTTTATTCACTGGTAAATAAAGTGTGGGGGAAGTATCTAAATCTTGCTCTTCTGAGCTTCCATGAACTGCTGAAACAGTTTTTGTTGTTTCGACGCACTAAATCAGAGTCTTATACAGAGAATGTTGGAATAAACTCTGTTTATAAGTTCCATATAAAAAGCAGTTTTTTTCTGTTGCCTGTGAATGAATTTTTCTCTTTTTTATACCTTCACACAGAAGCGGGATTCATTTACTTGAGAAGTAGTTGCTACAGTTTTTCATTGTTTACACAATAACATAGCATTACTCTTTGCAGTATTTAAATTTGTTGTGCTTCTAAACAAGAATCTTTGTCTGCTCCAGTAATGTAAATGGAAATTAGGCAGCATATAATATTTTTAAATTAGATATTTTATGACCCGTAACCAAGCAAGGGTCAGAAGCTTCAAGAATGTTGTCAATGATTTTTTCACAAACAAAATGATGTCACCTTCACTTAACTTGACTGTAGATTCTTCTTAAATTGAGAAAGTTCATTTTGTATTTGTAGATTTAAATAAATATATATATTAATTAAAAAAAAACACAACTCATTAATACAGCAAATTAAGCTTTTTTCAAATTAATGATTTGCTTTCCTCTTACCTCTATGACCAAGCATTTTTATATCAAACCAGTAAGGACTGAATGGGAATTCAGTAATCTGAATAAGTCTATTTAGACAGATGCTCTTTCCTTGTCAGGGGTCCCCAGCTGTTGTTTGATCAGGAGTAAGCTGAATAAGAATAATTTCTTGTTTTGCACTGAATGAAATATCAAGTACTAAAAAGTAAATGAAGACAGTCCCCTGTTCTTATTTTAAGTTTTACCAATTATGTTTCAGATTATGCATAAGAAAAGATGAGTTGCTTGAAGCACATTTGTTCAGTTTGACCCTGACCTTGGACATTTTTAACAGAAAGCTGTTTCTGTGTTTGCAAGAGAATGAGTAGCTTTTTACTCAGGCATTTCAGCTTTTGTACTAATTTAGTGCTTTTCATGGCAATGAAGTTTGAGTTTCTGGAAATGGGCAGCACTAGGGAAAAGTCAAGCCTTGCTTTATTCATGAGAAGACAAATGGGAAGGAGACAGCCAACGAAATTAGCTCCTTCCCTGGAGGAACTAGAAAATATTCTTCATTGTAGTTCAGAGCTAGACTCTCATGAGCCCAGACAGACAATGGCATGAAATTGGGTTGAATTATGGGTAGGTAGTTTGGTAAGATGGACTGCTGCCCACTGGGGAGAATTTCAGACTGTGAAAAAATGATCTCTAATAATGATAATGGATGTAAAGATAACAGTTCATTCTTGACTGAGATTACTTCCAAAGGTTTCGGCCTTGTTTCTATTTCTGAGGACAAGATCTGTATAAACTGAATAAAATGAGAAGAAATAAGGAAAAATGAATATTGGGGGAAAAAGTCTAAATATGAGTTACATTTGCATTTTTAAATAATATAAACAGATCTAGTGTAAAATAAGTATTTTACCTGTTTCCAGTTCGAATGATGTTATTTAAAATATTTAGGAATTGCAATATTTATGTAGGAATCTTGGGCTAACATCATAATAAAGAATTCTAAATAACAGCTTATCATACAATTCAACTACTGTATGTTTTAATATAATCAGTTTGTACAAAAACACATTAAAATAGACATCTTTTTCATTAAAATTCAACAGACATTTAGCTCATTTGGAACAGACTTTATTTCAGATTTATTCACACTGAATTTTTAGATAGACTACAAATACATAGACAAATACAAAATACTTTTACAACTACACCACTGAAAGTATTCGAGAAGAAGCATCTGTATATTTTTATATCATACACCATCATCTTTTTCAAAACTGAGTAAATTACATATTTTTAAACCATAATTATATTGGTTCATTCTCAATCATCACACTTTGTAATACTGTGCAAATATTAATCAAGTTACCCTGAATTTATGTGTATTTTCTCCTATCTTATGTTAGTACTTAGTTACTTTGTGTAATTAGTCATCTATAGCTTCTACATATGGTGAAATGCCACTCCTATAAATATCTGCACATTTAGGATCCAAACTTCTGCAATGTGTTTTTTATTACAACTCTCTCAACTGAGTGATAGTTTTTATACTTTTACCTTATAAGAAAACAAAACAAATTCTGTTTAAAGAAAACATTTACAGTTCTAAGAATGTAACAGAAAAAGATTCTCTCTCCTCTCTCAAAAAACTTCCCCTGCTGTATTGCCCCACAGAGTGATATCATCAAGGTATTGTAAGTGCTGGTGATCACCGCCCTGTTCCAGCGCAGTTTGGAACAAATATGGCAAATGGTTGGGCTGTGCTTCCACCCCTGGGCCGAACGGTTCCAGGTGTACTGAACACCCCTCCAGGTGAAGGCAAACTGCGGCCTGCATTCTGTGGCCAGAGGAATTGAAAAGAAGGCATTGGCAATGTCAATGGTGGAATACCACTTGGCTGCTTTTGCCTCCAAGTTGTAGCATATCCAGTACAGCAGCACTCAGTGGGGGGTGTGACTTCATTCAGGCCACAGTAATCTACCGTCAACCTCCATTCTCCACTGTCTTTATGCACTGGCCATATGGAGCTGTTAAAAGATGAGTGAGTTTTGCTGATCACTTGCTGGCTTTCTAGCTCATGAAACAAATTATGAATGGGGAGCAAGGAATCCCTGTTAGTGCGGTACTGCAGTCCATTTTTGTAGCAGTCGGTACCTGTTGCTCCTCCAATTGTAGCAACCCCACAGCAGAGGAATCAAAAGGCAAAACAGACAGCTGCTTAATGTCACCTGTGCCAACAGCAGCTATTCCTAAAGCCCATCGATACCCTTTAGGATCCTTAAAATATCCCTTTCTGAGGTGTTCAGTACTAAGTATACAAGGAGCCCCTGGGCCAGTCACAATAGAATGTTTTTTCCAGTCTTTACCAGTGAGGCTTATTTTAGCCTCCAACATGGTCAACTCTTGGGAACTCCCAGTCACCCCAGAAATGTAGATTAATTCTGTCCCTTGGTGATTGGAGTGCGCTGTGCACCAGTATCCACCAGTGCCTTATATTTTTGTGATTCTGATGTGCCAGGCCATCAAATAAACACTGTCCAATAGACTCTTCTATCCCTTTCCTCCACCTGGCTGGGGGCGGGGTCCCTCTATTTGTTAGCTCCGTTGTCCTAACGGCTATTGTGGTGTCCCACAGCCGCTGGAGCAGTCACCTTTTTGGAGAAGTTCACCTTGGTGGTTTATCTGTCTTGTAACTCTTTTACCCGTGCTTGAAAAGCATCTTGCTTGGACTGGAGGGTGTCTTGCTGAGACTGAAGGTCATCTCTCTCAGATGGGGGGGTGTCTTGCTCGGACTGGAGGGCTTCTCTCTCAAACTGAAAGGAGACTCACGTGGTCTGGAGGCTGTCTAAATTGGACTGGAGAGTCTGTTTCTCAGCTAAAAGACTCTTTCTGTATCTGGAGACTCCCTCTCAGCTCATAGACTCTCTTGCTCTATTTCAGAGACTCTATACCTCTCTGGAATAGTACTGAATAAGGCCCGATAAGCATAAGCCAGATGCAAAATCATTTGGGCCTCCTCAGATCTGTCTGAACTGCAACATCCCTGTCTCAAATATCTGCTTAGGTTCTCAGGATCTTGCAGGTGTTCAGGAGAAAAGTTCCATGACACCAGTGATGCCCATTTCCCTAAAGTCTCTCCCAAATCCCTCCAAACTCCCTGCAAGTCAGTATTCCCTGGCTTTGGGGAGGGCTTTCTCAAACACAAAACAGCAGCAATGATCTGAGGAGGAAAGCTAATTTGCTAAATAAGATATTAGAATGCAAAAGTACACAATATAATACAATACAATTGGAATTGAAGCTAATAAATCAAATAAAATGACCATGAGTGTGTCCAGTGAACCAAAAGCCTTACATTAAACGCTGAAGGTGAGACGACTGGTGAGCATCTGCTGTTGGGTCCTGAAGTGGAAGAGACTGTGTCTCATGACGCGCAAACAGTTTTTATCTTTCCCTCTGAGCAGAAAATGGAAATATGCAAAGCAATGCGAAGTCCTCCGGGGTACATAGTTCTTCTCTTCTGAGATGGGTATACCTGTAACAATTGGTGATCCATGGAGCTGGAGAACTAACTTTTTAACTCCCAGAGCACTACATGATGTTATGATATGGAATATCAATAACAAAAATCATAAAACCATGACTAAAGTACAGCAGCAGGATTAATATTTTTTGTATTGAGGGTAATAAAAATTGAGCCAATTTTACAATTCTAAATGTAGTGGGTTTTTTTGTTGTTTTGTTTTGCAGGTCTAATGTAGAAGACATCAGTGTTAATTAAAGGCTGAAACCTGTCTTTAAAAAATGTGCTTTTGTACACATGCAGCATATTTCTGTGAGCTGATATGAGCTCTATCCTGAGGAGGTCATCAATTTTAATTTGTATCCATGCTATCAGATGCTGTAGTTGACACTTAGAACCCCTGTCCCATTTTTCAAACGACATTCTCCCCTTCTATCCTGAAAACTCTTGTACTTTGAACTAATTTCTTGCTGGCATTATGAGATCACATTTATAATCAGCTGCTCTTACCTGGTGTATGGTGCATGATGTTTTCTCTTTAATTTGTGCATTTCCAGGATGTTTCCACATCCTCCATTTTTTGCCCCTGACAATGTTTTCTGCTTTTTGCAAGCCTGAGTTGTCTGTTTTATAGATAAAAGAAAATGAGGAACTGAGATTCCCAAGTGCTTAATGACAGGGAAAGCTGGAGAGAGAAGTAGAGCTGGTGTTGATTCTCATTTCTAGTTTCCCCCAGCAGGATGGACAGAAGTTTCCAGCACACTGATTGGGAGAAGTTTGGTCCCGTGAACATTTCCACAGTACTGAATCACTGTGGTTGTATCTTTATCCCTGGTGCTTCTCTTTCTTTTTTTTTTTTTTTTAATGGGATCCACTGTGATCTCAGTCCTTCTCTAACATTTGTGATGTGGCTGTTAGAATTTACTACTGCTCTTTACAAACATAGGTGTGATGGTTGTAATTGGTTGGATGTAAATCCATCTGAGTTTTGTAATCCCTCATAAATCAGGATCTTTGATGTATAGCATCCTTTCTGGTACTATTTCTGTGCTTCTGCTGCTGCAGAATTCTGTAACAATTTTCCCATTCCTGTCATTTTACAATTTCAATTTCTACTTTTCAGAATTTACAGAAGGTAGATGGGATTTGAGCTAGGTGAGAAAATTTTCCCTTTTCCCATTCACTCCTCTCATTCTCTTTCCATTCCCTTACATTAAAGGGAATGGAAATCTTGTCCAGGAACCTGTGAATGAAACCCCACAACATGAGAATTACGTGGAGCTCTTCTCTTAGCAGCCAGTGAGGGCTCCAGCACTTGGCTCACAGTGCAATCACACTGAGCCTTCATTGCACAATTCTTTTGTTTCTTTGGATCTCATCAATATTTTTCTCACACACTGCTACCACTTTTGAACCTCTTTGCCTTCAGATGTTGGTTTAGTTATATGTGGTTGTTTCAAAAGTAACTTGCAGACAACAAGGCTCATCCCCACAGTGTTGCCTAGCTCATACTGGAGTGCAAACTGAAGATCATTCTAAGCTTAAATCCAACATGCCCCACACTGAGCATATATGGATGACTTCTTTTTGCTGTTAGTGTGTATGTGCTAGCTGTTGTGGCTCTTATCTGGGGGTTGCAGAGGCACTGGAGGCACTGCAGCAGCCAACAGCCTGCTGCTCATCTGGAGGATGACACCCGTGAGGAGCAGAGTGCAGGGAGCTCACAGTGTGTCTGTGATGATGTATCAGGCCTCCGCATCTGGGGGGCTGCTCTCTTGGTGTCTGATGAGAAAATCTGTTCAGAAGAGGACTGTGGCCTATTTTGGGGAGAGTGGTTTGGGCCTGAGGCAATTTGGTGATGGAACTACTGTACTAGCAGCAGAGAATTGTTAAGGAAAAGTAGTAAGGGCTAAAACTTTAACTGGAATCAGTCTTTTCCTGCATAGAAGGAGCAATATGCGGATAAGTCTGTCTTTGATTTTAGGCTTTAAAATGGCTATTATCATTTTTATTTCTTCTTCCTCACCCAAAATCTATCACTAAATGATATCATTTGACATTCCCTTAAACTATTTTGTGAAGAAAAGAAATACTTGTGCTTAATTGTTTTGCTCTCATGAGAAAAGAAAAAAATTATTGCTGTTATCTTATTGCTCTGGTCCTTGAAGAGCATCCTTCATGCTGGAGTAGTTCCAATACTGGTTCTGGAACCATGGAGTCCCTTTTATTCTGCAGTGCCCTCCACCCTTTCTCAGACGTGTTGCCAACCTAGCCTTCAGCAGTGGCAGCAGCTTTTCTGTAACATCTAAACTTCAAAAAGATGTGTGTTTGTTTGTTGCTTTATTTATTTATTTTTATAAAACAAACAGAACATAAAACCAAGATATTACAGTAGGATTAATCTGTCATTGGTGTTGTACTGGCTTTACTGGAGTTAAATTCAGTTAAACTACTCAACCACATGGCAATTATGTAGCTTTGAAAACATGTGAAATGCTAGGTTTTATTTTAAAAGCAAATAATTTATAGGAGATGTTTTGTCTGACCATGAAATCTGTAAAAGCAATAAATGAAAACAAAACAAAACCAACCAACAAAAAAAATCATAACATCGTACATCTGATTTTTTTTAATAATAAAGTGATGAATGATTTGTCTTAAGCCAAGAAGAAGTAAAGCACACCTGACTTTTATGTCCTTTGCCTTATCTGCAGGAGCTCCTTTGTGAAGCTGCCAGCATTGTGTAGATCATTTGTAGCACAGAAGAAGGAACTGCGAAACCAATGAATTGTAGCTGCTTTTAAAAAGGAGCTGAAAATCAATAATAAATTATCGTTTTCTATAGCAGTTTAGGTTCCTCATGAGTCCCCCCTGACATGTGGATACAGCTGTAAATTAATTTAGTTTGAGGCCATAAAGAACCTAACTTTCTCTGGACGAACGAGCTAACATGCATTAGTAATATAAAAATAACATACCTTGGCAGGATGGCTTTCAAGGAGCCACCGAACACAGGAAGTTATTTTTATAGTTTAATGAGATATAGGCCCGTATTTCCAGAGGGAGACATGGTGAACAGAGCACTCTATAATTTACTGCTGTAAAATGATCAGGATTCATGTTGTCTATAAAACATGAAAAACATTCTTCATTGCTTACCAATTAGATCATAGTTACAACTCTGGGCTCCTCTGAGCTTAAAAGAAAATTCTAACTGCTAGACATAAATGAATACTGTGGTTAAATTAAACCCTTCAATAGCCCGGACAGGCTTGAAAGATATGCCTTCTGGATGTTATTAACATGCATCTTTAAGAGCTATTTTTAAAACTTAACTGCAAGCCACAGAAATCACAAATGTTTATAATAGCTGTTTCAAAATGAAAGCGTTACTTTGAAAAGCATGCTGCTAATTTCTTTCCAATAGTTTTATTTTATATTTAACTGTTGCTGTTTTTTTTTTTAATTTAATCTAATTTTATTTGTAGTAGGTGATGACAGAAAATTTGCACTAGAGGACCAACATATCATACATTTCCAGCCTTGAAATGGTACTTTCTTAAAATATGTCACATACCAGTGCAAGAGTCAAACATGTCTGGCTTGCTAACTGAGCAATTCTTTTCCTTTCTGTGGGACCATTATATCAGGGAAAGCAGATGAACATGGCTGAACTCAGTGCTGCAGTTTACAGAGGTATCTGCTCACAGCACAAAATGACATATGTCCTGTCCTAGTCCAGTGCTCACCACTCCTTTGGATAAGAATTTTTTCCTAATATTCAGCCTGAACCTCCCTTGTCCCAAAAGAACAAATAGGAAGTGGTTTGGTTCTTCTGTCACAGGTTGGTGGTGTGGTTAGTCTGTGTTTAAGAACTCCGCATTAACAGCTCTTCTGCAATGAGGTCATGCTGACAAGCCACAGACACTGCATGTTCCTTATAAGATATGTTGATTGCTAGTTGCAAATGAATTCAGAGGTGTCTGAGAGTTGATCTTGCAAGACTTCAAAATATCAAAGTGTGTCATTCTTATATGCCTGATAAAAGTGTCATTTAAATATCCATGGAAACCAACTTTTGCATTCAACTCAGAGGCTTTGGTCATAAATAAAATACTGGACTCTGAAGGGAATTCAAAGATACACCTTGTCTTTTTGATCTCTGCGGTTAATTCTTTCTCTCAACTTGGTCCTTAGAAAGGCAATTGAAAGTGCAGCTAAGCTAAACGTTCCATGGGAGTACTCTGATCTGTTTACTGCTTTGATGTTCTCTGTAGGCTACTGCTTACTGTGAACTAGGATTCCATGGCAAAATATATGTGATTCTCCAACTCTTTTAATATGCATTTCTCTCTGCTTATATCTATTTTTATACATGATGTGTAAGAATCAGGCACACAGTCCTCTGTTTCCAGAGAGGTATTCAAACAAGACACCAAAATCTCTCCGATATCGTCTAAGCAAGTTTGGAATTGTGTAACCTTTATCAGGACCCTCTCCAATTTGTATTATAAGCAGTATTTAAACATTGTTGGACGTTTAATTGGTAAAGAAAAACAGATTTTTTGGTACAACATTTGAATTAGAAGATACAAACAGTACATATTCTTTCTTTGTTGATTTTGAACCAGCCTTCTATGACCGACTATTTTCCTTGCAGTGGATAAGAATTACAATATCACTTAGTATGGCCTTTTCAACATCATCCTTGTAGAAATGTTACCTTTTTAACTTGTTTATCAATTGAATATTTTGTAAAACTACAGTTGGCTTGTCTGATCATTAATGTTAAAATGTTTTTCTCTATGTTTTAAAATTCACCAAACATCTCTGGGGATTTTATGATCCTATGTAGTTAGGCAATGTTATGAGAAAATCTCTGTTTGGATTTTTTTTGCTTATCTTTGTAATTAAACAGAACCTCAGATCAGTGTTTTTAAAGTATTTGTCACCTACTGTTTTTTAAGTATTAATCATGACTTTCAAGTTTTCTACAGGACTGGTTCCATAATACGTTTCTAAATTTTTCGCCTTTTTTCAATATTTCAGTGATTTGTTTTCATGTTTTATATACCATCTATGACATACAGAATTTTACCAAATTTCTTGACAGTGTAAAATGGATGATACCCTTTTCATTATCTGTTCTTTTTATAGAAGACAAGCAGAAGAAAAAAAATGCCATTGAACTGGAATAACTGGTGTGGAATTGCTAATGAAAACACTGTTATTTTTATATGAGAGTTTCAAAGCATTTTTAAGTGCAAGTTAATTGAGTCTACTTACACACTTCGAGGTAGCAAGGTAATTAATATTATCCCCTTCATCACAGACCCCAGCTTTGAACAGCTGAAGGCCTCTTCTGGGCAGTAAAACCAAGCAATAAACAACTCTGTTTTTTGCAACTAAATGGGAACGATGCTTTCTTTGAAGATATGATTCTGCTGACCTTATTAAAAATACACTGCATGAACTACCTTGAAGTAAGTGAATAAGTTCTCAGAAGACAGCCAGATAAAATAAATTTCTGCTGACCATAGTTCTTCAGCACTTTGATGAATTTTGCTATGGGTACCAAACTTGTCCCTTTCTTTCACATCAGCTCTGGCCATCTAGTAGGGCTTGTTATTTCAGGACAGGTAAGGAGAAGAGCAAGACCATGTGCTCACACCGTAGTTTCTCAGTCCCAGGTTGTAGCCTCACTTTTGAGGACAATATACTTTTGCCAACATGTTGATCTAAGAACAGGAATGACTGCAGCTAGGCATATTTTCCCTTCTGCAGCAAGTGAATTCTGTTATAAAACATATCTCCAGGAGTTTCCTTCTTATGTACAAACATTGGATGTATGGAGAGAACAGTAATGGAAAGAGGAAATGGCAACAGCACATTGAAGGTAAATTAAAAATCTGCCTCTGACAAAACTGATGCAACAGTGGAGAATAGAAAAGTTTTGCTTATAAACCATTATGTGGGCTGAATTAACAAAATGCGAAGCTTATTGTATTTCACTTATTTATTTCAACATCGTTATGGTGTAGGAGACAGTGCATTAATTTACAAAGACGTAACATCACATTGCTTGAACTGCAACATTACCTTATCTCAGTGTAAAGGAGAAATACCGTGTTCTAACTGTTGGAATAGAGGTGGGAGAAAAGTCTAATAAATGAGAAAGTTTGTTACAGAAGGGATGCTAATAATTACAAATGAAAAGTCAACCAGACTAGAAGTCTTTCAACAATTTAAATTACACAGACAGTGGGTGAAACTTGATGGAGTTTTGTCCATTTTCTTTCTTACCTTTTGGAAGAGCAGTAATTCTTGAAGAATTCTAGAGTAAAAATACAAGTATGTACTTACTTTGTCCACAAGGGCTGTATCTGTAATCTTTCACTTAGTCAACTTGCTACCACTGTGCTTCAAAGCAAGGTTTGGAACTTCAGGCTTTTTAATAGAGTCCTCAAAGGTACTGTGCCTATTGGCCTTAGGGAAGAGTATTAGAAATCAACTGGTGATTTTTGGAAACAAAGAACTTTTAGACTACATGGGGAAATCGAGATTCCTGCTGTTTTTCACCTAATTATACTTTCTGTAGGTTTGTGCAGTTAACTTCAAACGCACATTAAATGGCCACAGCCACTGAGAAGATTATGCAAAAGTTGAATGGAGCAATCAGAGAAGTACCCCCTTTAAGTATATATAGTGAGTTCTATGTATGTTATCACAGCTTGCTTCACTCTAACTCTCTTTCCATGGGAAAACAAATCAAAGCTGCCCTTACAAAACAGTACAAATGTCTCTGAGGGGAAGGAGAGGGAGAGAAGAGGAGGAAGAGAGGGTGACAGGAAAGTGTTTATGATTTCCTAATCCAAACAAACATCTGATCAGTCAAGAGAATAAAAATAATAATGATGAGATAATCTGAACTGTGTGCAAAGTAACTGTAAACTGGTTTATTATTCTCCTTTTAAGGGACAGTGTGAGCACACACGAACAAAACACAGTGAAGGCAGAATTTTGAAAGTTTTTGAAAGAAAGGATATGAATGTTTCAAAGCTCAGCAAGCCCAAATTAAAGATGATAGTCTTTTCTACTGAGACTGTAGCTGAGCTTCACACCTATATCAGAAGGCTCAAGATATAAAGGTTTCTGCATGCCATATATAGTCTTTTTTTCTGTTTAGAGAAGACCCTGTGGATTTGGAGCAAGCATAGTTTGATACTTGAGTATCAAACGTTTCTATTTATAAGAAGATAGCTGTAATTGGTGTTCAATATTCTGTGCATCCTGAAATGGAAGTACAAGATCTCTAATGTGGTCCCAAAGGTAAGGAAGGGTAGGTCTACCTCTAGTTAGTAAATGACGTGCACTATATAAAGGAACATGTCGCCTCCCTTGTCAGAGCTCTACATATTCTAAGGCATGACATATTACAGGCAATATAGTCTGGTATGAAGCCTGTATAGCTGTCAAAGCTTCAAGACTGCTGCCCTGGGTATCTCTGTGCTCTGCCAAGGATTTGATTCCTCTCTTTTTTTCTCCATTTAAAGATCACTGTCTTTCTTCAAGGCATCATAGTGTGGCAACCTAGATATTGATTAGAAAATGACTGGAAAAAATGATCTAGTATAAAATTTCTAAGAAGTTATCCCTTCTTTTTTACTTCCCTTCAAGTTCAGTTTCACTCTTCCGGATGCTTTGCCACTCACTTTACTCTCCTTCCTCTTCTGTTCAGTCCCTTGTTTGCCAGGTTTTTTTTATTTTTCTGTTGCCGTTCTCTTTCCTAAGTTCACTCAAACATTATCCTCCTTCTGTGCTACATGCCCTGAAACTCAGCATTTGCTAGTTCTCCCCAAGATGTTGTGATAATTGTTTACCATCGTGTGACAGCTTTTTCCTTCTGCACTAGGCTTTTCAAGCTAATTCTTCTCTACTCCTTCACATGATTTTTCTTTGCCTCTTATCTTTCCCTTTCCTTTCAGACTTCATTCCAAGTTCTTTCAGACTTACGCTTAAAATGTGCAACTGTTAAGTTTGCTTCAAACAAAAGGGAAAGGATTGCAAAAGTTGGCTAAGATGAACAGCTCCATACCCAACATTTAAACTAGTTGCATAAACCTGCAGAGAGTATAATGAGGTAAAAAACAGCAGGTATCGACATTCCCCTGGTAGTCTGGAAGTTCTTTATTTTGGCAGAGCACTGACTTCTGGTGAAGAGGAGGTTTAATCTTTAAGTACAAATTTATTTGCAATTCATGAATTTCTTCATGAAATGGACATGTGAAATAGCTGAGAGATTCTTCGCAATGGGGTTGAGGTACTGTAGGTAAAGTTAAGAATGGCCTTGAACCACTTTTAAATAGTGAATCTCCTTTTTCCAAAGGCTACTTTTCTTTTTATGATTCTATTTTATTCCTGTACTGCCCTTTCTGTATCATCTGTGAGGCCAGGTGGTGAAGGCCTTGATTTTAATTGAAAACTGAAGCAGCTAAAGAGAAGGGAAGGCAGTAAGCAAGACATACGTGCTTTTTTTGTTTGTTTTCTTTCTTTCTTCTTTTTTTTTTTTTAATATGTATTATTTTTTAAATGCACAACTTGGCTGGTGTTTTATAAGTCTCTCCTCTGTTGATTTTAGTTATTATTGTTGCAATTGTTGCTATTATTATCAATGTTTTAGTTTGGTTCAGTTTATTTTTGCTTGTTATCCTAATTTTTAAGAACAGAGAATGAGAAATATTCTGGGAGGTTAGTGAAATGGAGTTTGCAATGTCCCAGCAGGTATAATAACTTCTAGTAAACTGAAGAAATTTCATCAGAGCTGAGTTGGAAACTTCCATTAGTTAGAAAAGTTGCCTTTTTTGGAATAGTCTACAAATTGAGTCTTTTTAGTATACAGAAGTGAAGGAAAATGTAGAAAAGAAAGAATGAAGAAGGATGTAAAAAAAGCAAAAAATGAACTGGCACTGTTGAAAAACTGTTCTCAGTACTGCCCTGGACCATACGGTATTGTATATGGTTTGTAAAACCAGCATGATTTTTTATGCAGCTAATTATTTGTTTCAGCAATGTTTCTAGGGCAAACTGTAACTTACACTGCGGTGCTTTTTTTCCTTTTCCCTTACTACTGCCTGGAGGAATTACTTTCTCTTCCTTGGAAGAATCTGGAGAAATCTGAAGGATTAAGGGTTTCAGAGCTGCATCCCTGCAGCTGAATGGATGTGTGTAGGACTCACTCTTTCCTTAGCACAATGCAGCAGCTGGGAAGGAACCACTATCTTCTGAATGAGAATAATATGCTAGTTTTGAATGTGCACAGGTAAGTGAACACATCCTTCGTGTCCATGATAAATGTCAGATAAATTGTTCATTGACTTCTCAAATTCAAGCAAAGCATCAAGTTGCTGCATATGAGGTGAGCTGTGGTAACAGACTGTGTGCTTGCTTTAAATGTTGAAATAGTGAGGTGAAAGACCTTTTCTTAAACTTGAACCACAGAGATTTAAATTACCTCACTTATGCAGTGGGTTAAGAGCCAACACACAGTTTAGCACACTAATTCAGCTGATAGAGAATTCATCATGCCATTGCCACTTGATCATGTACCTGACCCTTCCATAATGTCTTATGGAGATAAGATGGCTCATAATGGGATTTGATGTAAGCATTATCCAGTATATCCTGGTAAAAGCACCTAAAATCTGAAGGTAGTTCATGGCACAATGGGAAACTTCATTAATGATCATTCTCCACACATGGGTAGGAACAGTATTCCACGTAACAAAGAACTGAACTAGGCTGTGATATCATAGACTTATTCTATTTAATTTTCACTAGAAAACTCTGAGCAGCTCTTTCTGAGGTTATGGAAACTCTGCAACATATTTAGCCCCAGTTGCCGGTCTAATATATGTATACTTAAAAGTTCCCTAAAGAAAAGCTGTTAATGCAGCTTACTAGTTTATAGTCTCATATAGTCATGGGAGATTTTTCCTATTGCCTAGCATCTATGATCAGGCAAAAAAAAAAAAAAAATCCAGCCGTTATAAAATTGCTTAGGTTCCAAGAAAACATGAAAACCAATATTCAGGTTTAGGCAAAATAGAGAATGAGAGGGGAAAAAAATGTTTACATGATTCAACAGTTTGGCCTATAAAATTATGCCATTGTAGTGGACAAGAACTAACTACTGACACCCTGACAGATGAAGGAGAATCATAGGATCATAGAATCCTAGAATAGCTTGTGTTGGAAAGGAGCCCAGTGATCAAGTTCCAAATTGCCTTCATGGGCTGTGCCACCAACCCCCAGATCTTGTACTAGACCAGATGTGCCCATCCAACCTGGTCTTGACCACCTCCAGGGATGAAACATCCCCAGTCTCTCTGGGCAGCCTGTTCCAGCACCTCACCATTTTCTTTGCGAAGAAACTAAACCTTCCCTTAAAGCCATTCCCCCTTGTCCTATCACCGTCTACCCTTGTAAAAAGTTGATTCCCCTGCATTTTATAATCCCATCTTAAATGCTGGAAGGCTGCAGTGAAGTCTCCTCACAGCCTTCTCTTCTCCAGCCAAACAAGCCCAGCTCCCTCAAACTGTCTTCATAGGGGAGGTGCTCCAGCTCTCTGATCATCTCTGTGGCCCTCTTCTGGACCCTCTTCAACAGTTCCACATCTTTCCTGTGCTGGGGACCCCAGACCTAGATGCCGTACTCCAGATGGAACCTCACAAGGGCAGAAAAGTAAGGGACAATCTCTGTTAGAATCATAGTATCACCAAGGTGAGATAAAGACCTACAAGATTATTCAGTCCAACCACACATCTACCACCAATAGTTCTCTCTGAAGTGTGTCTCTCAACATAATGTTTAAATATTCCTTGAACATCTCCAGGGTTTGTGACTCCGCCACCTCCCTGGGCAGCCCATTCCAGCACCTGACCACTCTTTTGGAGAAGTAGCGTTTCCTAATGTCCGGTCTGAATTTCCTCTGGTGCAACTTGAAACCGTTTCCTCTAGTCCTTTCACTAATTACAAGAGAGAAGAGGCTGACTCCCAGCTTACTACAACTTCCCTTCAGGTAGTTATTGAGAATAATAAGGTCTCCCCTCAGCCTCCTCTTCTCTAGAACAGTCCCATCTCCCTCAGATATTGTTCACAGGGCCTATGCTCCAGACACCTCACCAGCTTTGTTGCTCTTCTCTAGACATGCTCCATTGCCTCAATGTCTTTCTTGCAGTAAGAGGCCCAAAACTGAACACAGTAATCGAAATGTGGCCTCACCAGTGCTGAGTACAGAGGGACAGTTATTTCCCTGTTCCTGCTGGCAACACTATTTCTGATACAAGCCAGGATGCCATTGTCCTTTTTGGCCACCTGGGCACACTGCTGGCTCATGTTCAGCTGACCATAGACCAATAATCTCAGGTCCATTTCCTCTACACAGTCTTCCAGCCACTGTGCCCCAAACCTGTAGCGTTGCCTGGGGTTGTTGTGGCCAAAGTGCAGGACCCAGCACTTGGTCTTGTTGAACCTTATGCCATTGGCTTCAGCCCAGCTATCCAGCCTGTCCAGATCCCTCTGTAAGGCCTCCCTACCCTTAGGCAGATCGACACTTCCAGCCAACTTGTGTCATCTGCAGACTTACTTAGGGTGTGTTCAATGCCCTCATTTCACATCATCAATAAAGATACTGAAGAGGATAGGCCCCAGTACAAACCCCTGGGGAACACCACTCGTGACCAGTTGCCAGCTGGATATAACTCCATTCACCAACACTCTCTGGGCCCAGCTCTCCAGCCAGTGCCTTATTCAGCCAAGAGTGTACCTGTCCAAGCCACGGGCTGCCAGCTTCTGCATAATACTGTTGGAGTGTCAAAGGCTTCGCTGAAGTCTAAGTAGACTACATCAACAGCCCTTCCCTCATCCACCAGACAGCTCACTAGATCATAGAAGGAGATCAGGTTTGTCAAATAGGAGCTGCCCTTCGTGGAGCCCAGAATACCATTGGCCTTCTGAGATGTAGGAGGCCTGATAGAGGCTGATGAGCTGAAAATCTTGGAGCTTCTTGCACAGCTCAAAATTCTACTTAAAAGTGTCTGTGAAGAAGGTATTTCACACCTAGGCTTCATCAGGTCTGGAGGTTTGAAAACAAACTGATGCCAGTGTTGAAATCGAAGTTAAACTAGATATGTACCTAATATCTATTACACAAAATCTGCAGGAAACCTACTTCTAACAGTCACTGCCCAGTGGTATTTTTTGGAAGAGATATCTGCACTGACTTAGGAATCTGTAAATTATTGTGTTTAAATTGATCTGAGGAAACACAATATTTGACAAGAAGAAATGATCTAATTTCCAAATTTAGTGTGTTTTGTTTTGTTTGTTTGTTTAAATACGAATGTGCGGTTTCGAGCCTGTGAACTTACCTGTTATCACTGGAATTTTCTACTTTTCTTTAGATGTGGCTGTCTCTTTTCTCCTTTGCAGGAGGTTAAGAGTGAAGCTGAATTGGAATTCTCATCTACTGTAATCAATGGATCTAATCAGTGTTGCTCTGTTGGCATCACACTTGGAACAGAGCAGAGTGCCTGGTCAGCACAATGTGGAGGCTGGAGGGAAATGAGAAAGGAAAGGAGAGAGAGGCCGGGAAGAGGTTGGAAACAAATTAAACAGACAGGCTTGAAAAAGTAGAAAAAGCAATCTTCTGGTATTTGTTGCAATTCAACAGAAATGTGGTTAGATTGTGCACTTAACTTCAGGCCCCTGTCTCCCTGAGCACATCATCATTCTTGTTTTATAAGAATCAATGTTAGCAACAGTGTGTGCTTGAACTTAATGCACTCAAGTACTCAGTGATAGTCTGTGGCAAGCTGGTGATGTAGAGGGTAGTTACTGGCCTCTCAGGGAAAAACATTTGAAATTTGATATTGAATTCAGTGTTGGAGGTTGATTTGCAATCATATACTTCTCAGACTACCCTAACAGTGAAAATAATAAAGTGCAAATAATAAACAACAACAAAAAAATGCATTGGAGGTCTTATACTTTACTAGGAAAAGAATTTGTATCAAAAGTGTAAATGACTAAGAGGGCTGAGATTTATAGGAAATTATGCAAAAGGAAAGACCGAATTAGAAGCAACACAAGAAGAAAACAGCGTATAAATGAAATCTTAAAGTAGAAAATGTACATAATAAATATTGGCCTTAAATTTGTATAGCAAAGTATACTAAAGGTATATAGCAAAACGATACCAAAGGTACCCTTATCTTTATCTTATAAAGATTCCCTTTATTAGAGTAGAAGAGTGCAGGTGTCCACATGCTCACTTCGCATGGACTATTAGAGAATTCATGATGTGTAACTAAATACATAGCCCTCCCAGCCCTTTCACATCACTTTTAGTGAGTTTAAGAAATTCCTCTATGGTCTTCTGCTTTGTTCTTTAAATTTCTTACTCAGCAATTCTGCCAGCCAGTTGCTTGTTGATACACGTAGAAAAGGAAAAGTGTCAATTTTAAACAAACCTTCGTGTAACTCAGTTTTTTTTTTTTTTTTTTTTTTTTCTATTTCATAGAATCATAGAATCATAGGGGTTGGAAGGGACCTCAAGAGATCATCGAGTCCAACACCGCTGCCACAGCAGATTCCCTACACCAGGTAGCACAGGTAGGTGTCCAGGTGGGTCTTGAATATCTACAGAGAAGGAGATTCCACAACCCCCCTGGGCAGCCTGTGCCAGTGCTCCATCACCCTCACCGTAAAGAAGTTCTTGCGCACATTTGTGCAGAACCTCCTGTGCTGCAGTTTCTGTCCATTTACCCTTGTCCTGTCTCCACACACTGCTGAAAAGAGTCTGGACTCGCCACTTTGTCCTTCACACTTCAGATATTTATAAACCTGTATCAGGTCCCCTCTCAGTCTTCTTTTCTCAAGGCTAAACAGACCCAGTTCACTCAGCCTTTCTTCATAAGGGAGATCCTCCAGGCCCTTCACCATCTTTGTGGCCCTGCGCTGGACTCTTTCCAAGAAATCCCTGTCTTTTTTTATACTAGGGAGCCCAGAACTGGACACAGTACTCCAGATGAGGCTTCACCAGGGCAGAGTAGAGGGGGAGGATCATCTCCCTTGACCTGCTGGCCACGCTCTTTTTAATGCATCCCAGAATGCCATTGGCCCTCTTGGCCATGAGAGCACACTGCTGGCTCATGGTCAACCTGTTGTCCACCAGGACACCCAGATCCCTCTCTACAGAGCTCCTCTCCAGCAGGTCATCCTCCAGCCTGTACTGGGGCATGCCATTATTCCTTCCTTGGTGCAAGACTCTACACTTGCTCTTGTTAAACCTCATCCAGTCTCTGACTGCCCAACTCTCCAGCCTGAATGGTCTTGCTGAATGGCAGCACAGCCTTCAGGCATGTCAGCCAATCCTCCCAACTTCGTATCATCAGCAAACTTGCTGAGGGTGGCCACTATTCCCTCATCAAAGTCATTGATGAAGGTGTTGAACAAGACTGGACCCAGAACGGACCCCTGGGGGACACCGTTGTTTACAGGCCTCCAACTGGACTCTGCACTGCCAACGACAACCCTCTGCGCTCTGCCAGTCATCCAGTTCTCAGCCCACTTCACTGTCCACTCATCTATCCCACACTTCTTTAGCTTTGTTATAAGGATGTAATGGGGGACAGTATCAAATGCCTTGCTGAAATCAAGGTAGACTACATCCATTGCCCTCCCCCCACCCACCCAACCAGTGACAACATCATAGGAGGCCACCAGGTTAGTCAAGCATGACCTCCCCTTGGTGAATCTATGCTGGCTACTCCTTATAACATCCTTTTCTTCAAATTGTCTGGAGATGGCATCCAGCACAAGCTGTTCCATCACCTTTCCAGGGACAAATGTCATGTTGATAGAATATTTCTTTTTTAGAATATATTAGCTTCTATTTTTTTTTTTTTATTGTCTATGTTAATGTTTCTTGATAAAAATCTACATTTTTATCCTTTCTGGTTCTATAAAGTGATAATGAGTTAATTTTCTTTTGATGAGCAGTGTTTTCTTTTGTGAATGAATGCCAGTTCTCTACAAATCCTTCAGCCCAGCAGCAAATAGGAAAAAGGGTCTCTGTATTGATGTCATGTGCCAAGGAAAGTATGCCTCTTTAAAGAGATACATTGTCTTGCTCTTGTGTGTGGAAAGATCATCCAAAATTATTTTATTATATATCAAAGGCTTTACTCTATCTTTAGATCTTCATCAAATACTTCTGTGATACACTTTCAGAATGTTCTGACTTGGAGAAGGTAATGAGTTGGTTCTCTTTGAAGAAATTCTAAACCCACAAATGAAAGAATACGTACATTTTTATTGCTGTAGGAAGGGTTTTTGTACAGATATAGGGAACCTCTCATGAAGAATATTATCTACTAAGTAGCACTTACTATTTAAAAATTTAAACAACACCATTTACAGAAAAACACATTTAAAATATCAATTATACATTTCTTGGGCTATAAAACTTTGACATGGTGGAGATTTCACTTCTGAGCTTTAAAGTTCACACCCACAGAAGTCATACTATGTTTGCAGGTGAAATGTACTATGTTTCAGAAAATCAACTGTATCACAACCTTCTTTTTTCTCAAAGGACAGATAATATATAAAGTACAAATCTGTTATATTTCAGCTGTTGGCTAGGAGAAAAAAGAAAGACAGAACTAGAAATAACAGCCACCACTTTTTTCTTCCTTCAAATTCCAGTTTAGCTTATAAATAGCTTGGATTTGTTTTGGTCCTCTCCAACTGTACAGGGATTATAAATTCTGGCCTAAAACTTTCTGTAGATTGATTTGGGTTCGAGGACTGTATCTTCAACATTTTCCATGTTATCTAAGCTAAAGGTTTCAGATAGAAAAATACAGAATGTATTCTTGTCACTCTTAGCAGAAATACAGCTTAAAGACCTCTTCAGAAGTACTGAGTGAAAACTGTTTGTTTCTATGAGTTTTCATTTTGATTAAGCCATCAGGCAAAACAGTCCAGGTAAAGGGCAGCATAAGAACCCAGATATGGGATGCATAGCAATAAAATACACCAGCACCTGAATAAGGATTTCCTGCCTCAAGAGGTGATGGCCAAGAACAATGTTACTCACCCTTCAAGTAAATTGGAAAGTTTCTGCTGATATGATTGAAAGTGGGATTAACCTAACAGATTTAACCCAGAAAAATAGTTTAGCATTTGTTTCACTTCAGATCAGTGAATAATTTCTTTTAATTTTATGGATCGGGATCAAAGAATAGTTATGTTGAACTCATGATCACAATAGTTATTATGACCTAATTTCCACAGTTAATGGATAGTGGAAATGGTGAACTTCCTATGTTGAATTTTTCCTCCTAAAATGCTGCTGGTTTTGCTTTCATCTCACCTCCATTTTATACTGTGAGATATCTTCACTTTTCTGTTGACCACAGTGCTTTAAGACTTGTTCCCACACCATCAATTTTGTTGGTTTTTTTTTTTTTTGAACTGATGTCAGTATCTCTCTTAAAGCTTTATTTTGAAATGTGATACAAATGCAATTTGATTCAAACATGTTTGTATCTCAAACCATTACTACCTGGTCTTTCTAAGTTGCTTTTTGGTATTAGAAAAAGGTAACCCCCAAAAAAAACCAAAACCAAAACCAAAAACATCTCAAATTGTAAAGGAGTAAAATTATTTTAAGCCTCTCGATGTAAGTATATATTTATGTCATATATATATATATATATATATATATATATATATAAATCATATATATGTCATATATGTGCATATATGTATATACACATATATACACATATATATGACATACATATATATTTACTACATATTAACAGATACTTCTCTTGCAAATAAAAGTAATTGAAAAAAAAAAGCTTTATGAATAGTTCTCAGGCATCATATTTTATGAAATGCCAATATACTTTTATCAGTCTGGGGTCCTTACCATCTGCGCTGTAGGAAAAATACTTCAATTTCTCTTAATTATTCGTCTGCTTCATGAATTATGACCTTTCTCATGGAGAAAAATAAATTCCAGTTCTCCCAAGAACAAAATGTGCACAGTGGAAATACAGAACCCACACAGTGGTATTAAAGCAACTGAGATCCTGAGATGAGCGCAGACACTAGGCAGCAAATACTCTGCTCAATTAGACTGTTGGAAAGGTTTGGCTGTATATGGTATCAGCTAAATTTCCCACTAAGAAGAAATATCTTGACCAGTTCAGATAGAAATAACAGCACAGTTATACTGTGAGGTATCGCAGGGAAAGTAAAGACACCAGCAAGGTGCTTCAGGTTGTTCTTAGGTTACACACCGAAAACAGTCTGGCAGAGTGCTGGTGCCCTCCTTTGAGAGCATCTTCCCAATGGTAGGTCAGGGGCAGTCATGTCCTTTAGAGAAGACACGGGTGAGTATCTTCTACTTAGGAGGCGCAGCCGAGCACAAGTCTTGTCTTGCAACAGCCTTGAAAACAGCCTGTGAACGCACAGTAGTGATACAGGAATCTTTTAGGAAATCTTTTCTGTTCTGGGATAGATGAGTGGACAGTGAAGTGGGTTGAGAACTGGCTGACTGGCAGAGTGCAGGGGGTTGTCGTTAGTGGTGCAGAGTCCAGTTGGAGGCCTGTAACCAGTGGTGTCCCCCAGGGGTCTGTACTGGGTCCAGTCTTGTTCAACATCTTCATCAATGACATACCTTCTGATTTACTTTGTCTTCTGGTGTCCATCAAAGTAGATGTTTTCCAGATTTCCTTTTCCTGCTGTCATCTCTTTTCCAAAGTAATAGGTCTTGCAGCACTGCACCCCTCATGCTGCCTGGTACTTTCCAGCTTTTGGGCAAGTCTTTGTGTTTCCTAGCATTAGTACCCTGCCTGTTGGGCAGGCTGCTAGGGAAGTGGAGTGACAGCAGGGAATCCAGAAGCCCTGTAGCCCTCTGCTGGAAGAGGCAGCTGCACACTTGCAACTGTGGTAAAACTAGGCACACACATCACCCAACCTGGTCTCCAGCACCAAGCCATTACTCTGACAACCTCAGCCATTGGCTTTGAGTGACCTCATTGTCAATCTTATCTTTCAGTTGATTTAGTACTGCACTTCTGGTTTCCCTACTGTCAAACAAGCCAAAAAATGTCGAATTTTAAAGTTTCCAGAATCAGAAGTTACATAAATAAACATTTTTGTATATTTTCAAGATACAAAAGACTAAAAACATCTGATGCTTCTCATGTCTTAATTTATGATTCTTTAAAAGTTGGCTAGATTGCTATAAATCCTGTCCTTATTCACTTGTTATCATTGTGTAGTGACGAGGAGAATGTCTTACATGTCGTATCTACGATGAGGGAATTAAGTTTGATGTGGCCTTCTCGTTATAACTTTCTTTCTATTCTAACTCTTAGTTCACAATATTATATGGTCACTTTAATTGTTTTTGCACTCCTCAATCACCTATTTTTGAGACACTTTTCAAATGCCTTAAAAAATCTAATTGAATGCTGTCCACGCATTACTGATGTTAATTCTGTTAGAGTATATAATAAAAACCAACAAAATAAAAGAGTTGTCTCAAAAGGTTACCAGTGTGATTTCACTTCTGGATTATGCTTATTTGACCTTGAAGAATTAGTTTTCTCTTGCTCTTGTATGATTTATCCTTAGTTAGGCTCTCAGTTGTTTTTTTTTTTTTTTTTTCAGGATACATAGATTTATCTTATGACCTTATAGTTTCTATGACAGCCTTTGTTCCACTATCAGAAAAAGTCCCTGATTAATAATTTTCCATTTCTCTGAGTACTTACTGCTGTTTCTATGGAAGCAGCACATAATGTATGCTTGCCAATGTCTCCATGGTTTAATACTGTGCTTTTTAGAAATGTCAAATGACTTCAGTTTCTCACATTTGTCAGTAATTTTCCTCCCAGTGATTTAAATATTTTTTAAGGCAAGATTCCCCAGTTTATCTGGTAATTTGTAGCCAGGGATTTCCTTATCTTTTACAGAAAAGTATGGGTTATGATCAGAAGAAAAAAAAATTCTAATTTTAATTCCTATTTTAATGAATTCTACTACCTGTAATTCCTGACCTAGACCAACAACTTTAAAACTTCCTCTTTTCAAATGTATTTCTAAAGAAGTTTCTCCTCAATTTTCTGTTTTTTGTTATCTGTTTTCATTTTACAGGATTATTTTCAATTATAATGTCATTATTGACATAGGTTGCTCTGAAAGTAAAGCCTCCAATTTATTTCCGCTGCAATTATAACATGTACAAGGAGCACAATAACACTGTTTGATAGAGCAAATTCTCAACTACTGAACAGTCTTTTTCAAGATGGTCATCATCATTAACTGTGTGTTTTCACCAACCATGTTCAAGAGCCTGTGTGCCATGCTATAAAAATCTGTACCAGAAGAGGTGAACTGTCACTGTCACCACTGCTGAAATGCACCACCCATTGCCTCACTGTGCTCACAGACACTGTTTGGTTTCCATAAACGTTCAGCAAGCATCAGTGAATGTCAGTGGGTGCCATGCATTCCACATACAAGGATTCAATTACATATCTTTGCTTCATTTGAATCTCTATGTCAGACATAATTCTGCCAGACTGCCCCTTTGCTACCATCTGTTGCACCGCAGCAAAATGTAATTGAGCATTGGTGGAAATGTTCAGACTCTACCTCCACATCACAGCATCCACCTCTGATAACATGGGTCAACATAATGAATTAGGAGGCATTACTTTTGGAGCAGTATTTGTAAACATTTCCTGTCATTTCATTTAAGTTCACGGAGCAGTGTTAGAACAATCTTTCTCACTTACCTGGTTGTTTTACAGTGTAATGCCAACTCAGGCAAAAGATTTTGTACCAGGTACACATCCTTGACTATTTATGAAGTTTAGGAGACCAATGAAGAACTTGACATAACGATTTGAGCTCAAGAGAGAAGGTGTGGGAAGTGGACTGGGTCCTGCAGAAGTGGAGTAGTGAACCATTTTGGCCACTTCCTCTTATGACAACTTACTGACAAGGGTGTGCATGACCACCAGAGACCCTCGGCAAAACTCCGGAAAAATCTGGAACACAATCTGCACAGATGTTGGGGAGTTGGCACCTTAAGGATGGTCTCAGCAAACAGACCAACTGAACATGTGCATTTTGGCAGTTCAAGATAATGCTGGATTGCGGATGTGATTAAAAATCTCTTTCTCTTGCATTTTCTCTTTCTTTCTACATCTTCTCCTTTTCCTTCATGATTTTTAGTGGCTGTTCCCTAAATTTGCCTCAGATTAGTTAACTAAGGAGTAAGACCTTTGCCTAAGTAACCTTTATCCATAATGCCTGTTAGAAAGTTGCCTAATTTTGCCTCAAGGTAGTTGACCAATTGTGGTTGGAGAGCTCAGTAATTTTTTTTAATTTTTCCTCTAAATCACCGCCTGACTCCATTACTTCCACAAACTCTGCTGATCAGGGACTACCCTTTCTGGGCGATTCAAAATATTCATTTTCCTCACAGCCCACTGAGACAACAAAGTTTGCTATTACTTTCCCAAAAAGGAAGATTAGAGAAATTTTCAAAACTGCTGAAACGTTCGTCTGTAAGTTCAGGCCCCAAAACTTGAGATTGCATTCTTAATAATTTAGTAGGTGACCCAAATGTATTAAAGTTATAAAAGAAGTGCATTTATTTGAAATTTTCCTGAGAAACTGGGACAAAAGCCTTTACTTCTTGTCATTCTCCTTCAACACCTTTTTTGTGTCCATGCTATGTAATTTGAACTCTGTCATCTGTTGCCCTTTAATCCTCCATTCTTTCTTGAGAAGCCTTTTTTCTTCATCTCTGTGATCTCAAAATAAAAGATCTCTAAAGATTATTTCAGTTATGATTGAGGAAACATCTTAGCTTCTATTCTGGAGGGGAAAGAATGCAAGGAAGTTATTTATAATGCTTTTGTCACTCTAGGGAATCAAGATATGAACTATATTTTGATAATTTTTTGTGTAAAGACAGTTTTTGTCTGTTCAACAAGAGGTGAATCTAACATTAAGTGTGCGGTATAAAATTATCATGCTGATTGCCAAAAAAAAATTATACAGCTTTGAAGACTAAACCTCCCTTAGGCTTGAGAGAAGAAAGAAAACATCCTGAAACAAACTCTTTAATTTGAATCAGAAATCTATAATTCAAAACAAGAATGCATAAATTCAGAATAATCTACATAATTTGATTATGCTATTAAGCACATTTTCATATAGTTTTTCAAGAACTGGTAATATATGTGAAGATTTTTGAAGTAGATATCTCTTGGATAAAATAGCATCAAAATATTTAATGTCACAACCTATATGAACTTAAAAGATCAAAACACAAAAATATCTGGATTTTTTTGGCCATGATCCAGCGGTGTGCCCTTGTGGCCAAGATGGCCAGTGACTTCCTGGAGTGTATCAAGAAGAGCATGGCCAGGAGAATGAGTGAAGTAATCCTCCATTCTGCTCTTCCCTAGGGAATCCACATGTAGAATACTGTGTCCAATTCTGAGCTCCCCAGTTCAAAAAGACGTGGAACTTCTACAGAGAGTCCAGTGGAGGGCCACAAAGATGGTCAGGGACCTTGAACATCTGAATGAGAAAAGGCTGAGTAACCTGGGTTTATTCAGACTGGAGAAAGTTGAGAGGGTGTCTCATCACTGTTTATAAGTATCTAAAAGGTGGGAGTCAAGTGGATAGGGACGGGCTCTATTCAGTGGTGTGCAGCAGCAAGTTCCATGATGACATGAGAAAAACTTTACTGCAAGAGTGACAGAACAGTGGGACAGGTGGCCCAGAGGGGCTGTGGATTCTCCTTCTCTGTAGATACTCAAATCCCTCCTGGATGCTTTCCTGTGCAACCTACAGTATGAAACCTGTTTTATCAGGAGTTTGAACTCAATGACCTCCAGAAGTCCCTTCCAACTACCTTTCTGTGATTTTGTGATTTTGCAACAGTTGTTATTCTGCTTCCCTTAAATTAGCTGGATTAAGCTGGTCAGGCACTGGAATGGCCTGCCTAGGAAGGTGGTTGAGGCACCGTCCCTTGCGCTGTTCAAGAAGCGTTTAGATGAGGTGCTAAGGGATTTGATTTAGTAGCTTGGTGGGTAGGGATGGTGGTGTGAGGATGGTTGGACTAGATGATCTTGTAGGTCCTTTCCAACCTTATGAATCTATGAATCTATGAATGTCTGATGTAGCAAAACATGGGCCAAGGTGAAATTCAAGGAACAAGCCAATTTAGGATGAGAGGAGCTCAGAGTTTTTTCACAGGGACTTCTGAAGTGGTGAAAAATATTCTCCTTATTCCCCTTTCCCATTCTCTATGGGTAAATGGCAAAAACCGTAAGTTTTATTCTCCCACTATATTAGAAAGAGAAAATGTATGCTTCTATACAAGGCGTCACAGAGTCACAGAATTGTAGGGGTTGAAAGGGACCTCTAGAGATCATCTAGTCCAACCCCCCTGCCAAAGAAGGATCACAAGACCAGGTTGCACAGGTAGGCATTCAGGTGAGTCTTGAAGGTAGGCATCCAGATGAGTCTCCAGAGAAGGAGACTCCACCACCTCTCTGTGCAGCCTGTGCCAGTGCTCCGTCACTGCACTGTCAAGAAGTTCCCACTCATATGTGTGCGGAACTTCCTATACATCAGTTTGTGGCCATTTCCCCTTGTCCTGTTGCCACACACAGCAGAGAAGTGTCTAGCCTCACCCCTCAGATATCGTTTGCTGCAAGTAGAAATAAAATAAATTAAAAAGCAATTATCTGGTCATCAGTAACCCTTATTGTCATTCCTGTTGCTATTACCTTATTATTGTTGTTTCTAGTTTTAAGGCCCATCAAGATGTAGGCATCCTCCTGCTAAGCTTGAAGGATGAAATAAATGTCTTCCAAATGAGAGAATTATGATGTGGGCAAGGAAAATTGGTGATAAATATTCCCATTGTCTACTCAGAGAGAAGTTTGTGGTTTAAGAATAATCTGTTAAAATCTTGAAAGAAATGCCAAGACTGTGATCATTCCAGGAATCGTCTCTGAATCATTGTTATATATGTGCCACATAACGATTATCTAGCATAATACGCAATTAGAAAGCTGGGTCTCTGGCAGAAGAGAAGTTTTACTGTGATTTTAAAAATACCTGTTTCCAATCTGATTTCCTTTACTGGTAAGCACTTTGTTCCAAGTATCTGGTCTGGAGATGAATTGCTCATTGACTCCATTGTCAGAATGACAGCATGAAAAGGGAAGCATGTGGGTTGTAATAATAATGTGGTACATGTGTAGTAGGTCAGAGAAGCAACAGATTAACATTCCAGAAGAAGATTTCCCTAGGGACTAGCCCTGAAAGAATCAAAGGTTAAAGATCATGACACTGGTAATATGTCTAGTGTTGTTGGTAAAATAGTTGCTTGAATGTGTCAGATATGGGGTAATGCTTTTTTTTTTCCACTTTGGTAGTGAAACCTTCTGCTAACACTGAAATGTTATTTCCAAAAATATTAGTCTAATTATATAGATACTGACAGTGTTTAAATCAACAAATTGTACCATCTCCAATATGTCTTACATTAATATTAATAAGAGTAGAACTTGTGGGATAACTGAAGAAATTTGCTTTGTTTTTGTTGTGGATATTACTCTGACTTATCATTTCCAATATTTTGTCATGGAAATGTTCAGGAAAACTGTACAACTTCTTTTTATTGCAGGTAGTAATAAATGGATACTGTACTTCCGACAAAAGATGGAAGAGTGAAAAATGAGAGGATGTGAGCAAAAAATGCACTTAAAAAGTACTGTGGTCTCAAAAGCCATTGGAAAAATGTATTTCCAGGATTTAAATCTTGTGGGCCTTGTTGATAAGTAAAAAGACATTTTATCTTTCTGCCAGACTTGCCAAACTCAAGTGGAGGTCTGAAATTCAGGATGAATGTTTTAGTAGCAAAATAACATTTGAAAATGACTGAAACTAGGAACTGCTAGTACACTTTTAATTAGCTTAAGGTGCCAAGATGAAAGAGTCAACCTTGTTCATATATCTGGCTATTTTCACTGTGTGTAGTATTTCCTTCCCCTGTGGATGGAATGTAGGTGTACCTAACCAGTACTTCATTATATAGAAAAAGAAAAACTGATTCTCGATTCATTTCAATATATGACTTATGGGCTGGAGTGAGCAGCACTAACATGCTCATACAGCCCGAAGCAATCAGTTTAATAGATTCCATGACTACTTGATGAGTCTGAGCACAAAAGAGGGGCCAGAGGGACTCTGGCAAGATGTACAAGGAGGAAAATGAAGCAGGGACATACAATGAACTGAAGGTTTTCCTCCATTTATTAAAATATTGGTATGTCTGCTCTGTTGAATATACTGTTGCTTTTAAAATCTTCTGGAAATACTCTTAGAAAAATTCAAAATACAGCCACAAATCATTTATAGGAGATAAAAAACAATAAGTAGTGTCGGCACAGAGGGATAAATCTTACTTGGCTGTGCCAGAAAGAGTTATGGTTGGTTGTGGTGAATGGAATATAAAGTAACTTAAGTTGCCTGCTGACAACAGGGTTTGAAATTATAAAATGTAAAACCAATATATTTCACTCACGGTATCAAGCAGCTGGGATTTTTTATAGCTTCTAACAGAAAGCCATGTCATTTTTCAAAGCCTCATAATTCTGTAAGGATTTTTAAGTGCATGCTGTTATTTATTTTATATGTAGGGTTTTTTTTTTGTTTCAAGTATTACACAGATTGTGAGGCACTGAAATGCAAATACAGCAACAGTGATCAGCATTTTCTCAAAGTAGTTAGTGTAGATGTTAGCATAGATTTTCTGTTTTTATTTTTATTTTTTGTAATTAAATGGATTAAACATAATTACTAAAATTGCCTGCAAAACCATCACCTTCTTGTGAATCACCACTAACCTAAAAATCCTGCAGAAATCTTATTATTTTTCATTCTATATAATTATAAAAATAAGTTTATGAGAAACTAGCAGCAGTTGAGTTCAAATAAGAGCTCTTCAAGTGACAGATGGTAATAAGTAAGTCAGGCAGTTAGATGATGGTTTATGTGCAGGACATTAGAGGTGTTGTAACTCTTGACCCTTGTCAATGTGGTTACTCTGGCAAATAAAATACATGAAACAAAGCTACCTCAAATGACTTTTACCCTGGTTGATGATTAGAAGCAAATATGCCACACAGCAACAAGATCTGGTCAGCTGACAGATCTTAACCTTTACTACCCTGTCTTTTCCCTCTTGATCCCTCTTCTCCCTGTTTTGCTATGACTGTTGCTGTTCTCTCAACATGACTGGTTGTTATCACTTTGATGGTGTTTGCTTAGAGCCTGCTTCTGATGAGTAGCGTTATTAGAATCAAGATGAAGTGGGGTTGTAGGGAAGGTATCTCCTTCAAGAGGTAAAGGGTTCTTTTGTCTACAAGACACTCTAAAGCTCTTTTACTGGATGGGGCAAAAGAAAACAATTTACAATGATAGGAGAGGCAGCAGGGATAGTTATCATCTGTGCAAGCTGATCTTATGGCCCAACTCTGGAGGTGCCCAAGGCCAGGCTGTATGTGGCCCTGCACAACCTGATCTGGTGGGGTGCACCCAAACCACAGCAGCGGTTCAAAACTGAAAGGACTTTAAGTTCCCTTCCAACCTAAGCCTTTCCTCGATATCTGTAATGGTGGGGGCCAGGAAATAATCTGTTATCTGGAAACCTGTGGTTGAAGTGCAGAGGAAATTTGTTGTATACTGAATATACTGGAAAAAAAATCAAGTTTGCTTTCTGAGATACTTCAACAATATTTCATAAAGGGCAAGTTTTATAGTAATAAAACAGTAAATATGCAACCAGCATTGTGGTTTTACACAATCACTTTCTGTCACATTGTTTTCTATCGAATAAAGCTGTCATGGGTTTTGCCAGAGGTATGCTGGCACTGGAGTGCAGTGGAGGACTGCAGCATTTCCTTGGTAGTTATGGCGGCGTGATTATATATGCAGGATAATTCTTTTCTAGTTAATCTAAGTTATTCTCAAAACTAAACCACAAGTGTGGAGGTTCCATTCTTTCCTGAAGAGAAAGAAAATTATGACTGTTTATTAAAGTTAGCCCCATGAAGTGTGCTTTTTAAATTGCTACCTCTTTAGGAGCTGTCCTAATGGCTGCTGACAGGGTACTCTTAAGTCATAGGGAGAAAAGAATTCTGTCCCAGGAGCTGTCTGGGCTTCTTGATATGGCTTTAAACTAGGTTTGAAGGGGGAAGAGGGTGACAGTGAACTTGCTCATGACAAGGATATGTAGGATAGCATAGATAAGTTAGATGGACAAGGTGCTAATGGGGCCCATCAACCTGCTGTACCTTATGATGATGATCAGGCAGCTAGCTTGTGTGGCTCATCACCAGGGATTTAAACTAGATTTGATGGAGGAAGTGTAAGTATTGCTGATGAACGGTTGTGTCTGGGGACAATGCTGCTTCAGGAAACAGAGAACAGAGAAACCTCAGATTTTCTCAGAGGTTTTGTGAAGAGTCCTCCAAGATAGCATGACTGAAAGCCCAGCTGAAATGTCTCTATACCAATGCATACAGCATGAGGAGTAAGCAGGACAAATTGGAAAACTGTTAATTTTGTAAAAAATATAGTTGGATGACTCTCGTAACTGGGATACTGTGATTGAAGACTATGAGTTTGTTATAAGAGATGTGTGAGGTAGGAGAGGTGGGGGAGTTAAAAAGTGGATAAACTATGAAGAACTGCCCATGGGAAACAGTCATGAACACGTTGAGAGCTTATGGGTTAATATTAGGGATTGGACCAGTAAAAGAGAACTGGTGGATGGGATCTACTACAAGAGGAATCTGTGGATGGGGCCTTGCTGCTCCAGCTGCAGGAAGCATTGCACTTGCAGACTCTCATCCTCATGGGAATTTCAAACACTCACATCCTGCTGAGAAAACAACACACTGAACTACAAGCAGTGCAGGAGATTCCAGGAGTCCATTGATGACAACTCTGGTTCAGATATTGGACAGACCAATTAGTAGTGAAGTGTTGCTGGACTTGGTTCTCGCCAATATGGAAGAGATCATGAAAGAGTTTAAGATCAGAGGCAGACTGAGCGGCAGTGACCATGTAATCATTGAGTTAATGATCTCAAATAACGCAGGCCCTCGGCAAAGAATGGAGTCAAGATCCTGCATTTCAGGGTCAAAAGGAGAAAGTGGGAAACATGTTGACAGATTTTGAACCCAGTGAAGTATTGAGGAAAAGATAAAAGGTTAGAAGAGCACATGCAGAGAGCATGGCGATGCACACAGAAAAGAAAGGCAGATTTTCCTATAGTGAGTTTTATCTGTCTGCGCAAATCTGGAAGAGCCATTAAAAGCCTTCTGCTCAGCCTCCACTGCAGCAAAAGACTGCTCTCACTAACACATGCTGCACTAGAAGATGTGTATCAGAGATACTGTCTCTCATCGTACTAAACATGTTAGTGATGCATGTATATTGGGATATCTCCATGTTTTAGTCTTGGATTTCACCCAACAGCACATGTTCTCTCATCAGAACACCCTATGACAAAGTTATTTTATGTTTTCTGTGTTACTAAACACAGATACATGCAAGAGCAAGTAGTAAGGATGCAAAATGATGCTTCAAAGTAAATGCATCTTCAAGCATTACTTCAGATATGTTGTTAATCTTATCTGGGCTTTTTGCAGAGGACTTGGGTACCTCTGAATCACATGACTTGGATATTCTTCATTTTTCTCCTGAGGTCTTTTACTCACGTCAAAGTTATTGAGCTTCATGCCCTCATTTTTTTCTTATTTGTAGTCCTGCTTATTACCTGCTGGTAGCTCAAGTATCTGGTTTCCTAATATGCCTTAATTATGAGTCACCTATGACAGGATTTTTCACCTCCTTACAATATCACCATTGCCCATGTGCCAGCTGTCACTAAGTGTTTAGGATCCAACACAGGCTACTGGTGGATACAAAGTACAGACGATTGTTCCCAATGGGAAACATGGCACTTTCTGGGACCTGGGCTTCTCTGAATCTTGTGGCAAGAAGAATCACCATTTTTATTGGGGAGAGCATCCTGACAGATGACTCTTGTGAGTAGAGTGCAGCAAGCAGCCTTCATGGACCACCTAAATTGTGACTAGGAGATAGTAATGGAAGACCTGTTTGTTCCCTGTGAGCTTTCATGCCAACAACAGTTGTCTTTTTCCTGGCTGAGTGCCAGGAAAGATTGGCAGCATGGAGGACTTTTTGCTGAAGGCAGTCCTCAGCTACTAAACTGATGTTCTGTTGCTCAGATTTCAGATTTTCAACCAGCCTGCTGAGTGCTTGGAGTGTGGTCAAAGAAATGCATTTCACCTGCAGCTCACCTGGCACAGTTCACTTTCAGACTGTTACTAATTTACTTTCATTTAGGTGCCATGTAACACAATATTGGCTTAAACTTGTTTAGAGTCAAGGACAGGAAGAAGAAGTGACTGATGAGCAGGGTGGAATAGGAACAGGATTTGGCTACCAGATAGTATATAGCCTTGAATTGAACAGAATTGCACTGAAATGAAGCAGATTCCACTGAGAGACAGCCTGAAAAATTCTGTGTTTCAAGCTGTGGTATCTCTCAGTTTCTTTTGCCTTAAGAAACTGGTAAGGATAAGGTCTTGTCAAATAACAGCTTGTAAGCTGTCAGCAACACCTGGAGTTGACAACACCAGAACCCAATTTTTTGCTGGTTCTCAACAGTGATCAGTTGTTGAGTTGAAAAGGGACAAAACATCAGATGTTGCTTATCAAATGAAAACATAGTCTTCATGCTCAGCATCTCAAAGAAAACTTGGGTTTTCAATTCTTAGGTATATATATATATATAAAACTTTTGTTCCTTTGAAGGATGCTGGCAACGTAAAATGAATTTTAATCAGGATCTGCCAATATCTATCAGTGCACAGCATGTCATATCACAGATATTAAGAGACTGGAGAAAATGACATACTGGAGAAAATAAAATCTGTTGGCAAAACACAGTTTCTTGTTTCCAGGCCAGACAAGGGCACTGAGTGTCTATCAGGTATCAACAGTGCCTTCTACCAAAAGGTAAAAAGCACAAGACAATTCCTTTTCTCTGTATCCTTAATATAACACTGCTTTTGAATGTTTTGTTGCTTTTTTTTTCTTATTTTTTTTTTAAATTCGACATTAAAAGACAAATGTAATGAGTGTGTTTACAAAAGAAATAAAAAATCAGTAAAGCAAGTAGAAACATGGTCTGTAGTAGGAAAGAAAAAGTTATCAGTATTTCCTGATAACTTGATGTAACATCAGAAAAATTATGATAGAAGTTAAAATTTGAAATACAGAAACTTGCTGCATGAATCAGTAAGTGTCATGGAGAATTAGTTAACATTAGGGGAACAGGAGAGAAGGATTTAAGAAATAATCACTGATGATGTTATCTTTGTTTTTCTTACATTCTGGTAGGTTAGTCGACTTGCATTCATTTTATGTATCATGAAACTGTGATGAATCTTGTAGGAAGACATTATTCTTAAAAACAAATAAGTGAATTAAGAATGACTTTGAGACCACCAAAAATAGCTTTTCTCCTTTGGGATGAAATTCTAGCATTAATGTCGGATATCAATGTCTGTACTTTTAATACTGTAGGAAATTTTGCAGAAAATAGCATTCCATTAGACTCTATAAAAAAGAGAAGATAATGGGCAAGATAAAATGGGTAAGATGCACTTGAGTTTCTATTGCTTCACCTGCAGTCCTCTGGAGTCCAAGTCTCCTACTTCATCTTTCCCAAAGAAAGGACCAGATCTTTGTTTACGTGATTCTGCAGTTTGGGACATAAGCCAATTTTTGTAAGATATTATAAAGATATCTTGTCTTAGTGGATTTCACTGTCCTCTCTGAAACATATCTCCCAGTCACCTGATTAGTTGTAACTTGTGTGCCCTCTATTAAAGAGATTCATGTGTTCCCAAGTTCTTTCAGGTGTCCAGCAGTGTCCTGTTTGGCAGCCACTTGTGAGATCAGTCATGTTTACATGCTTCATGATACTGACCATTGTAACAACAAAAATAATGGCAAAATGAGGGAGGCAATGTCATACGGGTGAGTAGAAGGAAAATGCTTTGAATAATGCCTAATGGGTAGAAACACAAGAAGTTGAGTGCCAAGGAGAAAGATTTTTCTCTTTTCAGATGCCAAGGCACATACTCACTGCAACAGAGAGAACATGTGCCTAGCTTTTGTTTTTTTCTCCCTCTTCCCTTTTCTCATCTTTCTTGTCACTCTACTAGCTGAAAAAATGGTAAAAATAACACAGTTAAATCTTGCTACAGTGTGGCAAGGAAAGAAACGCATCAGATCAAGTTTCGTGCTTGCAGCTAGGTACATGAAGAACTAAAATGAGTGTGCACAACACCTGCAGTCATGCACGATGGGAAACTAATAGGAAAAAACTCAATTTGAAAAGAATACTATTAACACCTAAGATCAGCATACCCGGAGCTTGCTTTTGACTTTGTAGAAAAAAGTGTTACAGAAATGTGAACCTTCACACAGCATATTAGGAAATTCTGTATCCCATAAAAAGCTTTTTACTTTCTATCTGTTGTATGTTCTTTTCTTTTCCTTCATTTTTTCCTTTTCCTTTTTTTCCATTTCCTTTCTGAAACAACACAGTCATTTTGCTGAATTTTCATCAGACAGTGTTAGATGTAAAATGTGTGTTTACTGTCCAGTTCAAAACGGCTGGACATTCTCAGGACATCTCATCTGTATTATATGCTTCAAAGCTCTGAAGTAGAAGCAAAAAGATACAATGCTCTGATTGGCGTGGAAAATGTTCACTTCACAGCTGTCTGCAAACACTTTCTAAACTAGAGTAATGGCCACTGTGTTCCTTAGAATTTCCCATTACAACTGTTACTGAACACAGCAATTATAAAATGTCGGCTTGTCTGAAATACAGTGATGTGCCTGCATTGTAGAGAGTTTATCAACTCTGAAGATCTCTCTTGAATCAGATGAGAAAAAGACATGCTTTCTCCAAGCAATAAACATGAAATCAGGAACACTAAAGTATGGGCCAGCTTTACTTCAGAAGGATTCACATCATACTAATTATAAAAGTATTTATAATTCCAGTGCTCAAATGAACTGAGCAACTTTTACATCCCAAATTACTTTTCCCAACACACCAATCCTATCCTAATTTCTTGACCCATAACAAAGCAGAAAACTACTAAACAAGACCTCATAGAACTCCAGTCCTTAAACTTCTGTCCATTCATTCACAGATCATTGCATTTCTAAATCAATCACCTACTTATGTCTTAAATTTTGTAGACTGGGTTCTGACAGAGTTTGAAATCAGGTGGAGACAGTGGCATCAGGGGTGAACTAAAGAGATTCCTGCCTTCTGAGGTGCTGCAAAAGTCACCTGGGAGTTTGTTATCAGCCATACCCATGTACTACGTATACAGAGAAGAGTATAGACAGGAGAATGTGATAACAGCTCTGATTTTACAGTCGAAGTTCCTGATTGTGCCTGTACTTCCATGCTTATTGTGATATCATAATGAAGTTATATAACACCATCAATCACTGGATGAACTCTCCAAGCATCCTGTCTGGGAGGTTTTGTTTCATTTGATCTTGGTTTTGGTTAGTGGGCAAAGAAGTTTTTAGATCAGATTGAAGCATTAGGCATGAGGGACAAAGAGGAATACTCTGTTTTCATTTGTGCAAAGCTGACAAACTGGATGACACAGTTCAGGCCTGAGTGAAGTAAAAACACAGAAAGAATGTTGCAGCTGGTTCCAGTTTTCTTCTCCAAATGTATTTTTTTCTGTTTGTTTGGTTTTTTTTTCTTCCCTATCTTAAGGTTGATAGTGGAGCAAAATGTGCTTTGCTTCTTTGATGTTTCTTGCTAGTTTTCCATCAGGAGGGCTGTGCATGCAGATGTTGACTGATACCTTTAGGATTAATACAGATTCAGACAGAATCTGTTCTGCTTTCTGTTTATGGGAGTTGAGCGTTTCTAATTTCACAACTCTATTGCTGTTAATTCCCAGGTATGAAGTTTTTGGCTATTGTCCTTTGAAGACAGGAGAGATGGGAACAAATCCCCACTGAAAATCTGTAAATAGATAGAAAAATATTCTGTTTAGCAGGGAAAAAGTATTGCACCTGTCCTTCTCATGAAAATATGAAGCACAGGAAAAAGCCAGCATTGAGGTACATGCTACAATAGCAAGGATAAAAACTCCTCCTAAGTTCTGTTCACCATTTTTGTACAAAAATTATCAATATACAGTATTGGAAATACTCTGGTAATAATCGATATGTGAGTTATGTTCATTGATCTTACATTTCAGCATTTTAACATTTCTCAGTACATGAAAAAATCACTGACATTTTCTTCAGTCTTGTATCCTCTAAATCTAAACAAAGAATGCAGTCCCACCCACATCTCCATCCTGCAGCCTTTTCTGTGTCTGAGCAGTTTTTCAAATTTCTCTATAACCTTCCATTCTGAGCTGCCCTCACTCTCTGAGCCAAAAATTCCCGCAGCATTCTCAACTACTTATGGATCTCTGAGGATGTGTTCAGTAATGAAAAAAACTTCAACTGAAAACTCTCTCTGCTATGAAGAACTTAACAGAAAATGTAAAAGAGCAAAGTACATAGCATTGTGAAACCAAGAAAGAGAATGTGTTTTGACGTATGTATGTGTATACATGCACAGTGATTTTACTTGCTGCCTCCAGTGTTTGCTCTTTATTTTCATACTGTCCTCAGTGGTAGTGGTAGGTCTGAGTCATGCCCCTCTCTACACAAGTGCATATAGAATACAGATTCTCATTTAAACTAACAAGCAAAAAAAAATCTATTATTTTGTCATGACTGAAACTGTCAGAAGGGTGGTTGTATACATACATGCTTATGGAGGCAGGTTCTTTCAAGAAAGAACCTTAAAAACATCAAAATATTCTTGTTTTCAGCAGATATTTGCATTTACAGGAGCCTCTAAACCTGAAAGGTAATCTGTTTTCAAACAGAAAACAATCTGCACAAATTGTTTTCTTCACTTTTAGCTACTGTGGCTTCAGTCTTAATACATAATTGAATGTATTAATTGAGCATACTCTGTTAGCAAGCCTTGTATTTCCAGGTCTTCCTTTCACTGTACAATGCTCATTTGAGTTCTCAGGCATGTTTTTTTTCTCCCAGCTATTTTTCCTCCTGCATTTATGCAAGTAAAAAGCAAAATGGATAATAAAAAGAAATTGGAAGCTGTTTGTGGAAGCCATAGACTTCTGGTAATACAGTAAGGAACGTACCTGCATGGCATACATATATACTAGAACAGCCATTGAGAAAAATAAAATACGAAAAAATATTATGAGGATATACATTCTCAAAGCGCATGGGTACAATAGAAATATAAGGGCTTTTCTTTATATTGAGCTTCAGGGATTGCTCAGCGGGTAGAATCAGACTCCTCACACAGTAATAGCTGATAAGGAATCAGCTGAGCCTGAGTAATAAAATATTCTCATTCAAGGTTAACAGTGGACTCTCTCAAGACTTCTCTTTCCTTTCTAAGTCAAGTTTTCAATGCAGTGTTTGCCAAAGGTTGTTGCACCTACTCACTGTCTGACACTGAAGAAAGTAAATGAGAGTTGAAGGACTCCACTCCTCATGGTTAAGAAGCCATGTAGAAGTATTCTATATCATAGCACCATTCCCTTGATAAGTCATTGTTATTCTCACTTTCTTCATAACCTAACAGCGGTTGAAACAATGGAGTGATGTAGCCTGGACATGGAACATAAGTCTAGTAGGAATGTTTTTCTAGAATCCTGGGTTCTCTGCTTCTGGCATTGATGTTTTTAGGTAAACATAGCATTTTAGAGGCACTGATAAATATTATTATTCCTGGTGGCAAGATTTCTGTTTCTTTGTGACACATTTATTTATATATTTTGAGATTTCTTGAGAACCTGCAGCTTTGGATGGCCTGATCCCCATCTTGGGCTATTTAACCAAGCAAGATATTTAATGAATTTTTTGTTATAAGCATTTTAAACTTGCAGGACTTTCCTTAATGAGACAAAGGCATCTTAGTGGGAGAAAGGGAACCGGAAATGTGTCACATTACTGTTATTAACTTCCCACCTCATGTCAGAGAAGCTCTGACCCCAAAACACTTTCATTTCCTTTATCTGTGCATTTTCCTGCACCCATCTGTAGTACAGGCTGGAGACAATGTTGTAATGGAATCAGGTACATATCAGTAGTCATGCATTTCGGCTCCTTCATGAGATGAGTGTACATTTATTTTGTGTTTCAAATGGTATTGACTGGGTACAATTTTCTGTGTAGATTTAGGTCTGACTCAGATTTTTATGGCTACCACACACCTATCATTTCGAACAACATGCTAGAACTAAACAAATACTCATTGCAAATGATGTATTCATTGATGTAGTTTGAATATCAATTCATTCATAAAGTTCATATTTCTGTTTGCACTCTGCTAACAGCATGAAGATGGATTAAAATACATTTTGATTGCTATGTAAATTGTTCAAGCACTTTATTAATTTAAGGGAAGAAATGTGAATGGAATTATCAGAAAACATAAGAGTTACATGTAAGGTATCAGATTTCTTACCTATGTCACGTGATATTCTTTCTATACCATAGTTTTGTAAATACTTTTATAAGAGAGAGGAAGAAAACCAGAAAATTAAGTATGGCCATGGAATATATTTTAATTAAAGACCTCACATTAGAACATGAACTGAAAGAGTAATGACAGAAATAATCTACAGATATTACAAAATCATGACTTAAAGATATACAGTGTAACAAATGGTCTACTCCTCTAGATTTGTATTTTTCTCCAGCTTTTGTTCTTTACAAATTGATGCAAAGACCTTTCATGTGCTTTTGAATCATTATTCTGCAAAGCAACTTCTTTGTATGCTTGCATATTCCTCATGTAAAGGAGCTGAGCATTTTTTTTTTCTGACTTTATGTTAAAAATAAATTATTTGGTGAAATGTCTTATAAATGCCTTGAAGGTATCTCAGTTTTAGATCTTTTCATGTAGGCAGAGGAATAAAATTACCCATTAGGCTTGGTATAGATGTAATTGCCCACTAAAAACCCACAATAACTCATCATGTTATGCACATCATAAGCTCCAGTACTGAGCTCTTCTTAGAATTCACTGTCATCATTTTTGGTAGTGACTTGGAAGCTTCATCAGTATCTGTATGTCTTTCTAGTGTACACCTGTTAACATGCACAAAAATAATTCCATATTCCTTGCAAAATGCATATATTGATCTGTGTTGGAATATATAAATAGATCGATAAAGACATGTCTCTAGACAAAGGTCAGTATCAAGTACAAATGCAGAAACACGGTGATGCATCAGCACAAAATGTATGGTTCATCATAGAAACAGAACTGAATACCTCCAGAAGGAGCATTAAAATTCTCTTGCTGGATTATTCTGTTTCTTCTTGTATCAGAGAGGAAAAGAAACAGAACTTTTAATATCTCCAATTTGTCATGCTTACCTCTGAGATGCATTGCAAAAACATAATCATGAAACAAACAATTAAGCAAACATCATAATTGCTCTGTAAAAATGGATTTATTTATAAAAAGGAAAGCTAAGTCCTATGGTCTGTGAATCATTCATATCCTAACTATAAAACATATCAAATTAATCTAACATTTCCAAAGGGAGCTATACAACTTAACCAAAGTGCGAGAAAAAAGTCTCAATTGTTTGACAGAAAATATGCGACACCACATTAAATGAATGGTTTGCTACTAAATATCGGGTTCTAATTTATGTGGCAATGTAAGAAAAATACTTAGAGAACTATTTTTTTTAGAGTGAGTACAAGTTGCTGTGTTGGTGTCTTTAAATATTTTATTCCAGATCAGCCAGAAACAATATTAAATGACCTAATGGTTGAATAACTTTGTACCTGAAGAGGTAAGGCCTTTTCTGGGAATTGGTCTGGTAAAGGAGGAAAAAAAAAAAGGCTTATTCCTTCAAATTCGTACTACTAGGGGAGTTTTCTTGACTTGGTTGCCTCATGTAATTTTGTCAACATATGAGGAGCTGCACCTGCTCCAAACTGATGAGAAAGGAGAGTTAATGTCCCCATTTTTTTTTTTGGTTGGTTTGGTTCATTGTATTTATTTGTTGTTGTTTGTTTGTTGTTTCCTTTCCTTTTTCCTTTTTCCTTTTTTTCCTTTTTCCTTTTTTTTCTTTTTTCCTTTTATCTTTTTCAGTTTTTTCCTTTTTTCCTTTTTTCTTTTTTTTCTTTTTTCCTTTTTTTCCTTTTTTTCCTTTTTTTCCTTTTTTTCTGTTTTCCTTTTTCATTTTTTCCCGTTTTCCTTTTTCCTATTTTTTTCCTTTTTCCACCCCTCTCCTCCCCTCCCCTCCTCTATCCTTTTTTTTTGTTTGCATTTTTTGTTTTGTTTTGTTTTTGTTTTTATTGCCTCCAGGAGCAATGGGAGAAGCTAGGGTCATTTATCCCAGCTCAATTTTCTTGCTCTCTCCACAAGTGGTCAGATCTCATTCACTGTCAGTAACTTAGTGACTGCAACCTCAGGCCAGTTTGGATGGAGGTAAGTTGTGAATCCATAAGTTACTTATCTTTAAAAGCAGTGCCTGAAGAAATCAGGATTTTGTCCATTTCTGCTCAGCTGTTCTCCCTTGAATGGCAAAAATTCCTCTAGCAAAGGAGAGTTGAAGTGGAGCAGTAGAGTTTGGGGTGGAGTACTCTAAGGGAGGGAGAAGGAGCATTTGCTCTTTCATCTTCCATAGAGCAAGCTATGACTATACCTTAGGGAAAGCTCTGTATTCCTCCAGGAACTGAAATCTGATAATACTTTTCAGCTTCCACAGTAATTGTTGATTGTGGAATTTCTTTTAATTTTTTTATCTCTTTTGCAATTCAAATTCAAACAGTGTTGCAATTTAAATACTCCTTTGGCGATATATTGTTGGAGGACCGTAATCTGGGTCTCATAATTTGTCATTATTTGCAGCTTTAGCAAAAACTTGCAGAGTTTGTGCATCCTTCAGCTAGGATTTGATTGATATACATTGTACTTACTTCTTTGGATGCACGGAATCACAATGTGGGTAAGGTCAGAAGAGCCCTCTGATTTGAACCAGATCCCATCTGAATCAACCTTTCTGCTTAAGCAGCCATTAATCCTGGGATATATTAAAAAGAGCATGGCCAGCAGGTCAAGGGAGGTGATCCTCCCCCTCTACTCTGCCCTGGTGAGGTCTCATCTGGACTATTGTGTCTAGTTCTGGGCTCCCCTGTACAAAAAAGACCAGGGTCTCCTGGAAAGAGTCCAGCAAAGGGCCATAAAGATGATAAAAGGCATGGAACACCTCCCTTATGAGGAAAAGCTGAGAGACCTGGGTCTGTTCAGCCTTGAAAAAAGAAGATTCAGGGGGGATCTGATCCATGTCTCTAAACATTTAATGAGAGGGAGGCAAAGGGATGAGGCTGGGCTCTTCTCTGCAGTGTGTGACAACAGGACCAGGGGAAATGGCCACAAACTGATGCATAGGAAGTTCTGCACACATATGCATGGGAACTTCTTGACAGTGCAGTGATGGAGCACTGGCACAGGCTGCACAGAGAGGTGGTGGAGTCTCCTTCTCTGGAGACGTTCAAGACCCACCTGGATGCCTACCTGTGCAACCTGGTCTAGTGATATTTCCTTGGCAGGGGGTTGGACTAAATGATCTCTAGAGGCCCCTTCCAATCCGTACAATTCTGTGATTCTTTGATTCTCTAACAGTCTCCCAGGCCATGGCAGTCAAGTCCTGATTGCTGACACCACCTCTGTGAGCAATCTTTGACATGAACTATCAATGCTCCCTTCCATTCCCCTTGCTGATAGTACTGAGGAGAATATCAGCTGTATACTAAGCCCAAGACTGTTTAAACCAGAGCCCTGCAAGGCCTTTTCCGGCCTTCAGAACCCTGCAGACATTTTCAATTATCTCTCCAGGTCATCCCTGGCAGGGTCATTGGTGCCAGCATGAAGGAATATCAAGGTTAGTATTTACAGAGTCAAACAAGTCTTAGCCGTCTCTACACAGCATTCCAAATCTGGGACTCCAGCAAGCGGTGAGCTTCTGTAGGTGACAAGACAGGTCATAGATAGATGCCTGTAACCCCTGCTGGACAGACTTGCCCATTTGCAGCCTCATCCTTACCATCTTCAATGGCTCAATCTCAAGCGGTCCAGACATGCCATTTGAAAGTATGTATGGCATTTCCTCAGCCTTTTGGGCAGTGAACCTAATCTGTAGTTGGAAGCCCTCAGATGGAGCAGGAGGCAAAAGACAGGTTCTTCGTGCCAGAAGTCATCAACTCCCATCCTTCCCCTTCCACAGGTGAGGAAGCAAGCACTATTCTGCTGGACCAGATGCTGTCTGCATCACTACTGCTGCAGGGATCTGGGTCTCCTGAAGTTGTTGCATGATCCTGAGAAGCAGCATGACCTGTCTGTCTCTTGACACACACTGGTAAGAGGAGGACAGCTGCAACAAAGGTGACCAGCAATCTGAGTCAAGACAAGCTGACCAAAGCTAGGGTTTCATTCCCTGTATCCCCACAGGCCGTTCAGGTCTGGACTATCTTTTTCTGCATGCTAAAGAACAAAGGCAGTCAGTTCTCCTCGGCAAAGTGAGGTACTGTCAGGCAGGTATCTTGGTAGAGGATATTGTCTTTGTTTGGGGCTTTCTGACTGCATTGAGGGCAAAAGTTCTTCACCAACTGCAGTACTGTTAGAGATGAGATCTTGGAGTTACTGATTAACTGCGTTCCCGAAACCTTAGGAGACTAATTGTTGCTCACTGTTCTCTGTATGCTATTTCATGTGTCCACGCCAGATGGCCAATTGATCTAATTTGTGTCCGAGGCAGCAGCAGCTTCTTGTGGTCTGGCAGATACTGATATTTTGCAGTGGTGTGATTACAAATCCTTCCTATCCAGACTGAATTTCAATTAGAGAATAAGGCAGACAAGATTTTCTGCCCCAGCCCATGGCAAAGAATTAGCTTTGTGACCATTGGCAGCAGATACTTAGTCTGCAAGGAGATGACAATTACACTGCTTTCCACGTCTGACACTCTTTCACATTTTGAGAAGAAAGGGTTTAGATCTTTTAATACATATTTTTAGTACGTATTATTAAAATTTTAGTAATTGTAATAGTTTTAATAAATATTTGGATTTTAAAACCTGTTGTGATTGAAGTCCTTGTTTTGGTTATAAATTTTACATCAGCTTCAAAGTTTATAAAGACTATTCATGACCAATCTCACTTCAGGATAGATGTTGACTTTATGTTCACATGGAGTCTAGTCACTCTAGACTCTTAAACATCTTTGTCAGTGACATAGATGTTGAAATGTAGTCTATCCACAGCAAGTTTGCAGATGACACCAAACTGAGTGGTGCAGCTGACACAGCATAAGGGATGCCGTCCAGGGAAATCTGGACACACTCAGAAAGTGGGCAAATGTGGACCAAGGCTAATTTCTTGTCTGCTGCACTTGGCTTGAAGTAATCTCAGATATGAGTACAAAATGGGAGAAAGGCTCCTGGAGAGCAGATCTGCAAAGAAGGACTTGGGCTTCTGGGATGCGGAAAGCTGGGCATGAGCCAGCAGTGTGTGTTTGCAGCACAGACGACTGGCTGTACCCTGGTCTATGTCAACAGCGGGTGACAGCAGGGTGCGGAGGGGACTGTCCCCAATGCTCTCCTCCTGTGAGGCTCCATTTGGGGTACTGCATCCAAACCTAGGACTCCCCAGCACAAGGAGGATATGGAGCTGTTGTAGCAGACCCAGAAGAGGGCCATGAAGATGATCAGATTGCCAAGAACCTCTCCTACAGAGAAAGGCTGAGGGAGTTAGAGTTGTTCAGCTTTGAGAAGGGAAGGTCACAGGGAGACCTCAGTGTAGCTTTCCTGTACTGTCTGATACAGTTCAGTCTGCACACAGCCTGATAGTAACAAGACAGAGGAGAATGTCTTTAAAATACAAGAGAGGAAATCTAAGTTTAATATTAGGGAAAAAATATTTACTCAGAAAGTAGTGAGGCCCTGGCACAGGCTAGGCTGCGCAGAGAAGTTGTGGATGACCATGCTGGATGGACTAAGGGCATCCTGGTCTAGTAGTGGGTTCTGGCAACAAGTACATGATGGAGGACTGGAACTGAGTATCTTGAAGGTCCCTTTCAACATAAGCAGTTCTATGATTCTATAATTTGATAGATTTATGTTAGGAAAATCCGATCCTTGTTTATAAAGGCCACAAATTTTAGGTAGAGTCCCAGACTTTTTCTTCCCAAAAAGACTAATCTCTTCTCTACTTGTGGGAACATCATTTACAACTATTCTCTTTCTTTTTTTTTTTTTTAATTTTCTACTTAATATAAACCCTTTTTTCCTTTTGTTGCAAAGTATTCTTCTTCTAGAGAACAAATCTCCTCACTCCCCCCTATACACAATACAAGTATATTTTATTCTTTAATTCTTGTATTAAACATGGCAACTGTATTGGACAGAACCCAAATATTCCTCAAAACTGATTAAAGTTTAATTACAGGTAGAAGAATAGAATTAAAAATTCCTAGCTCTGTGTCTTGATCTTTTTTCTTGTTTGTAGTCTGTAGAAGATAAAAAGACACAATCACTCTTCAACCATGTAATTAATTTAAATATTGGAATAACTTACCACACCTGAGTGTATCTCTGTTTTATCTCTGTTTTTATATCTTTGTTCATCTTATCATAAAATGTGCAAAACTTGTTGATGTTTTCTATGTGCAAACCTGCAGCTATAAAGGAAGGGAAATCACTTTAAATTCATCATTAGCAAAACAAATATGCTGAAATTTGTATACTTCTGTGGATGAAGGATTTTTTTTTAATGGAAATATCAGTGGCTAATGATATTATACCTGTTTCATTTAAAGCAATGGTGATGTCTTCATTAATCAGAACAAATGATTAATCATTCTCTACTGCAGCAGCTGTTGTACTTGCTCAACCAGACTGTTTAATTTTAAGGTTGACAACCCGTCAGAAAGAGCATACTGTAAATGATCAAATCTCATGCAAGATGGGTTTTTCCTCTAAAATGGCCAGTGGAGACCTTCTGAAGCCCAAGGAAAGTTAATAGGGCTTTGATCCTTGGGTCCATCTTCTGCAGTAGCCAGTGCACAGTCATCTTTTTTCTCTTCCTCTCTTCAGTCACTTTGAAAGAGCAACCAGGACCACTGAGAAATGCAGATCTGTGGTGAAGGGAGAAAAGGGATTTGGTTTGACTTCAGGCATTCTTTGTTTTTCCCTCCAGTGTTTTGGGGTTTCTGTCAGGTTGCAAAGCTTCTCTGCCCTGGGACAACCTCACCTAGCACTGCACTTGCAGAGCGGTCCCCAGCAGGCCAAACAATGTGTCTCCATTCCAAAACCAAAGCATGGGTCAGGAATTTCTGGGAGCCAAGCACCACCCAGTAGGCAGTTTGGGTGCAGCAGGGCAGGGCTCATAGAGCACTTTGGCCTGTCAGTGTAGTTATAGTTTCTGCTGATTTGTGCTAATGTCATCCATGGGACACAGACTGCCAGTTTGTCTTACAACTGCAACAGGTAGAGATTAATCCGTGGTACTAAGTACTAATCATTCTTCTGTGGCCAAAGTTTTACTAGTCTTCAATGAGATTTTTCGGACATGGGACTGTAGCAGTGTAGTGTATTCAAATTTCTCAGCAGTGTGATCAGAAACTGGAGCAGATACTCAAACAGGGAAGCAGAAGCTTCATAGCCATGCCATGGGGACACACAGGGGGACTTTAAGCAGGTGGATTCGTTTGTCTTGTTTAGGAAGAAAAGAAATTCTGTCAGGTCCAGACAAAGCATTTAAAAGTATGAAAAGTTAAAATTCCCCTTCAGGGTGAAACTAATATACATGTACATACTTCAATCAGTGTTGTATATATTTGTACATACTGCAGGTATGTTTTTTCCTTCAAGAAAAAAACAAACAAGCATTTTTTCAGTGACCTGTATGTTAAGACAGGCACTTCAAACTGAAAGACAGTTTCAAGTGCTGCTCTGTCAGACAGAGCTTCCATACGGTAACATTTTTCATTCCCACAAATTCAAAGTTTTTCTTCCCATTTAAGAACTAGAACAGGCCACTCAGAAACCTTGAAGACTTCTTGTGCGCACAGCACATAGCCAGAGTAAACACTGCTCTTAGTTCTATGTTTTGATATTGCATTTATTTGTTCTGCCTTTCCTACCTTGGAAGAAAAGCCACTCTTCTTTTTAACTGTGCAGTCATAGTAATTGTTTGTAAGTGTGTCCTAATGTTATTATTAAAGGATATAGAGATGTTTTATCATAAAAAAAATATATTTCACTGTTCTTGGTAAAATCATATATAACTTATTATTCTATAATGATATCAATGTAGTTCTTAGCCAAAAAGAGAATTTGGAGCTTTCTGTTAGCAAGATGGATGCTGTATAGAATTCTTTATTGTGACAGAAAGTTTACATCATTTTCTATTATGTCCCTTTTAATCTTTCACTACAGGACATGATTAACAGAATTATTTCTCTAGCTTTGTTTTCCTCTTCATCCAAACAAACAAACAAACAAATATAAAAGTAGTACTTTTCTCAATTTAGAAGATTAGTTTTCCATTACTGTTGCCTTTCTGATGTCAATGGAAAAAACAATATAGAAACAATACTGCTAAATTTTATACTTTATGGATTTTTTTTCCCAAGAAAATATTCCATGTTTACATCTGTCCACCTACCTTTGATTTCTGTATTCTTCTTTTTGTTTATTTTTCCTCAATTTTGGAATGAACTATCTATATGAATTTTCTATACACAGCCAGAAATGAATTCATCAGTTGATTTGAGAGGCAATCAATATCACACAATTTAGATCTGTTCTTCCAAAATTAAGCACTTCCTTCTAATATAGTTAAATCTGTCAAGGTACTTCACAGAACACACTGTTTGCAAAAATGTTCATAAATGGAACAAGATGATGAAACAGATATCTTCTAAATATTTAATGGACTTCTTAGCAAATTTTTGTTTACATAATGGCTTAATGTAGCAATTCCACTTAGCTGCTCTGGTTGTTTCAGCAAGACCTAGAGTTAGAAAGCTGCAATAATCTGTGTCATAGGTATTAAATGCTTCCTCAATCAATTAAAGATCCCTATGTTTTTCTCGGGCAACCTTAGCACCGTTGAAAAGGCAAAAGAACATTTGACATTTTTTTCCTTAGAAATTGAGTCTCATTTTTCTGCCATTTTCAGCCTTTCATCTAATGACAGTGTTTTTATGAAATGACTGCTCCTGTTGAAGGAAGCTAGATGATGCTTGTCCCAGGCCAGATAAGACTGTAAGGGATGTGCTCTGGATATTTTCTTCTACAAGGTTGAAAAGGTCCTGTGACAAGAATGGGGAACAGAAGCTTTTTGAGTGCTGGAGTTTTCAGTGAATATATTGAAGAGATTCTTTATGAATAAAATGTGAATGTAGGAAAGCCCTTTTCTGCTGGCAGCTTTTCAGCCATACTTCTCTGGTCTTGTAGTTTTGGATGGTTATTTTCACTGAAGTGCACCACCTGGAATTTAGTCTTGTTGATTCCCACACCAGCAGATGTGGCTTACTCCAAATCTGTCTGCAAAGCCTTTCTACTCTCTAGCAGATCGACACTGCTGCCCAGCTTGATGTCATCTGCAAACTTACTGTGGGTCCACTTGATCTACTCATTGGAATTACAATAAAATGTTAAACAAAACTGACCTCAAAACTGAGCCCCGTGGAACACTGCTTTGGCATCTTTCCTGTGAGAAGTAAATCTCTACACCTTCATGATCTTTGGTTGTAGTGATTAGTTAAAGACTTTCACAGCTTTCATCAGCAAGGGTAAGTTACAGTAAAAAAAGTTTAATGTCACCCAGATGTGTGTATATACTATAACATACTGAAAAGGTATGATCATGCACCATTTCTTCTTTGCCAACTCTTCAGTTAAATTAATGAAAACCAGAAAACTGAGACTTTAAAGACTGAATACAACAAAAAAACGACTAAATACAAATACAATGTAGACTTCATTTGTATTGGAAAGAGCACTCCATTTAGGTATAAATCACATGATGTTAACTGTAAACATAAAATTAAATATTGTAAGAAAAAGAATGAATGAAATATTAGGGCATGCTGGTTCTGGAGTTTTTCACTTCTCTAGGCACTCAAAACTTCAAAGCACAGTACCAAGATACATACTTTTGGTTTTTTACCCATCAAGTTTCCTATTCCAAGATTATCGGTTTATATTAGTTTCATAGCTCCAGTGTTCCTGTGAACTATCAGATATTTATCTGAAAATTTAAAACTTACCACCATAATTGCTACACTGTTTAAAACATCAATTGACTGATAGGAGGTAGAAAGCATTGGTATTTTTAGAAGAAAAAATTTGTGTTTTTGTTTTTGCATGCAGTCTGATGAGAATGATAAGATGCTACAATTATGCCAAGTCAAAACAAAGAAAAATTCCTAATGGACAAAATATTTGACTTATTATTTGAATAATAAATCAGACAGCAACCTATAACAACCTCAATGAGACACAAAAACATATCAAAACTTATAGCAGTTGTGGAAAGAAACAGTGTAAATAGGTAGAGATTACAAATATTTTAATCACCAGGGCAATTCAGATACCCTCTAAACTGAACAATCATAGAATGGCTCCCCAAGGATCATCATATTCCAACTCCCCTGCCACAGGCAGGGCCACCAACCTCCAAATCTGTTACTAAACCAGGTTGCCCAGGACTCTAAACATCCTGGTCTTGACCATCCCCAAGGATCCACAGCCTTTCTGGCAAGCCTTTTCCAGCACCTCACCACTCTCACTGCGAAGAACTTTCCCCAGGTATCCAATCTGAACCTTCCCTCCTTGAGCTTAAAAGCATTTCCCGTTGTCCTATCACTGTCTACCCTTGTAAAAGGTTGATTCCCCTCCTTTTTATAATCCTGTCTTAAATACTGGAAGGCTGCAATGAGGTCTCCTTACAGCCTTCTCTTCTCCAGGCTGATCAAGCCCAGCTCCCTCAGCCTGTCTTCATAGGGGAGGTGCTCCAGCACCGTGATCATCTTTGTGACCCTCCTCGGGACCCTCTCCAACAGCTCCACATGTTGTACTCAGGGCTACCGACCTGGATGCAGTACTCCAGACAGGGCCTCATGTGGGCAGAGTAGAGAGGAACAATCCCCTTCTTGTCCCTTCTGGCCACCCCTCTTCTGATGGATCCCAGCATACCATTCGCCTTCTAAGCTGCAAGAGCATGCTGTTGGCTCATGTTCAGTTTTTCATCCACCATGACCCCCAGGTCTTCCAGGGGGCTGCTCTCAAGGAGTTATTCTCCCAGTGTGAATTTGTATCTGGGATTACTCCAACCCAAGTGTAAAACCTTGCACTTTGCTATGTTGAACATCATTATGTTCACACAGGCCCAGCTTTCAAGTTTGGCACAGTCCCTCTGGATGGCGTTACTTCCTTCTAACATGTCAACTGCACCACTCAGCCTGGTGTCATCAGCAAACCTACTGAGGGTGCATTTGAGCCTGTCATCTATGTCACTGATAATGACATTGAAGAGCACCAGTCCCAAGAGAGACCCCTGGGAGACACTGCTTGTCACCAGCCTCCATGTGAACATAGTGCATTACAACTCATTGTCTACAGTCTTCCAACCTATTCGTTACCCTCTGAATAGACCACCCTTCAAATTTGCATCTCTCCAGCTTAGAGATGTGCTGGAGGACCATTTCAAAGACCTCACCCAAGCCCGGGTTGATGATATCAGCCACCTTCCCTTTGTTCACTGATGTTATCACTCCACCATAGAAGGCTACACAAGTGGTCAGGCATGACCTTCCTTAGTAAAACTATGGTGGCTATCTTGAATCAGTGAATTTCATATGTCTTTATATGTCTCCATGGACAGTTAAAACAGAATGATTCTTAGGGAGATTTTTGCATTTTTTTTTTATATATGTTCAAGCCAGATGCCAGAGACTGAAATAGTTAGACCACATGAAAAGGAAAAAAAAGAAATAGTTATTCCACTGGCAAATTTCATAAACTTTATTTAGGAGCTATTTCCTAGATGCCTTGTTATATTATAAGTCAACTTTAGTAAATAGAATTACTTTAGAAATTAACTGGTCCTCATGTTATTCCAGTTTGTTTACATAAAACGAGTTGGTAACTAGAGATGCAGAATTATGTTGTTAAAATATAATGTTATACTGTGCAAAAATCTTGAGGGCCAGTTTTATAAACTGTGGGATTTCATCAGCCCTCCTTGAAAGCCTAATTTGGCTGACAGAAAAAAGTCTACAAAATAATAGGCTGCATATACCAGTAAATTTCAGCTCCCATACTCTAGCATAATCGAGCAAAGAATGTAATCTTACATGTTATAGATAATGGTGCTTTTTTGAACCTAAGGATTTGCACACAGAATAGGACATCTCTGAAAACAAAAACAATGAGGTCTCTTCAGAGCCTCCTCTTTTCCAGGCAAGACCTATAGTCTTTCTTCATAGGAGAGTTGTTCCAGCCCCTCATCACTGTAGAGAAGAGCTGAGTTTAAACAGCTTGAGAGAAATGAGCATTACAAAGAGATCCTCTTAATTTTCAGGATTGTCTCACCTTCCAGACACTGCCCTGAAAAAACGTATATATGTGCTTCCAATACATGGAAACTTCCATTTTAAGTGGAATTTCTAGTGGAATTTCAAAATAAATATGTGTGGAGTCCAGAACAGAGCTCTAAATAACAAACACTTTTATGAACCTGTGCAGAGAAAATTGGAGAAAATGTGTTTCAAAGGTTATGGTTTCTTTACACACTCCAGCAAGGTTTGATATAGTTTTTGCAACTCAAGAAGCAAACAAGTTATCATAAGTTAAAAGTATATTCTAAGTGAAATACAGAATTTGTGATGATGAAGTTTCTTCAGAGGAAATATTCTAGGATTTTCAGTTACTGTTAATACTTTATGCTTTTAGCCTTTGATCTGACACAGATTCTATCAAGAGTTACAGGAGAAGAAATGATAACACTGCCTGAGTTTGGATTCTGGATCTGCAGTGTAAGCAGAAATCACAGTGCAAAATGAACTGTTAATGTACAGAATTTCTTTATGACATGCAACTCTATAAAAACCTGTGACTAGATCTTGAATATGGGTTATCTTCCTTTCCATGGAAATAAAAATGATTTGAGGGTAACTGTAATGATAGATTCTCCCTCCTTTCATTACTTCTGTAATGACAGTCTTAAAATACGTCTTTCAAATCACTGTAAGACTAGGCTGTGCTCAAAGCCTGCTGGTTCCAGCTTGACTGAATGAGGTGTTAGAACTGCAGCCAGTTCTTGTGTTGTTTATTGGTTTAACTTACACATGACATGGTCCTTTTCCTTGTGGGATTTTGACAGACATTTCTACTTCGCTGTTCACCCCACCAAAGCAAATTTAAGGTTTAGGTTAACAAAGTAATCTCAGATGTGATTTTCTCACAATAGCAGCTTTTATCACAAGACTTACAACCTCTTGGGCTACATCTGGATCAGATTTAGAAATAGAACATTCTGGTTTTGGCCTTGAACCAAATCTTAACTTTTCAACTGAGAATTCTTCATCCTGAAGTGTGCATTGCAGCTGGATTTGAGTTCCCTGTCCACCTATGACATAAAAATTGAGCTCTCCATGCTGCCTTACTGACACATTCGTTGTTCCAAGTAATGAATGGTTGACAAACCACCTTCCCCCTCACAGTTTTCCGTGCCAGATTCCAGTTGAATTTTATGTGTAGAAACATATAATTGCTGAAGCATTTTGTGCCGAAATCCTTGTCATTTTGAGACATTTCCAGTGAAGTGAATACTTAGGTACATTTTCCTTGTCTTTCTCTCACCTACTGTTATAATGCATCCCCTGATTTCCTTTACTGGAAAGGTATCTTACTATGCAAAAACAGATCCTGGTTTTACTCAGGCAGATGGAGATTCATCTTAATTATGGGCCATTGTAGAAGGTATGACAAGAATCCTGACTCTGCTTTCCTTGATCAAGTTTCTTTTGGTGGTTATTTTGTGACAGAATATCTGGAAAAATCTTTCAATTCAACAGAAGGCTATGAAAGTCTATTCAAGCAGTTCTGTTTCTCAGTTTTCAGTTTTATTTTTTCCTAGCTTTGGCTCTTGTTCACTTTATGAACTTTGCTTCCCTTTTCCCTTCTCCCAGTTTTCCACATGGATCTAAGATTTTTTTCTCACACGTTGAGATCTACTGATAAAAATTATTATACTGACCATTGGCCTCATATACTTTTACCAATATTCACTTAGCATTTTTACCTTCTGTAAAAATACAAATGAAAAATTACTTAAGCAAACTACTAGCTTGGTCAGCTAGGCATGATATTTGAGTTCTCTCATAAAACCAAATAGGTAAAATGGCATTGATCTGGGTGGTGATACTGCAGGACTGTGTTTCTTTAGGTATATTTTTTTAGGTTACATTTGCTCTGGCAAATAACATAAAATTACTAAATGTACCAGTACTTTCATGAGGATAAGTTATAGGAACTAAATTCTTACAGGAGTAGAAGTTGTTCTTTGTATCAAAGTGTAGTGATTACACATAAGAAAAATAATCAATTAGAGATTTATTTATTTATTTATTTATTTGCTGTATCAAGTTCCCACCGTTATAATATATTGGAAATACTTTTGAATCTGTTGTCTTGTGGCATGATTAAAAGCATTTTCTGTAACTTGTAAATTTATGCTTGTCAATATCACAAAATCAATATACGTTTCAACACATCTGGTGTTATACTTCCACTGCGAGTCCCAGGTTTAAGTGACTCCAGTAGTGCAGTGCAGTTCTGGCAGATTTTATTTCAATTTCCTATGAGAATTCTGACAGTAACATTTTCATTCTTGTCTGTAAGCTCTCAAAAATGTCAGAATTTGCTCAAGAAATTAAGTACAGAATGTGAGAATTGGTGCTTTATAGAATAGGATAATGTGTGTGCTGTTGAAAGGTATATGAGTAAACACTCAATTCTTGACAGAGAGTAGAAAGATGTCATGCAGTGTCATCGTACCAAAATGTATGCTTCACATCCGAAAGTGCAGCAGGTTAATTTCACAAGTACATTCTTATCTTTGTTGCAAATAGTCTTTTAGTCTACATCAGGTGTATATAAATGCATTGAAATTGGGTCAGCACTAATCTGTAGATCATAGCAGACGAGTAGCTTTGACACTAACTGGTAACGGAGAAAAAGAACAGGATAGAGATTGATGATATAGTACACCTTGTAACTTCAGTGGGTGGCATGGCAACTGGAGAAATACTAGAGAAAAATCCTGCTGTTGGCTTCACAGAACTGGAAATGTATTTAGTTTTCAACACAGCTTTTATGCTCAGCTTGCAGAGCTGCAGAATTTTTCAATTCAGTATTGCTCCAGGTTAAAAAACGTATCAGCTAAAAAATGTGAATTGGAATCATTTGCCATCAGTTCTTAATATAAAGACTGATTTCCCACTCTGTATTCAGTAAGCTGCAGGCAATTGTTTTGAACTGAATCCAGGTGGAAGTAGGCCAGACACATTAGATTTAAGACCTCTGTTTCACAACTGCCTACAGAAATTGTGCAAATAATGTAGCTGAAGTACTTTTTACATACTGTGTAACCCAACTCTCCTGGCATTCTGATTAATTCTGTCAACGGTTTACCGGGCTGGATCGGCCCGGTTCCGTGACGATTGGTGTGGGGGACCTGCAGACCCACGCCCCAGGAAAGGGGAAGGGGGAAAGGGAAAAGGGAAAAGGGAGATGGGCCTAGAAACAAAACAGCAGCAACGATCTGAGGAGGAAAGCTAATTTACTAAATAAGATATCAGAAAGCAAAATAACACAATATAATACAATATAATTGGAATTGAAGCTAATAAATCAAATAAAATGAGCAAGAGAGAGAGTGTCCGATAAACCAAAGGCCTTACGCTAACGCTGAAGGCGATACGGCAGCGAGCACCCACTGCTGAGTCGATCTCGAAGGAAAGAGAGTGTCCCGTGACCGCAGAGGGTTTTGATCTTTTCCCTCTGAGCGGAAAATACATAAAAATGCAAAGCATCGCAAAGTCCTCTGGGGAATGTAGTTCTTCTCTTCTGAGACAGGTATACCCGGAAATATCAATGATCTATGGAGTTAGAGTATTAACTCTTTAACTCTTAATGTACTACATGTTGTTATGATGTGGAATACCAATACCAGAAATCATAAAACCATGACAAATTCCTTGCCCTTTTCTGCTTTGTGTGCAGCTAAGATGTACGCTGAAGAAAAGTAAGAAATTGTGATAGGACTCATCGAGCAGTAGATGAAAAAATGTTCTTGTATTCATTTAAAATTTAGATATAAATAGTGGGGAGAAAGACTGAAATTCATAGACACGTGGTAAGTAGTAAGGCTTTTCAGCTTACTTGATATTTTAGCAACTATTGTTTAGTTAAGACAGCAAGCGATGAAAATGCATAGCGGCAATCCAGTTCACATTCTATGCGTTCTCTCCTACTTATCTTGAAGTCCAGACTTGAAACTGAATCCCTACTAAATTTTCATCCTTCTTTCTGAGTATGGTGAGGTGTTAAGTCTCTGACTTGTAGAAACATAAATAATGAGATAATTTGTATCCAATTATGCAGCGTCTTGTGGTACTCTTTAGTGCAGTGGAAGTTTCCAATGAGAAATGAAATGCCAAGACTGGCACACTGAATTTTCTACAAGCCAACAAAACTTCATCTGTGCTAGATGACACTAACACATTAAATAGACCATTTTCTTCCAAACTGACACATTTTAATGACCATTTCTGTGCTATCTGCTTTTCTGTTTAGATCTTATAAAAAATTTGCTCTCAAATGACTGAGCCAGTTGAAGATCTTTTTGATGAATGCTAACCTTGTAATTTGAAAGCCAAGTTAAATATATCAAAACAGAAAAAACAGAAGTTCAGATAAAGTGTGCTAAATCCTTAGGAGAACTTATGGGTGGAAATAATGATTCTGTAAGAATAAAAAAGTTCTTTAAACTTCAAAAAAGTTCAAAATATGAAATAAGAAATTTGTCAACACCAAGATTCTCAAATATGAGAATTCTCACAGAGTTTGATTAATGGTATTAATCTAATATGTTCTAGCCGAGTAGTCAGCTCTTTGTCTGTCTGACAGCTGTCCATTATGAACAAAAGTATGTCTGAGAAGGTTAGAGGAATGATTCAAATGCCTGACTTTCTAAGCAGGAGAGAATGTGGCATACCCAATTGCTGTGGGCACATAAGAAGTGGCACTGTTAAGTGATTATTATTCATTCTTGTTTTGTTTTTTTTCATAAATAAGAGCCTATGTTCCTTCATGTTGTATGTTTACTCAACGCCAATTCTCATTCCCTTTGGACCAAAAATAACCTAAGAAAGTTTAACTAATCTTCCTAATATAAAAATTTGCATTTTCATAATTACAGATTTGATTTCCACAAAATGAAGAATAAAAACAAACAAGCGAAAACCCCACAAATTGAAGTGTTGTTTTTTTTCTATTGTTTTCTTTACCCACATGTACAGTTCATTCTGTATTTTGAGACTGAACAATACTAGTGACAAGCAAAGTCTCTAGAGCTTAAAAAGCTGCAATTTATATTAGCATGTCAAACTGAATATAAACTCACAAAGAGAAAACTATAGATAGTTCTCTTTGACCTGACATATGGACTCAGTGAAAATGTTGAATATTTGCACCCAACCAATAGATTAGTCAAAGACATCTTATATGAACTTGTATACTGAATACTTTCAAGTAAATTAGATCTACTCAGCTATTGCTTCAGTAGAAAAGTACTGCTTTCCATAAATTAAATTTCTGTTGTAAGTGGTTTGTCAGATTTCTGTAATATTAATGTTACTTCCATTTAATAAGTGGAAAGGTAATGCTGAGCTTACCAAGAGTGTTTTCTCTATAATCCTTCATTTTGTGCATCTGTTTCAAATGAAAGTTATTGTGCTTTCCCGAGTAGTCTCAGAAACTAATGTTTGTGTGATCTAGTCAATGAGCTGTGAATAAGAAATAAAGAGAATAGTATGATGGGCTGTGATAGGAACCTGAGCACTGAGACAGAGACACTTGAATATATTGATGCCAATATTTATTTGGGATTTTTTAAGCAGACGGTAATAGATGGCACTAAAAAAATATTGCACTTTGATTTAGTCAGTTCCACAAGGGATCTTTTATTGAGGAATGACCATGCTGTAGAAACATAATACTTTATTTTGTTTCCTTATCATAATTGCTCTTTTCCTCTATATGTCTAAATAGCTACCTTTTCACCACAAACCTCTTTGGCCTTGTTATACGAAGATCTTTTCTATCTGAAATTACATAGACTCCAAGGTATTTGTAAGACCACATTTGCAGCTCCTGTTTTTATTTTCTCTGTTTCCTCCACAGCCTGCATATTACATGCCCATCTCAGAGGGTTGCCTGCTGTTCTGCTAAATAATATCATCTTAGAAACCAGTGTTCATTACTCCACAGTCACTTGTCAAGAAAACAGCAAAAACAGTGCTGCAGGTGTAAGCTGGCACCCTGCCTGCTCCAGTCCTGATAGCTTCAAAAATCTCAACCCTGTCATAGCCCCACAATTACATTTCATGACACAAATCCAAGCAGTGTTATTCATTCAATGGCCTGATTTACATTTCCCAAGACAAAAGAACATACAAATAGTATTTCAGAACTCTCTTTGTTTTTCCATATGTCTAAAGGTTAGTTTAAGGTCAAGTACATGAATTCTGGTGAAGGGGATGATGTCGAATAAATTTTAAAATGAATTAATGCTAAGTTAAGGAAAATACAACATTTAGGGTCTCATTGTTCTCGTGCCAGCATATTCTAATATCAGAAACAAGCAGCTGCTCTTCCTTTTGTAGGTCAGAAATAACCATTCTACTCCCAGTGCCATAGAATCATAGAATCATAGAACAGTTTCTGTTGGAAGGGACCTTTAAGGTCACCTAATTCTAACCCCTCTGCTGTAGGCAGAAATAAGAGAAAAACTTTTCACGTGTATAAGTTCTTGGTACCATTTTTGTGCTTAGAACACCTTAAACAAGGAAAAACTCAACGTGCTCTGAGAAAAGTACTTTGCTTTGTGACTCCAATATTGTAAAAGAACAGAGATTTACACCACCTCACTGTACACATCTGCAAATCACAACTGTGCTTCTGCTTTGGACCTCCAATCATTTTCATAACAAAAAGTGGGAAGTAAATATAAAAAAGGCCAAAATTCGCATCAGTCATGGATGCTCATGTCTTTCACTACAAAATATTCTCAGACATGAAGAGTTGCTCGCTCAAAAATTCATCAGCTGAATTATAATGAAAGTCGTAACAAACTGAAGATGGAGTTCAACCTCTCAAAGCTGAAAGAAATATAAGAGTTAAAAATAACAAGGAAAATCTGTGGACAGTTACGGAAAGTCCCTTACATGTATGTGGGGGAGGAAGAGGCTATGCTGCAAGGTGGAGCATTATTCTTTTCACTCACTGAGACAGGGAAACCGCCTTTGCAAACGGCAGCATTTTGTCTTTGTCAGCATGTTAAGTATTATCTTTTGTAATTCCAAACAAATAAAAGCTGCAATTGTGAAGAAACTGAACAATCAGCTGGGAAAAAAAAAAAAAAGAAAGAAAAAAAAGTATAAAATAAAAAAAAATTGTTGTGTGGTGGTAAAGCGTATTCAGAGGTGCTGTGCAGCAGGATTCTGAAACAAACAGGCATATTCTTGGTGTTTGGAGCCAAGAAGTAATCCAAGTTATAGATTGCATCTTCATGATATGAATACGATAACATCATCCACAGTAATTGAATAAGAATGTAGCAGAAATGCCTTAGGAAGAAGATGTAACTATTTTGAGCTTCATATGACAGTTATCCGCAGGAAGTCAAAGAGACATGCTGAGTGTTTTGCTTGGAAGTCAGGTCTGGAATAAAAGGGCAGATTTGTGGCTTCACGGACAGAAATAGCAAAGGAATTTACAAATAATGTTGTGGATGTGAAGGTCTGAGAGGTAGAAGATTGGAGCTTAGGGGAACTCTGAGCTAAAAATAGGAGATTTGAAAAACCTTTGAAAATCCAATACAGAAGGAATGAAAAGGGAACCCAGGGTTTGACCTAGAAGAAAATCATGTCTGAAATCCATTTATGTCTTCTATATGGCAGAAAACACCGGGGGAAGAAATTGAAAATAATCTTCTGATTGGGCTGACAGTATCAGGCATGGGTGAAAACATGCTTCCAGGGTATGAAAATATGTAAAAATGTACAAAACAAAAACGGCTGTTAAAGGCATGAGGAAAGACCTTCTAGCAAGCAGAATGCTCATAACATGGGATCTCAGGCTTAATGATCCTGAACCAAGATCTCTTTAGGGCCTATATACCATATTAATGTCTAAGAGAGTGGAATATTGCTTAGACTTACTGTCACTTCAGGTGATTAAGTACTTAAAGTGGAAAAATTGTAATTTGAGTATAATTGACTGTGCTTTTATTTTTCAATATTTCTCCAACTATCTAAAGAACTTGTTTTGCAATGCATTCCACTTCTGACTGGGAGAAACATGCCCAGCCTTAAAATCAGTTAAATGTCTATTTGAGTGAGCATCCTCAAGTGTTTGGAATGAAGAGAATACCATGAGAAACAAATAAAGACGTTACAGTAATTGTTAACAGAATTAGGATTCACAGATTTTCCTGTAATGTATGGAGTGCTGCCATCTTGTAGCTTTTCAGATATCCTTGCAATTTTAAGAATAAAATATTCAATTAAAAGAACTAGTGAAAATAAGCAAAACACAGTGTTACTTTTACAATGGACAAATGGTTGTTTTGTCAAGCAATGGAGGCAGGAGCAATTCTCTTTTCCATGTAAGAATGTGTTTTAAAAAGTTAGGAAATTACCTGCCATTTCCTACTCCAGTACATTTATGAAGCTTCCTTTACAGATCCACTTTACTATTTTAAACAATTTTTTTGTACATTTTGACTCTTCCCATGATTTAGCATAGGGTTCATTTCAGTTGAAAAAGAGCAATCCAGTCTAGGGATTGTTAGTTTAACAGTTCTCTTGGAAAGTGCAGACAGGGTAAACTTTTGTAAATTCTTTACATCTTGGATGTGCCAGAATTTTACAGCTGCGTTCTTAATCTTCAACCTATAAAAAACTTTAAGTGATGTCTTTCATCTAAGTTGTGAATAATTTATTTCTTTGGGTTTGGACGTTCTTACAAATGTCAGTGTAGCTGCAGTGTGCAATGAAGTCTGGCTTTTAGTTGTCCCCCCCATTATCTAAAATAACTGCATCTTTTGTGTGGACATGATGGATACAGCAGCAAATGAGCCATGAAATCAAGGTGTGAATCACTTGCCTCCCTTCCCCCTTCTCCATTTAGAAGTTTTAATGGAATCAAATTCTTGATAAAAAAATTCTAATGCCTTCACAAACGCACAACTTGTTTCTCAATATTTCATTATCCTTTAGTTAAGAGAAATGGAGTTTATGTCTATCTTAGACTTTATAAAAGGTAATCTTGACCCAAAATGAAGTGTGATAAATGAAACCTCTGAATCCACATTACATGTGCTCTCATTCTCTGTCATTTTGAAAAAAGGAATAAATGAATTTGCTAACTTAAAAATTCTACGTTGCAACCATCTCCTTTCAAGGTAACTGGGAAAAGAGAAGTTGTTTCTGTTTTTCCTTCAGAAGTGTTCTATCTTGTTTCATTTTATTGACAAGAGAGCTTTAGGTTTCTGTAACTGGGCTGTGTTTTTGCATGTCAAACAGGAGAGAGAGTAACCTACAGCAGCTCAACAGTGTTTTGAAAGCACAAGGAAAATAAGGGGAAGGGTGTACTGATAACTAATCTGTATAAGGAAACTCCAGAGTAGCACTGGATAGAAAAAATCTGAAAACCTTCGAGATCCTGATCTTATTTTTCAAAATATACTGCATTTCCAGCTATCAACATGCATAAAAATTTGCAAGCTAGTCAGTTCTTTCATTTTCTTTGATTCTGGTCATTGGTTATTAATAAAAACTGTATAGGCAATCATTTTCTTAGATGTGTGGGTTTCAATATGCATTGTAGAGCTGTCTTTCATCACTCCCACTTCAGCACAGAAAGCACTGTATGGAATGCAGTTGTTAGTTTTTATCTTGATGCTAAAGAAAGTGTCAAACTCTCTTCTATGTCACCCTAAAATGCAAGCAATTTCTTGTTCAGAAAAGATTTACTTCTGGAAGTAAGACTGCACTGCTTCCAGTTATCCTGATCCAATGTTAGTTCCCAGATTATTTGCTGAGTTGCTTATTGTGGCTGTGCTACAGAATGACTGGGGAATATGCATACCTGCCCTAGGGCTGGGTAATTTGCTGAGGTCCCCTCTGGACTGACATTGCCATGATTGTACAATATTCTGACAAATTTCATGAAATGGCTTTTAGTGTTCTACTTTCTCATATAATAAATACAATTTAGATGACAGTATTGCAACAAAACACGTATAAAGAGCAGCATTTCCTTTTGAGGAACACTGGAGTTCTCATTGTACAGATAGTAATTTTATGTGTCTGTTAAAGAGAGAGAGTGTTGCTCTTGAACTCTAAAGATATGGCAGGTGAAATATATGTCAGATGACTGAGAACCATAGCACTGATTTAAAGATTGAGTGTCATATTGCTTAGTTTAGTGTACATATCTTTTTCAGTGCAGTTGTACCAAGTCAAGGGAGCAGAGCTCATGTCTGGCCCACTTTTTACTGCTACTTTCCTCTGCTGCTGGAATTTTTTAAATCTACTTTCTGACTTTATTGAACGAATTAGGAATATATTTCCTTTTTTAAAATTTTTATCTATAACTGTGATCTTTCTCACATATGTTTACAAATTACCCACCTGATGGTACAGTGTTCAAATTTAGGGGGAAGTAGTTGTTTTATCATTGCCAAACTTATTACAGGTCCTGGGGACAAAGCGCCACGAAAGATATTGTACAAGCCATGAGAGTCGCTGTCACCTAAAGAGAACTTGTAGTTTCCCACATTCCTCATCTTACACTCCTAAGCAATTCTTTCTTCTTTGCTAAGATTTTGTTGGCAAAATTATACTAAACAAGGCTTGTAATGTCCTTTGATAAGCATTTCTTCTGGCATCTGTCCAAGATCCCGAGACTGTTCCAAATCCCAGTGCAAGCAGGTAAATCACTGACCTGTTTGGAAAGCTGAATTAGCTTAAAACTACTTTGCAAGGAGTCACCTAGGCCAAATTTCCAGTCTGGTCTGCAGTATGAGCCCACATTTGAATGAATACCTAGCTTTACCACTGGATGTAGCAGATGGATCCAGCACTATCTTTTTTCAGCACTTACAGGACGCCATTTCCAGGTAGGCACAGAGCTCAGTGTGTCAAGACATGAATTCATTCACGTTAAGCCTTCTTGTTTATAGATATCTCATAGGTTCTTCCCCTTATCTTTGAACAAAATGACATTGTAATGAACAATGAACTGTAATGAACAACAGTTGGATGATTGCATTAATGTCTCCATTATTTTTGTTATCACAGACTTAGGATGTCATTAAACCATTTTTTAATTTTTTTTTTTAAGACCACCTCCCCTCTTTCCTTAGTAAAATATAAGCTTATTACTATTAAAAAAATAATAATGTTTTCAGCCTTTAAGTGTGTACATTCTGGGGCTATCTACCAGCATGGCTTTTGCTCCAAAGTCCTCTGGAGTGAATGAGAACATCACTATTGATTTGACTAGGAACTATAATTTCAGTCATTCCCCAAATGCAGAGAACTGCTAGAAAGATTTGCGAATTTGCTATTAATTCCCTAGAGTGTACAGGTGAGTGAATTAAAGAAATCTACTTGTGATTCATCATGTTACTATTTATACTCAACAGCACTTCTGCTCAGTACAGGAAGAATTACACAGAATCACCATGAGCAGGAAGATAATAGATAAATTCCTGCCATTAGTGTTATGATGAAAAATTTCCCCTCGTGCTTGATCTCAGTGCTTTCCTATGGGAAAACTTACAGTTACAGGATAAACTTTACAGTTTTTCCATTTTCATAGTTCCCACTTGGAAGATTATTTTACTTTAATATATATACTTTTTTTGTAAGTCTGCTCACTTTTCTTTCTTTATAATTTTCCAGGGTATTCTGTTGCTTGCCAAGCCCCACATTAAAAATATCTTCTTTAACCTTCATGCCTGTGTAGTGCTTTTCTTACAACAAAAGCCTTTTAAGTAAAGTAACATATCAATAAATCAGAAAGCTTTTGACCTATCAAGGTGAGATGTTGTTTCAAAATGTCTTCAAATATGTCAAATCAGAAAAACATATGTAACAAAATACCACAAACATTTGAACTGTAGGCTTTCTTTTTGAAACTTCTGTTTCTAGAAAGAGGCTACCAAACTGTACACATGTGGCACTAATACAACATTTCTTCCTCAGTCTTTTAGTAAAGACTTGTCATAGAAAATATGTAGGTCTCCATGAAAGTAATTCCTTCTATTTATTTTTTAAGAAAACTACAACAGATCACAATGGCACTATTTGATAGAGCAAATTCTCTGCTACAGAACACTACTTTTCAGCATGTTCATCAACATTAGCGATGTATTTTAACCAGCAATGCAAAGGAGTCTGCATGTTGCACCTGTTAACATCTGCAGGGCCATCCAGACTGTGACATGTCTTTCACATCGCTGTTGTCACTGCTCCAGTACACCACCCACTGCCACACCATGCCCATATTCATTGTTTTGTCTCCATGAATGTTCAGCAAGCATTAATGAATGCCATTGGGTGCCATAGTTTCCTCATGGAGAACTTCAGTTCCACACCTCTGCTTCCAATGCTCTTTCACATCTGACCCATTCTATCAGTCTGCCCCTCTGCTGCTGTCTGTGACATGGCAACAAAATGTAATGGGATATTGATGGTCCTTCACTGTTGATAATCTGAGCTAATACTGTTAAGTTTAAAGTCAACAGCTTCTACTGCCATATCGTTAGCATCCATCTCTGATGTTGTGGGCCAATGTGAAAGGAGGAGGAATTGCTTTCAAAGTGGCCCTCATTTTGTACAGAGTTTAATGAACTTGTTCTTGGACAGGTTAGTCCATGTACATAAGCAGTATTTCACAGTTTTAAGTATAAACCATGTATGAAGTATGTAATTTGTGATTATCATAGAATCACCCTGTTGTTACAAGTCCTTATAAAAAGTCGCTCCCCACCTTTCCTATAGGTCCCCATCAGGTATTAGAGTCTTCTCATCTCCAGGGTGAAAAACCTTAGCTCTCTCATCCTATCCCTGCTGGAGAGGCACTTCAGTCCTCCAATCATCTTTGTGGCCCTCCTCTAGGCCTTTTTCAACAGCTTGATGTCATTCTTGTATTGGGTGACCCAGAATTTGACACAGTTCTCCAGGTGAATTCTCATGAGAGCAGAGTAGAGGCACAGAATCACCTCTCTCAATCTGTTGATCACGCTTCTCTTTATGTAGCCCAGGATACCATTGGCCTTCTGGGCTGCAAGTGCACACTGCAGGCTCATGTTGAGACTTTAATCATCTGACATCTCCAGATCCTTCCCCTCAGGGGTGCTTGCAAGCCATTCACCATCCAGCCTGTGTTTGTGTTAGAGACGGCTCCAACCCTGCTACTGTATTTTGCACTAGGCCTTGAAGGACTTCTGGAGGTTGAGGCAGACGTCTCAAGCCTGTCCACGTCTCTCCGGCTATCATGGCTTCTCTATTGCATGTCAACTGCACCACTCAGCTTTGTGACATCTGCAAACTTGCTCAGGGTGCACTCCATCCCACAGCCCATGTTGTCTACTAAGGTGTTAAACAGCACCAGTCCCTGCACTGATCCCTGGGGAACACTTCTTGTCACCCATCTCCACTTGGACACTGTGCTATTGACTGCAACTCTGACTGAAACCATTCAGCCAGTTCCTTATCCAGCAAGTGGTACATCTATCAAATCTGTTTTCATCCAATATTGAGATCAGGAAGTAATATGTGACAGTATCAAATGCTTTGCACAAGTCCAGGTTGGTGGCGTCAGCTACTCTATCCACTGGTGGTATAACTCCATCATAAAAGGCGACCAGGTTTGTCAGGCATGATTTGCGTTTGGTGAAGCTGTACTGGCTATTGCCAATCATTTAATCTTTCTCATCTTTATATGAAATATTATACACCCTAAGGAAATGATGTATGGTGGTCTATTACCAACTTGCAATATTACAAAATCAGTAATTACATATATTACATATAATGCACTTAGATTTCTGTATGACCATGTAGCATACATTAGTGCCTCTTATCAACAAGATGACTGAAAAGGAATAACTTTAATTGGGATTATTTTTCTACAATTATTTCTACTATGAGTGCAGTTGTTAAAAAAAAGGTGCAATGTGTTCCTTCTCAAGCTACCAAGAGACTGACAGTTGGCTGTTCTAGGCAAACTGTGGCAAAGTTTGGTTCCCTGTAATCTTATCTTGTCACGCTCAGCTCATTCAAGGCAGTGACAAGTCCCAGACCACTAGGTCTGCTGATAGAAAGGCAATCTGTGCAAACTGAATATTAGTCCTGGATTTGAATAAGGCCCAAAAACGGATTAGAGAACCATACTGCACCCTTCTGCATTCCTGATACAACCTGTCAATAAGCTAATTGCTGCCAGCTAATCATACTCAAAGGGAAGAGAGGCTCTTTCTGAGCTGCATGTGTGAGGTAGAGGGACTGGGAAGGAAAGATTGTACAAAAATAAATTGCAGGCAGAAGAGTAGTAATGCAGACTATTTCTAGTTAATGACTGAGAAATCCAGGCAAACCTTACCAAAATGTGCTGAGGATTTAAACTGATTTTCCTTCTTATCACTTTTATGTTGGGTATTTTTACAAAGAGCTTAAAGGGTACAGCTTAATAGTTTGTTAGTGCCTTACATCCCACCGAACACAAATGACAGCAGATAGACTACATCTTCCAGAAACAGCTGAGCAGCTTCTAGATTTGCATAATAAGCTCTGAATTTGTCATTGCTGTTCTGAGGAATCATGTTTAGGCACTTCCCTGTAATGGTGGGAATACCTGTATCACTTCACTGAGGAGATCTCTCACAATTATGGACACAGAAGAATCTGAGATAGAAATCTTCAAATTTTACTCTTTAAAAATGAGCAACAGTCTGAGAGTTGGCCTCTCCTGCATTGCCTGAAATTGTTGACTTTAAACTTAACAGTTTTAGCTCAGATTATCAACAGTGAAGGACCATCTCAATAGAAGGGCTCAACCTCACCCATCAGAGTACATTCCACGGAAAAAGGATGAACCAAAACGAGGAGAGAAAGAAGACCCATCAGAATTTATTTGAGGGGGAAAGGGATGAACTAGAACAAGAAGAGAAGAATGAAAGGCTGAGCATTGGAAATTTTAAGGCAAATGAAGGAGAAACAGTAACAGAGATGGGGGAAGATTTTCCTTTTGCAAAAAATGCTGGTTGTGTAACTAGTGATGCAACTGAAACAGTTGAGAAAGTGTCACATCCTAAGATGTGTCATGGTTTTATGATTTCTATTATCAATGCTTCACCTCATAACATCATGAAAGGCTGGGAATTAAAGAGTTAATGCTGCAGTTCTGTGGTCTGATGAATTTCCGTGTACCTGGTTCTTAGAAGAGAGATCCCAGAGGACTTTTTGTTCCCATTTTCCAGTCAGAGGGAGAAATAAGACTGCATGCAAGTCCTGAGACTTCACTTTTTGCTGCATGTCTTGGCAGTGTGAGCTCCCTAGCCATCTTGCCTTCAGCTTTAGAATAAAGTCTTTGGTTTCTGACACTCTCTCATTTTATTTGATTTATTAACCTCAATTCCAATTAAGTTATGTTATGTTATTTCTGTATTCTGATATATTATTTAGTAAATTAGCTTTCCTCCTCAGATTGTTAGCACTGTTTTGTTTTTAGTCCCATTTCCCTACTCTTTCCCTTTTTCCCCTTTTCCTTCCCCAGGATGTGGGTCTGTAGGTCCCCCTACCCCAATAATCACAATACCAGTCTGTACTGGCCCAGAAACCAATGATAGGTGGCTACTATTGCTCTTATTTCAGAACTAGATTGGTATATCTGTCTGTGCTGCATGAATTGGTGTACAGGCACTTCAGCATGGGTTTTGGCAGTGGTGCTTTCTTTGAGGAGGTTCTTCTTGTCTTCTGCCTGAATTTAAAATACTTCTCAGCCCCTCTCTGTCATCCGTCCCCATCCCAGATCATATCTAGTCTAAATCTCTGCTGATCAGTCCAGCCAGCTTGCTGCCCAGAATATTCCTGCCCCTCCGGTCAGTGTGTCTCATCCAAAGTCAACATGGCAAGTTTTTCAAATACCCGTCTAGGATCATAGAACCCAAAGCCCTGAGCATCGTATTATCCACGCCAATCATTCAACTGTCCTGTTCTCCTTCTTCCCAGTCTTCGAATGGGAGCACAGAGAAAAACATTACTTGCAGTCCTGATCATCTTGACCTCCTTGCAAGAAATGAAAAGTCTTCTTCAATATTTTGTAGTTGTTAAATCTTCCTATGACTCAGCCTGAATGAGTAGAAGCACAGTGTTGTTGCCTGGCTTTATCAAATCCAGTACACTTTTCTTGATGTCACAAATGTGGGCCCCTGATAGGCAGAAAATCTCTCTGCAGAGATTATGTGGGAGACAAATGAGGAACTCAGTGACTGTCAGCAAGGAGTCCCAAATTGCTAATACTCTTCTCCTTTTTTTCAGAAGCACTGGTTCTAGTGTTGTTCCTTTGTTGGACCAGCTCAGTGTGATTGTTCCTTCCTGGATTTGACCCTTTCCAACTCCCAAATCCTCTTTCCATCCTTAGTGTCTCTGTTGTTTAGAGGCACTTTGGGGACTGAGAGTATGTAGAAGGCAATTTTAGGATTGACAAGCACATAAGAAAAATATAAGATGCTTGACACAGGCTTAACAAGGAATAGGGGAGAAGCCTTAAAGCTTGTCAGAAATTCCAAAATCTTCTGGACAAAATCAAGCAAAAATGTATCATTACTGGTTTGGGAAATTTAAAAAAAAAAAAAAAGAAACTTGTTTTTGAAACAAGTATTAATTTGATTACACAAGAAAAACTGTATTTGCTATAAATAACACTGTACAAATTATTTTTTAAGGCAAGATTTTGCTTTGCTTCTATCGTGAAGGGAAGATGGCATGCCACAGACCTCTCCCCATTATAACACTTCCTGAAAATGGTGGATCTGCTTAGTCACATGCTTAATCTCAAATACTAAGAATCACGTACCAAGTGGTATGTGATGTATCACTGGATACATATGATGTAGCACTGGACATGCTACATAGCTCTGCACTATCTTTCTCTCTACCCTCATAAAAAATTGAATATCTCAGAATAAGGCTCATTTTCTTCATGCTAACTTAATTCTGTATGAATGTTGTGTATACAACAGATTTGAGTACATGCAGCACTATTGCACTGGAGGTGCCTGTAGGTAACAGAGGATAACAACATTTAATTGTTATTGCCCCAAATCTCTCCAACTATGTAGAAAGGATAACAGTGAGAACAAGTAATGAGCATAACGGGGCTGCCTAGCTGGCCCAAGTTTTGCATAAAGAATTTCTCTGTGATTATTTATATTCAGAAATAATTACCTTATAAAAAATGTACTGATCTCTCAGGCCAGTGTTTTTTAAATGTTAAGTAGAGCATAATGTTTTCTAATGATGAGTCCTATTGGTTGTGTTTAGTTACTTATAGTGAGGTAGGAATTTTCCTCTCCAAAAATTGGTTCAAAATTGTGCTGAAGTACCCCCACAAAACTTGAAGAACTAGATCCTTATTCTGCATTTAGGAGAGGAAGGTATGTTTTATCAATTAGCTTGGCAGTATTTATTTTTCTGTAACAATGATGTCATTTTTTTAAAATACTTCTGTTACTATGTTTCATCTTGGGAGAGAATATATGAAAATGAGAAGAAAAAATGGGAGGAAAAACAGCATGGCTGTGGGACAGTCTGAACTGCTGTTGCAGGGGGAGGAGAAGCAGGCATAGACCAAATCACATCTCTACAAGCACTTGAGACACTAGTTCTTCAATGTATGCCACAGCTGCATATCTCACCTGAAATCTCCTGCATATTTCTGGACCGAAGCTGGTAAATCCCAGCCTTCCCATTGCAGCCTTCCTGGAAAGGAATCCTTGCTCTCAACTTGAGATATCTGCTCAAGCTGCTACAGACATCCTGGTTGCTTTTCTTGGAAGACCAGAACACTTTTCTGGTGCTCAGTGGTGCCCAAAGTTTGCTCCAATTAAAATAAAGATACAATAGAAGAAGCACAGTATGTTGTCTACATCCATGCTGTAGATAAGTATTTTTCCCTTAGTTAAAGATATAATTAGAATGGCCAGACATTCACAAAGATTATCTGAGTTAAAAACAGTACTTGTGATGCCATGGCTGAGCACATTTATATTTTCCAAGCCTGAAGGCTGTCAGAGTGTTTGCCTCTTCATCTGGTTAGTGTTTATCCAGTGATTTGTATTTAATAAAAACGATGCACATTTTATCCCAAGGGGAAAGGCAACCATAAGACATATCTAAAAAATAGTAATAATAATAATAAAAGTCATTAGCCATGTAGGATGTTTTGGCATTGTGCTAAAGATTACTTAATTATCAGTGAAATGAAATTGTTTTACTTGCCTGGCAACCAAGATTATATAGAGAATGCTATTACTATTACAAATATTCTATGAAATGTGTGCTTGAGATGCTGATATATAGATGCTCTTGTAATGAAAAACTGTATGAGTGGGAGGAACTAAGCATGGAGATGTGCTTAAGGCAGTTCCCATGCTCATTGAGAATAGCTATTCAGACAAAACATAACTTCTGAATATCTTTTCTTCAGGTTTTGCACTGTCAGGATATAATTTAAAGGTATGTTTTGGATGAAATTATCAGATAATACACACTTCTTGAATTTTCTTATAAAATTTCTGCAAATATTTTTACTCAAAGATTTAATCTTCAAATTATTAGATCAAAAACTGATGTCATAATAAAAACATTTCTCAGCAGACAGGTCAAATAGAATCTGTTTAGACACCTTATTCAGATAACGTTTTCCTAATGATGGATTTCTTTGGGAGTAAAAACCCCAATTTTTTACCATTCAAGGTAATTTTTAGAGTAACACAGAGTGGAATTTGTCAGTCTCCTGAAAGATACTTTCATTTAATGAGACAACTTGGAAATCAAGGTTTTAACTCCAGTGTATGAAAATTGGACGGTATATTGAAAAACTGGATTTGATTTCTTTCCTTGCCTAAAAAATAGCAATATTGAGCATTAAGTTCTGAGACAGTAGTGTAAGCTCACCACTAAATTAGAAGTGGGAAATACAAAGAAAACAAAATTTAATAACTAAGAAATTAGTTGACAACAGGAGGGCTGTACCAGGTCCTTCACAAGTGTTCATACCACTAGATGGTGGATTGCCTTATGACAGCTTGGACTCTGTCCTCCCTCCTCTTTCTTGCTTGTTTTATCCTGAAATTATTTCCTTGGCCTGAGAGCTCTGTCCAATTATGTGCTACAACCTGTGAAAATGATGTCATCTGAAACATGTCATGCAACTGTAATAAATATCTGTGTCCAAACATTTCAATTAAAGATGTAAAACCTGAGTGAAACATGCTACCTAAAAAAGACATCTGAATAAACAAACAAACAAAAACTAATTATGTTTTAGAATCTTTTTAAATACAGTTTTCTCTGCTTTTTGAAAAATTCCTGACATCTTCCATTCAATGCATTTCAGTTCAGTGCTTTTTTTGGATGATGGTGCATCTGAAATGCCCTTGTGAGATCCCACCTGGAGTACTGAAGCCAGGTATGGGGCTCCCAGCACAAGAAGAATGTGGAACTGTTGAAGCAGGCTCAGAGGAAGGCCATGAAGATGGTCAGAGGACTGAGCACATCTCCCTTGGAGTAAAGCTGAGGGAGATGGGCTTGTTCAGTCTGGAGAAGGGAAGGCTCTGGGGAGACCTCATTATGGTCTTCCAGTACTTAAATAGAAACTCATAAACAGGAGGGAAACATGCTTTCGCATGGTCTGATAGTGACATGATGTCGAGGTTTGGTTAATCACATGACACCTCTCCTTCCCCTCAGGAGAAAGGGAGAAGGAAAGGAAAACAGAAAAATACATTTGAGATAGAAGAAACTAATTTATTGAAAGCAATGTGAGATAATACAGAATAAGTAAGAGTTATAAATCAAAACAAACAAAAAATGAAACTGGAGAAGGGAGAGAGAATTCACCAAATTCTTTATTGGCAGGCCCTCCACTGTTTGCCTTCCAGAAAAGAAATCAGAGAGCTCTTCTCCCACCACCCAAAATTTGAAATCATACGGAGACTCATGGAAAATGAAGTACATCCCAGAGTATCTCCCCTTGGAGAGTCAGAACACAAGAGAAACTGCCAGAAATAAGCAGGAAACACAGCTCCGCAGTACACTGTGCTTTCTGCATCTATCAGCCAGTTGTATGGTGTTATGATACAAAATACTGATAAAACCAGGACAACATTCCCCCTTTATTCCATAACATTACATCATGCCTAGAGTGTGCAACACAAATATATACTATACATATCACAGCAACAATAATTCGCATTGCATACATACATACATACAACTTCTGCCTGGTTTCTCCCAGCACTAAGTTCCCTTGAGGTATACACTGAATGGTCCCATTTTCTTGCATTACCCACCAAGTGAATCCAGGTTCCTGAGAAAAAGCAACCCCATGAATAGGTTTTCCCTTGCCTGAAGCTGGGATAGCCCAAACTGTTTTCCACAGTATGTGCTTCGCATGCACTATGGTGACCTTATTCTCTTGTACCATGTACACAGGGCTGTATTAGGTGGGGCCATCTCAACTGGCAGACCCTTGGCTATTGGCTAACCAAGTGGCTTCTGCTAGATGTTTGTCCCAGTATTTGAATGTTCCACCATCTATTGCTTTTGGCATAGTTTTAAACAGTCCATTGTATTGCTCCATTTTCCCTGAAGCCAGTGCATAATACAAGACCCGATGCATCCATTCAATGCAAGGGTCTTTGGCCCGAGTGTTCATAACGGCATTTTTAAAATGAGCTCTTTTATCTGACTCAGTTCTATATGTGGTTCCATATTGCTGTAAGACTCATTTTTTGAGGCCTAGTATAGGGCAATGGTACAGGGGCACATTGCCACAGGCAATGGTATAGGGCATGGAATATGTTTCAAGGCACCTGATGGTTGTTTCCACCATAGTAAGTACATAAGGCTTGCTATCACAAGTTCGTGGTCAAGTTTTGTAGTCAAGCTGCCAAGCCTCTCCATATTTGTATTTCTGCCATCACCCTTCATGCCAGAGATTTTTCATTCTCATGGTTTGTTCAATTGCAGCACATTTCTCATTTATCGCTTGTGCGATTGCATCTACAGTTAAGTCCACCTCTCAATCTTGAGCCCATTTATATGTCTTATCTCCTCCCTGATTACTTCACTTTACAATGAAATCAGCTTGTAGAAGGATTTGTATTGTGTTCTCTACTTTCCTGAACACTTCCTCTGCAGTATTTCCCTACATGATAATGTCATCAATGTATTCCAGATGTTTAAGAGCTCCACCCTGTTCTAGGGTAGCTTGAATCAGCCTGTGGCAAATAGTTGGTCTGTGTTTCCACCCCTGGGGCAAATGACTTCAAGTACACTGAATACCCCTCTGTGTGAAGGCCTTCACTCTACAGGCAAGGGATGGAAAAGAATGCACTGGCAATGTCAATTGTGGCATACCTCTTGGCTGTCTTTGAGTCTATTTCATACTGGAGCTCTATCATATCTGGTATAGCAGTACTTAACAGTGATGGTTACTTCATTCAGCCAGAGATGAGTCTTCTGAAAGGCCTGGCAAGACAGACAGCCTCTTATTATTCTCTGTATCTAAAACAAACATTCCAAAAGCCCACTGATACCCCTTTGGGTTCTTAAAATTACCCCTCTTAAGATAGTCAGTATCAAGGACATAGGGAGCCCCTGGGCCAGTCACGATAGGGTGATTTTGCCAGTTTCTCACTGTGATGCTTACTTCAGCTTCCAGTACAGCCAATCCTTGAGAATCCCATCACTCCAGAATGCAGATGGATTCTTCTTTTTCATGATTCAATGGGATCAGGGTGCACTGTGCACCAGTGTCTACCAGAGCCTCGTGTTTCTGTGATTCTGATGTAACAGGCCATCAAATCCACACAGTTCAAAATACTTGATTGCCTGTTTTCCCTTTCTGGTTGGACAAAAGGCCCCTCTTGTTATTCTATCCATCATTTATTTCTTGTAGGTCAGGATCAGAACATTTACAGTATTTGCAGTGTTCAATAGCAACTGGAGTGGCTATTGTCTTGGAGGATCCTTCATTCATAGATGACTTCTTTTGTAACTCTTTTACCCATGCTCCTAGTATCAAGGTGGATTTTCAGTCACACCTCCTCATATCCCCTCAATGACCACATGGATAAAACCACAGGGTAGTATGCCATGTGGAGACAGTATTACCCCATACTTGAACAAGAAAATGTATTTTATAGTGAAGACACTGGGTTATACAGGTGAGAAGTGGAATTAATAATTTTTGGTTAACTGTACCAGTGTTTCCTCAAATCTATCAACTTTTTCTGATAATGATGAAATGGTCAAGGTGGTTTTCTTTGAATTCTTGCAGAATATGAATCCAGTCATGTAGTATAGCTCTTCCTTCTCTATATAGCATTCCTGCCAGGGTACTGGCATAAATTTCTGAAGCAGTTTTTGCAAATTTCTGCCATGTAACTGATGTGTACCTAATTTTCTTGTGATCATGGTCTGCATTTGGATTATCAAACACGAGGCTGTATAGCAACTCCACCATGGCTAACTCCTTTAGATACTGGATACCTGTTTTCCTAGTGGTCCATTTACTTGTATGAAGCATCACATCTTCCTTGAAGGGGTATCTTTCCCATACAGCTATTAAAATGTGTTTCCAGAGGGCATTTTCTACTAATTCTTCTGTCAGTGGTTGAATCCCTAGCAATACCTGCCAGCTGGCAGGCTTCTTTACCATGTAGATCCACATTACTGACTTCAGTGTCCCAGTGCTGAAGCATCCAGGTGACACTGTTCTCATTTGGATATTGCACATCGTATTTTCACGTCTCAAATCTCACCAGTTTTTAGAGGTCAAATGGTAGTGATGGTCTCCTTGTCTTGTTTCTTATTTTCGTTCTATTCATTCCAAGCTGCCATTTCTTTCCTTGTACAGGAGCAACTAGCCGTGACATTGATTTTGCCTCTGACTAAGCTGGTTGACCCACTGTTATAAGGTCAGAGACTCCCTCTTGATTAGAAGACTCTTTCAGCTCAGAGACTCTCTCTCAGTTTGGTCTTTCTCTCCTTCAGAAAAGAAGCCATTTCAGCTTGCAGAGTTTCTTGGCTTGGAGTCCCTCTCTCTCAGTTTGGAAATTTTCTTCCTCAGTTTGAGATTGTCTTTCTCAGTTTGAACTTTCTCTCCCTCAGCCCAGAGACTTTCCCCTTCACTTGGAGGTTTTCTTTCTCATCTCAGAGTCACTCTTGCTCAGTTTCAGAGACTCTCTCCCTTTCTGGAATAGTGTTGAATAAAGCTCAGTAGACACAAAAAAGGACCCAGATAATTTCTGCCTCTTTAGATCTGCCAAGGCTGCAACAGGCCTCCCTTAAATACCTGTCTAAGTTTTCATGGCTCTGCAGGTATTTAGGAGTGAAATTCCATGACACAGGGGATGCCCATTTCTCTAAGGTCTCTCCCAAGTCTTTCTGGGGAATGAGGGGAAAAAATTTGAAACTGAAATAGGAGAGACCTTAGGTGAGATGTTAAAAGGAAAAATTTCACTTAGAGGTAGGTGAGGCACTGGCACAGGCAGTCCACAGAAACTGTGGGTGCGCTGTCACTGAAGGCCTTCACAGCCTGGATGGGTGGGCCCTAGACAGCCTTGTCTGGTTGGTAGGAACCATGTCCAAAGCATGGAAGTTGCAATTTGATGACCTCTAAAGTCCCTTCCAACCCAAGTCATTCTATGATTCTACAATTCTACGGTTCTACTCCGAATAGGAATTCAACTATGTAAGTTTCCATCACTCTTTAGTCTTCTGACTTTATCCTTAGTATCAAATTGTTTCCTTTTCTCCTGAATCTATTGCTTGTGTGAGCCTGCAGACTAGTGTTTCGCAAGAATATACAGGTATTTTAATATTCCAAGGTATCTTTAATTGATTTTTAATGTGAATTTTTTGAAGCTTCACTTCCTTTCCAAGTATCTGCAAAAGGTAGCATGCAAGAAATTTTTCCCTGATGCCTAGTTTCATATATTTATACCTACCAAATAGTGATTTATTATTTATTTATTTATTTATTTATTTATTTATTTATTTATTTATTTATTCTTGGTATGCATTGCTTTTCTACCTGAAAAATCCTAAAGCACTTTGTAAACTTTGACCCAAGTGTTGTGCGTGTAGGCAGATGTAGTTCAGTTATGCTTTCTTTTGAATGGAGCTGATAACATGCTTGTGTAGATTGCTAACCTAGGACTGCTAGCTTAAAGCACCCCTGGAATGGAGCTAGTGTCTCTATCTGTACTACAAAAGAGGAAAGGAAAGAAAATAATTGGCTAAGCTCTTAACAACAAATGTCTGTTCTTGCAAAGCAGCAACAAACACCTTACATTTGTGCATAAGGCAGACATTTTTGTGACTCTTCCCTTGACAGATGAGAAAGCTTACTTTTGGTTTGCTTCTACAGATTGAAATGGTCTGTAAAGATCTCTTCAGATGCAAACATGTCATACCTTTATACCTGTGACTGTGAGAAAGTATATTTGTTATCAAAGACGTAGAGAATTTCTTCAGGAGTAACACTGTTCTCATGTTCTTTGTGTAAGTGATGGACCTCATATATTGCTCCTTTTACTGGATTTCAAAAATTCTCCATTACTGTGAACAGAGACTGTGGTTCCAACTTTTAAATGGCAATACACAAAGGTATACTGACTTCATTCTGGCTAGAGACTGCTTGGTAGTCATGATTATGACACAGCCAGCAGCCATCTGTACTCTTGTTCTATCCATAAAACTTTATGTTAACATTAGCAATCAAGTGATTTCACATGCAAGAATGTTTGAATATTTGCTTTTTCTTCCAAGTTCTTAATAGCTGATGTGGAAAATTGCTAAGTTTGATCATCCCAGCTGACTCTTGCACATTCTTACCTTTCTATACTTTCCTATCAGCTAGTGTTTTGAAAGTGCTGCCCTATATAAGCACATTCACAGTGCAATGAAATAAATAAAGGGTTTAATACCTCTTAAGATTACAGCACAAAGTATATTAGCATTCATTACACTGCATTTCTCTTAGTCTCTGTTATTACGTAATATTGACTCTGTTGAAATTTTATGTGAAAATTGCAGGTTGAGATATTTTACTGCCCTCCTTTTATTTAGTGTGACATGTTACTCACAAAATCTACTCATAGAAAACATTACCTTCCAAAACTAATGCACACAAATTACAAATCAAGTATATGAAAAAGAAATAGCAACTTCCTAGGTTTTAAATGAAGACTGGTATATTTTAAATTCTTCATGATTACTGCTTTGTCTCATTTTGAATGCATGACTCTGTCTTAGTTTGACTGCTTTGAAATTCAAATTAAATCTTTAAAGTTGTTCTGCTTCACTTGTGGCCTGATACAAAACCAAATCAGCTAATTCTTGAAAGCAGAAAAAAGGAATCCTGGGCAGTGAACTCAGCTTTTGATGGTTTTCAGAAACCAGATTTCATAACATATACGGTGCACCAAAAGTAATGCCTCCTATTTATTTTCATGCAAACCACAACTGGGAGCGCATAACACTATTTGACAGAGTAAATTTTCAGCTACAGGCTACCGTTTTTCAACACAGTCATTACCATTAACTGTGTGTTTTCACTAGTGATGAACAATATCCTGCATGCTATGCTCATTGAACCTGCACAAGCAGAGGTGACCCACTGACTCTGTCACCAGTGCTGACATACACCACACATCACCTCACTGTGCTGACATCCAATCTTCGGTGTCCAAAAACATTCAGTAAGCATCGATGGATATAAATGGATACAATATTTTCCTCATGAAGGAATTCAGTGATACACTTATGCTTCATCCACACTTCCATGTCAGATGCCATCCTGTTATTCTTCCCCTCCAGTGGCATCTGTTGCATGGCAATAACATGTAATAGAATATGGTTGGGAAGATTCAACCTCTCCTACAGTAGAAACGTCCCCTAACCTCATCTGTTGACATTATGCAGTATGAGGTATAACTTCCAGAGCAGCCCTTCTATAATGTGCTGGTGTTTTTGTTCTGATACCTTGGGAGATTTGGTGAGAAGAGCTGAGACTAGAGTAACCTAAATAGAGGAAGGCATGGGAAACAAACTGAATAGGAAGAATGTCTTTCTGGTTACATGACTGAGATCAGGGGCAGAGTTTCTTCTTCTGTAACTCAAAGATAGTCCCCAGCATGTTTGTAAACATAATCACAAAAGGGAATGGGAAAATTCAAGTAACAGTGTGTGAAATTCTAAAAGCTGTAAACTTGTCCCTAGGAAGAAGATATAAATGACCAAAAAGTACAGGCCAGTGCTGTATTTAGTGCTGTATTTAGTGATTTTTATGATGTTCTTTAAGCAACACTAGAGCTTCTGCTGTGCAGAAATTAAGGCTTTAGGGAAAGGTGTTCTTTTCTGGACTGGTTGGTCATTTGTGCTGTGCTATTATTGCTGTGGTTTGATTAAGCCCAAACTGGGTATCCCTGTTTTTCACTTCCACAACTGATGCAGAGCCACAGTTTATGTTCCTGCACTGGATCTGTACCATCCTGTTTGAAGGAAGAAGGTACATTTGTAATTAAAGCAGGCCCTAAACTACCTTCTGCTGCCAGGGATAAGCCTGGATATACTGGGTCTGTAGTGACACAATCTTTCTTCTCCTGTCCACAGTGTCAATAAACTAGATGTTCTAAACCTTTCCAAGTGCAAGTTTTTATCTCTAATCAGAAGAAGCTGAAAATAAGGACAGCTCTCCCCCTGTTCTCTTTACCTGACTCATTCTTATCAGATAGATGAAGCTGCATGAAAGACATAGTATGGGAAGGGTATATTGTAAATATGATAGAATTATTCATGAAACATTGTAATTAGCAGATGAGAAAGATATAAAGTACAGCTAGGTCTGTTTCAGTGTTCAAAATCCACTAGGTATATTTTTAGGAAGAAGGAAAATAAGGAGTCTGCATAATTGATTTAGACTTATTTTGAGGGAAACAAGCTGCAGGACATTGAAGAGCCGTACACAGTATGGGTACAGCTTCCAGCTTCTATGTTTTCCAATACTGAAATGGTCATGAAGAGCTGTAAAATCCTATGCGAACATCACATAACTGTAGGGTTTCCTTCTCCTTTTCAGGTAAGAGTGGCTCTGTGAAACCCAGTCAAAGTAAGTAGGAGAGACAAGAAGGCCAGGTGTAATGATTTTTGATGGACTGTTGCCTTCTGCCAGCGTTCCTCCATCTGCATTGTTGTATGAATCCCACAGCAGTTGTTTCCAATAGCCAGCTTACAACAATCCTGGTCAGTGTTCCTTCTCTGAGCAGAAACTGAGCATACTAAATGAGATAAGCAGTGACTTTTGCTGCTTATTATATTATGCACATGTAGTTAACCTCAGAACCCATGAGCTTTGTTGTTTTGAGCACAGACTTCTCTTCAGAGGATAGACTAATATAGTTCTTGCTTATCGTTTTCAAATATGCTTTCTTTTAATTCTAGAGATACTTGTGAGGATATACAGCTCTAAAAAGAAAGGTTTCTTAAAAGGCATTTCCACACATGTGCATGCACAGACTTTTAATTGCTTGTTTTTTCTTAAATAAATGTTTCATAAGATCAAATTCTGCAGGAAAAATGAAGCTGCTATGTATCTCTTGCTGTGCGTCCAGAGACTTTTTTCTGACAGTGTATCATTTACAGAATCCTGAGTCCTCATTACTGTGCTCAGCAGGGAATAGGAAGCCACTGTATTGATAGCAATCCTGCTATCTGTTTTAATAAAATCTTAATTTCCTTTCCTTTTCCCTGCATTTATAGACTTTTCAATATATATATATATATTTTTTTCTGAGTGCTACTGGTCATAAAACAAGCATCCAAATGGTGTCGTCTTAATCTTTTGAGAAAGGAATAGAGCAATTGTACAATGAAACTAAGCCTAGACAAAATGAGTAGGATGTCTCTAAGTCTTTGACAGTTTAATTTGACGGATAAAATGTACTTGGGGCATCCTCGGATTGTACAGGTCTGTCAGATGTTTCACTGTGCATTTGGAAAGTGCTAATCAAAGGTACTGTAGTAAATTAGAATGAGACATATTGTTAAGATTGTTAGTTTTTTTCTTCTTTTATTTGTTTATTTATTTTCAAGTCACATATATTGAGAAACTGCTTTTTATAGAATGGTTTAATGGTTTTCTTTTAAAACATTCCTGAAGGGATATGCAGACATTGCAGGCATGTTAGAGTCTTTCATACATGTTTTTATGTTGAATGAAGTGGCCCACTTCCAAAAATACATCAAAACAGGCACCTTAAGTATTTATTTCCTAAACTATAATTTGAGTGGTGCCAGCCTTGAGGAAACAGTTGGAAATCAGTAATTCATTTCTGAGGCTTGATGTGTAATGTGGAACTCTTTACATGGAAAGAAAGTCAAATCTTTATTTTGAAAGCCACATGCTTTTTCAGTATGTGAATATGTGATGCAAAGCACAAGTACTCAGTAGCACCCCAAATGCTCTCATTTGCTCATTCTAATCTTAGTTTTGTTTTTCACATGTATGTATTTTTTCAATCTCAACAGTATTTACTTTTGGTTTATACTGGTAAATCCACCCTGCTGGCTGCTCACAGTCCACATGTTACTAATGAAATACACAGCGTGGCTGTATTCATTGAATTTTAGAATTCTGGAAAAAAAGTCATTCTTGGACACTGATCAGATCCAGGAGTTCATCTCGCAGCTTAACCCAAACAACTTTAAAACATTCAAATCTCTTGATGACTTACAACAAGCACAAAAACCTCATTGAAAAGAACCCACAGTTTTCAGTGGGTGAGATTATTGCAAAACTGATGTTTTTGGAGCAGTTCATCTGTACCCCATCTATACATAGAAACAGAAGCAAGAATATACAAAGAAATTTAAAACAAACAAACAAAAAATTAATTCCTGAAGGTAGGTCTGGACAGCATTTTTCCTTTTGTCCAAATACTCCTTATGTTCCTTTTCCAAACATTGCTGAACACCAGGTAGTCATTATGTACCTCCACAACTCCCTAATGTCTTAATTCAGTTGCAGAGACTGAAGAGGTCATTTCAGATCCCAGGACCTAAGTTCTGCCTTCCAGTATATTACCTTGAGCTTTGCTGCATTCAGTACTAGTTGCTTAAAACTATATATAGGCCTGAAGATCAGTATTGCTTTAGAGGGTACTTCCCATTATATTGTCACCATCTTTTCAGTTATTTCTGCTGTGTAATTGCCACCATGCTTTGGAAAAATGCAAAACATTTCTGGTATAGGTGTTTAAAAATAGAATCTTAGAGCTGAATAAAAGAAATGTGATATGGATATTTTAAAAAATGTCAGATTCCATTACCAAGCAGAGACATTATTCCTTTAACTACATCAGGGTTTAATGAATGAATTTGTTTCATTTATTTTGTTGCAAGTCTTTTGGCATATTGTGTTACATTATTGACTGAATATGGTGAGGGACTCAATCCTTCTTTATTACGAACATTTAATAAAAAGGTTTCATCATTCAACTCTGGTGGAGTTTCCTCTGTAATATATGTATCTCTCTGAAGCTGTATCACTTCTCAGTCAGATACCAGTAAAGCTGCAATCAAAGAAGATCTGGCAATGTCTGTGAAAATAGATTTCAATAAATCTATAAAAATGCTTCCATGTTTTGTCTAATTGAAAAAGCATAAATAAAAATAGCCTTTATCTCAATTCTTCTTTTTTTTTTTATTTAAGAGTTCTTATGCTTTTTATTACATTATCTGCAATTTCTAGTATCAAAAGTCTTGCTAGATCAGGGAGGATATTTCATTTCCAATAACTGAAAAAACACTCAAAAGAGAGCAGAAGGTAAATACACGTGTTGTTTTATTGGAACAATCCCATATTCACTATCCTCTTATCAGAACCACAGGAAGACTGAGAAGTCCTAACATCACCTGCCTCCAGAAAGAGATGAGAGAGAATATGAAGACAACCTTATTTGAAACAAAACAAAGAAAATATGTTGGTCATTAAAAGTATATTGGCTCCTAAGAAATGATCAGATAGAATGCATTAAACTTTCACTTTAAATCTTTCTTCTAAGGTGGCAGAGGACAGTAGGAGCAGATCATAAACGAAGACTTGAAAGAAAGCCATTGCAGCCGTTGTTGTGCCACTAATCAGTTGGAAGGCACTATTATTATTCTGTGCTAATGCTCAGAAATGGTCTTAGCCTTGTATAGAGAGGTAATTATGAGGCAAGAAAAGAAACTTTTAAAAAGTCCAGCAAGAAGACAGAAGTTTTTTATATGTGTTCATGCACTGGAGAATTTCTTTTTTTCAGCTAAAGGATAGAGAGGGCGTCCTCAGAGTTTTAGCCCAAAGAAATTGCCCAGGCTTTAAGAAATGTCCTTTTAAAGCTGCCTTATTAATGATAACAGTCTACAGATAATACACTTCAATGACTTCAGCTTAGACAGTTGGGATTTGAATGTTCCAGGGCTGCATGTCCTTTTCAAGCAAACCATTCGGATAATGCAGCTTCCTCCTTTTTTTTTTTCCCTTTTCTTTTTTGATTTGGGAAGCACTATCAAACAGAGTCCTCTTAATTTAAAAGGATTCCTCTTTTCTTTCTGTTTCTAAACCTTGCTAAGGAGTGTGGGAATAACACAATATGAAACTGATATCCCCTAAAGATAGAATAGCAATGTACTGAAAATGAAGTGGTGGTGTTACAGATTGTAATCTTTACAAAGAATAAAAAAGCCAGAGTTAAAAGTAAAATGGTGGCATATGTTGTCTAAGATGAAAGCAGGTAGGATAGCTATTGATATTTTGACCTAATGGAAAATGTAAAGAGAATACTGCGGTTATATGACCTCATGCTACTTTATAAATCACTGCTTTTTTAAAGAAGCTGTTTGTTTTCAGCAGCTATCTACCAACTATACTATCTAATGGAATAATCCTCCTTCACCCCTTCCCTAAACTCCAAGACTAGTGGTCTCTCTTCTGCTCCATTTTTACACTAAAAAAAGGTATCAGTAGAGAGACCACATTTTAACTTCTCATATTTTTAGATAGATTTAAAACAAGTTAATTTTAAATGACTGTGAACAATCCTCTGCCATTCAGCCACTGATTTTACGTTTCTCTGTAAATACCATTGAATAAGCTCATTTTTAAGCATGCCTAATGCATGTTTTTTTCCTTCCTTTACTACTTTATGCAATAGATAAAGATGACATTTCTCTAAGGAAATCTAAACCACTACTCTCTGCCTTTAGGGACCTGTTCAAGGAGACCTGAGACTTGTTCGGGTATTGTTAGTGGCATCCAGTGTAGATTTTGAGTAGAAGGAAGGAAGATGAGACATAGCTGCATTTGTACAAGGACAGGGCATGTCGCCTCGTGTTGTGGTCATAAAGCAAACAGTATGTACTCTGCTTTATTTCCACATTATTACTCTATTGCTTCTTGATGTATGATCTAGTCTGTCAGTAAAAGTAAGGAGTCATGCTGCTCATTTTTCTAAGGCACTTAGGGGTCGTTAGTCTAGCAGTACTGAAAATGTATTATTTATGTTGCCACAGCCTGGCTTCTCTGCTAAGACTTTTGTAGCAAGCTACACAGCTTAGCAGAGAGTTGATTGAGTAAGCAAGAAGCAGCAGAATTTAGGCATCCAGTCAAAGTTTTCTCAGAGCCTGCTTGGTTAACAACAGCTAGTTTTGTTTAGTTAGTAAGATGTGAATACTAACTCGGTGATTTCAGACACTGGAGAACAATGAATGATAGTACTTTTAGGTTAATATTACTTGAATGTTTCATTCTTGAATATTTTACACCTGTTAATGAGTGTTGACCTCCTAACAATTGTGTTTTTCAGTCTAGCAGAGGTTCTGTCCTTGCTGGGTGGACAGGATAGACACAGGAAGACAGATATGGTCCTCCAGGTGCTCTCACAACCATTAGGAAAGACAGACTTTGGGCGAGAACATGGCTGTGCCACTAAGTCTGACATGTTGAACTGAGAAATTCACTTTGCCAGCAGAAGTAAATCTGCCCTTGATTGGAGGGCACAGCTGCACTGCTCTGAGTTGGCTGCTGCCCTCCTGCAGGGATGCCCAAACTGATGAATCAACAGAAATTTGGTATAACTGTGATCAGTGAATTTCCACGAAATTACTGTTCCAATGAGCACCTATCTGCAGATGGCCAGAACTCAGGGTTCACATTTGCTGCTCTTGTGTCTGTCTCCTCTATAGACCTATAGGTGTTCCAGACAACTTACAGAAATATTTTTAATATCCTGTTTTTAACTGGATTTTAACACCGTTTATCTTTACTGGACTGAGGCATTCTGATTCTATCAAACTTCATTAAGAATAATGTGATATAATTTGTACCAAATTTTCTCTGGTCCCCTTTAAGTGCACTTGAGCCAAACAGAATTGATTTGTATTGGACACATATATAAAATTATATAATGGACTGTCCTTAGTAACAGAAATGTATGAAGTGCAGATTTCTCAATTATAATATATGTTTAAAAATAAAATGGGGTGGAAACATAGCTAGATCACATCAGTCACAAAGGTTGAACTTATCCAGGAATGTGTCAGTCTGAATTTTCTTCTTTTCAGAGACAACCTATATTATCAGCAAAAGGGAATACCTATTACCATTACATATACATTTCTACATGATATAAAAGAGACAGAAAGAAAAAATCATTTATGATAAACTTGGTTGAAAGTCTGCATTGGACCAGAAATAGTTTTCTTCACCTTGTGAAACTCAAACAGTTCTAAAGAGCTACATTCACTCAGCTGTTACCAGACTAGCCTTCAGGAAAACATTTGATGGCACTTAGGAGGGAATGTATTTGTGTGCTGTAAATAGCTATTCAGAGGACTTGTTCTAGTGACAACAGACTCCTGGTACTCATTTGCTGGGTCTTATAAACTCATACATTTATCCAGGTGAGGTGCAGGGAGAATTTGCTGCTTCAAAGACTTCTTCCACAGCAACAGGGCTATGAGCTCCTGCTGTTTGCAGCTAGATACTGATGCTCTGTGCAGTGAGATGGAGGTGCCTGGGGAAGTGGCTAGGTAGGCAGAGAAGTTGTGTGAGGACATCAAGTCTGAAGTTATGGTAGACACACAAAGGAATGGTTAACTTAGTTCTGCATGGTAAAAGTAAAGCAATAGGCTCTTGAGGTAAGCCGCAGAATAGTGTGCATATGTGTTCAATTTCCAAAGAGAGGAAATTAATTCAAATGAGAGTAAATAATTTACAATTTTTACCACTAGTTTTACTCTCATTCTTATAAAAAAAAATTTCTTTTTTTCTTTTTTCTTTTTTCTTTTTTCTTTTTTCTTTTTTCTTTTTTCTTTTTTTTTAATAATGTCTCTGCAACATTTATATATTCATACCACATGATCACTGAATATCCCGAGGTGGAAGTGAGCTGCAAGGACCTGGCCCCACACAGCAGCACCCAAGCCTGCACCCTGTGTCTAAATGGTGTTTCAGCATTCCCTGAGCTCCTGCAGCTCAGGGCCATGCCCACTGCCCCAGGAAACATGGAAATGCACGTGAAGCAAGGGAACTGATCTGAAATCTTCCATGGGGAAAAAATGGCACCCCACTGGCGTCCATAGATGTTTACTGAATGTTTGTGGAAACAACATGGATATCAGCACAAGTGAGGTGGTGGGTGGTGCATTTTAGCAGCGCCAACAGTGACATGAAAGATGAGACACATTCTGGATGGCCATGAAGATTTTTACGAGTGCAATATGCAGACAGTTCATTGCTTGTGCTAGTGCATAGCTAATGGTGGTGATTATGGTGAAATTTCTATTGAAATAAATAGGAGAAATTATTTTCAGAACAAACTTTGTCTGTACTGAAATACCGTACAATTGTAATAGGGAAGATGCAGAGTAAGTCAAAGGATGCGGGAGAATCAAAAGTTAGATTGCTTTAAATCAGTATATAGACAATGACATTGTTATCACAACACCAATTCTCCCAGATGCTGTCCACAAAACGTCAGAGACCTGTCTGTATCATCTGAAGTGAACCTGTCACATTTTTATTGTTTTTGTTATTGGTATTCCACATCATAACATTGTGTAAAACATTGGGAATTAAAGAGTTAATGCTTCAGTTCTGTGGTCTGATGAATTTCCATGTACCTGGTTCTCAGAAGAAAAGATGTACTACATACCCCAGAGGACTTTGTATTTCTATTTTCCACTCAGAGGGAAAGATAAAACCGAATGCAGTACTGAGCCTTCCTCTTTTTGCTGCAAGTCTTGGAAGTGTGAGGTCCCTATCCATCTCGCTTTCAGCTTTACAGTAAGGCCTTTGGTTTCAGACACTCTCTCATTTTATTTGATTTATTAACCTCAATTCCAATTATTTTGTATTATTTTGTATTCCAATATTTTATTTAGTAAATTAGCTTTCTTCCTCAGATTGTTGCCACTGTTTTATTTTTAGGCCCATCTCCCTACCCTTTCCCTTTTCTCCTTCCCCTTTCCCAGAGTGTAGGTCTGTGGGTCTCCCCACCCCATTTGTCATGGAACTGGGCCAAACTGGCCTGTAAACAATTGACAGAAACTTATGGCAAAGAGGCTCGTCAATAGTTCAGCAAGGCATGAACTGTTGACAGGAGAAAATAAAGTCTAAATCACTTCTATCTTTAGTGGTAATGAAAACGGTAATGAAGGAGTTTTCCTTCTTTATTTTTTTCCTCTTGCTGATTTAGAAAATTCCCATTTCTTTTTAAATTGAGACTAGCTAACTCATAGTTTTTATTTAGAAACATGAACAGTGTTGGATAAAGTTCCTTTCAGATGTAGATGAAAATATTACCATACTGTGTCATGAGCTTGACCACAGACTTTGGCAGAGAGTGTCACATGCCCACATGATGTAAAAGGTTTTAAACTTTACATTATGGTCTCTATTACAGCTGACAGATGTCTAAAGTAACACATAGCTAGGTAGATTCCTTTCAACTTTACATCTGAGATAGATCAAGAGTGAACTTTGTTGAACTTTATTGCATTCTCATTAGCATAAACTCATAAAAATTGACTCCAGATCCAATTGCTTCAGCCTATTATGTAGGAGTGTTACTGGCTGCCACTTTCATTCTCTGCAGTGTAAGAGTTCTCCTTTTGTCCTGGTTTATCCCAAATAAATAGAAACTGAGAGATTAGCAATCTCTTTTTTAGTATCTCTGTACTTTCTTTTCTTTTTTCTAGTGTTTACTGAGAAACAGGAGAATGCCTGCACATCTGAAAAAGCAGGAACTTTTCAGGCTAGCAGATACGCAAATGTGGGGAAATAGCAAAAATCAGGAACATGTTACTCAGTATTGGTGACAAACTTAGATATTACAGTCTCTGCTTGTCAAGTAAAAAGTATTCTTTAACACCTGAGAAATACGCAGTGATGGACCTTTACAAGCAGATGTTATTCACATGGTCATACAGGCACACTCATGCTATGTATACATGTGAGTGTACAAGCTATTTCTGTAGAGTCAAACAGAATTTGGATCAAGACACTAATCATCAAAACCGTCAAATTCACATCTCAGCAGAAAAATAACCTTTTCACAAGTTAAACATACATCTTTAAAGTACACTTCATGGAATGAGAGGCAGCAGACTTGAGAACCTTGCAGACAAATGCCATCCTTGTTTAATTTCAAGGATCTAGGGAAAAGGGAATACTGGAAATTATTAGGCCAGAAAAAAAGTGACATGCTACACAGACAAGAATTTTAGCTTTACAAAGGACTTTTAGGAACATTTAATTCCCTTATTAGAGTTAAATTCTGCAGCTTTTATACATAATAATTTCTTAAGCTATTGCCATTGAGTTTCAGTATACTATGCACTGATTCTGAATGCAGGAGAATCCTGTTAACTGTAGCAGCTTGAAGATCAGCCTGTCATCCTGATTAAGAAAAGACATTCCTAATAAAAAATCTCTCAAAATTGCTCTCTGAAGATTTCCTTGGCAGAATTGATTAATTTTCTACCTAAGAACATCTACTGACGTAATAGCAGAACAGAATCTCAGAAGTCAGATGGAATAGTGTTTTTTGTATGTAATAAAGACTTTGCAAAAACTGAGCCAAATTGAATTTCAAAAGCAAGAAATTGTAAACAGTTCCACCTTTTTTAAGTTAACCATAGAGACAACTGGAATGTTCTCAATTAACAATATCTGTTTCAAAATTTTTAAAAAAGGTAATCTGGAATTGCAAAGAAGTTTCAATTTTCTATCATACACAACAGTAATATACTGATGTCACGTGACCAATGTTTTGCTACATAGTGCTTGTGTTTGTTTGTTTGTTTCTTGGGCCTTTTTTTTTTTTTTGGTGTGGAATAGATTTGTTCATTTAACTTGGTAGGGATTATCTATTTCTATCTGCTGGGCAGAGTGACTAAAGTCCTGAAATTTGAGGTTTGATATTCCTACTGAGGTTTTCAATGTTATACTTTCTCGAGTCAGCGTATATTAATGTAAATATAAGTATATCATTTGTTTTTGTATCCCTCCTTTCTTCATTGATATGTTGTGGCAACAAGTGCCAGGGACTGGCTTTGCATTAGGGCATTACCTTTAGTCATTTGAGCACTGTATGGAGAGCAGGAAAATTGGCTTTGATCTCTATCTTTACCAAAGGCTGTATGAAGTGAATCAAGTAGTTTATAGATATTTATAAAAAGATGGCTAGGAAGGTTAAGAATTTTGTTAGACATACCTAACTCTCATTATAATTTAGAGGAACTAATCTGGATGCATCTCTAGACTCCCAGATATTTCCCTAGTAAAGCTCTATTTTTCTCTGTGCAGTTCTGACCGTGGAACAGATTAGGGTTCTCATTCACTGTAGTTTGTGCAGCACAGCCCATATAGGAACTTAATGCTACATCAGGAGTATATCTCTTGACATGGCACTGCATCTGAGCTCACTGTCCCAAATTGATCCCCAAAGTGGATTGTATTGCAGAGGCAGTCATGGCCTCAGCTGCTGGAAGAGTGCAGTTCACCCAGGCAAGACTAAGCCAGCCCACCTTCTGCTGTTGCTCTGTGTCCTCTGAAGCATTCTTCTCCATGTATGTCTCCAAGCTTTACTGGAGACGCTCCCTCCTCAGTTCTCATGGCATCCAGACCGCCTTTATGTGGGGACTCCTGTGACCTTGTTGAAACATTTTGTTGAAGAGCTCCACTGGCTTGTATGTGACAGTGTTTAACTGCCTGTTTTGCATGTGGGGCCTGGAAGTAGTAACAGCTTTCTTCAGAAAGAAATAGTTCAGAATTCCCCCTCCTCCACAGAGTAATTAGGTGACACTGAAGATTTTTCATTTTCAAAATTTCTTATTAATGAAGTCATTAAGAGCTGCAGAGTTATAGTAAATAAATATAAAAGTAAAATCCCCAAAAGTACTTGGCATAATTTACTTATTTCTCTTTTAAAACTCAGCTGTCAACACACCACTTCTTTTTTTATTAGCTTCCATGCTGACATCCTCTATGCCCTTTCTTGGCCTCCTGCCACTTTTCACAGGTCTATTTTCACAAAATGGATGAAAAAAATGTTAATGATGGAAAGTCTGAAGTGTCCTTAATAGCATCCAAGCAGTAATAGTAACATGAATCTTGTCTCAAGAACTAGCAATGTACCTTGCCTCTGTGATAATGACATGAAGCACTTCATTTGAGACAATTAGTCAAATTTCTGGGAATCAAAGGAGGATTTTAAGCAGGTGACCTAGTGCAAATGTGTTATTCTGCATGGAGCTCTTATGTGAGTTTCTTTGAAACTAGTAACAGGAGTTGGGGAGAATGCAGTCACAAGCATTTCAAGCCTCGTTTAGCTTGAACAGTCACAAAGGACTTTTTGTACTTGGTGTCCAATAGGCTTTTCTCTGAAACTCTTTATCCATTACTGTGCCAAATATCCTTCTCCTTCTGCCATACGTTATGTTCAGCAATTGCATTAGCTATTAAACTCCGTGTTCCCTTGAAATCCCCTCTACTCACTCAGAAGTTTGCAGCAATTTGGACTACAAAATTTTCCCCAAGAATCTCAGTATTACTTTTAAAAAATATGTGGAACTGTGGAAACTGGCCTCTGGAGCCTTGTAACCTCCTTCTGTGTTATCCCAGTTGGCAGGACTGATGGATACCTCTTTCTTTTGTTCAGTAAAATCAGGGAATGACAACTCACAGAAAACCCAACTGTTCTTTGATCATTCTCTTACTAATTAAAAAGTCTGTCCTGTTTCATTTAAAAAGAGAAGTCTGAAATGCATGAAAAATACAGAATTTCAAAATACGAGAAGCAAAAATATACATATCAAAACAAGAGGATCAACAGGCTGCATCTCACACGCAAAACTGGAAATGCTGAGGACAGCCAGAAAGGCAAAGTCCTCCTTCTGTGTTTGCTGTGTTTTTATAATTTGTAATGAAAATCTGTGTGGTGGTTTTGTCTCCCTTGAGTTTATTCAGGTGGAGGTATAAAACTGATGAGAACTGAAGAAGGTCAAAGTTACATATTCATTTTGTTTTCAATAATTGATAATGTTTCCTGTTTCTACTTACGTTAATTGCTCTCAGGTGCTGGAGAACTGCTCAGTGAGTTCCATTTTAATTTGTTTCTTTAGAAAAGCGGCATGCTGCTTTTTTGGAACACTGTAAGTAATGCATTCCAGGCAGTACTTTCTAACTGGAGGTTAATAAGGGTTCACTGACTGTCTGCTTGGGTGCTCTTGCCTTTATGTGCTAGTGTTGTTGTTTCAAAGTGTAATTCATGTTGCTCTAATGTTTAGGTTGTCCATATTAAGGCCCTGATACAGAAAAGTACAGCTGTTATCTGTAAAGACCTGGATCATAGATTACACAGTTTTGATGTTTTTGTAAGATGTAGACCTAGCTGCATTATGTCGTTTACCTGTTTTGCCACGGAAGCCAGATACAAATGAGATTTACAAGCCCAAATCACTTGAAACTGATGTAAAATTTTTTAATGTGTATCATGAAAAGAAACCAAACTATTAATTTTTTCCTTTCTTACTCTTCTAAATACAGATAGTGTTTTGTAACTGACAAACACTATTAAAAGGTTCAAAATGTGCGGGAGTCTGTGAATGGAATTATGCGTCATGATTTGATTAAAGCAACTGCATCTTGTCATGTTACTGTCTGAGGTCTGAATTTCCACTGAATCTAACTTCCTGTCTCTCCAGAAGTTCGTGTGTTTTGTGTGTAGCCTAGAGTGATATAAACTGACTGCTCTGTCTGGCAGTGAGGTTCAAGTGTAGGTTTAGGGTGGCTAGAAATCCAGTCCTGTCTCTTCAGGCAGTCTGGATGGTTGCTTTTCAGATTTATCTGAGTTCCATGAGGACAAGGTAAGTCCTTGCATTTGAGGCCTATTGACTGCACTGTCTGAAACTGACATTACTGCTTGCTCTTCTATGGTAGAGATTATTGGCTCATGGCCTTTGCAAATATTTCATGACTTTCAGAGGTTCAAATTGGATCCATCCTAAGGTTTTTATTTTTCTGTAGAGGCAAATCATTTATCTTTTGGCTTTCCATTTCCTTATTGTGTCATTGCAGCATGCTGTGATTGGCCGTATCTTTCTGTTTTCCTACAGGAATAAATATATTTCACATTTCTAAGTTGCCTGTCATTTCTTGCTGATCTATCTATATATTTTTTCAGTAGCCTTTAACGATTTTATTTCTGAGCCTCCTGTCTGAAAATGATGCTAGCTTGGACCAAGAAAAGCAGGTTGAAATATCTGATGAGTCAGGCACCATATACATATAAATGCTGGCAAATCAGCCCTGGTGGCCTACCATGTCCTATTATAACCCGCAAGCAACCTCTGTATATCTAATTACAGATGTTTCCCTTGGGTGGGACACAAATTGGAGTATTAATGTCATTTTGGACTCCAGCTTTGCTATAAAAATCTCAGCTGTCAGGCAAATGCCTGTTGTGATAGGCCATGGAGGTCCAGAACGATTATTTGATTGCTCACTGCATGTGGGAACATGAGATTTCCTGGACAAACATAGCAGTGAAATAAAGAAGGAAACATCCTGACAGGATGAGCACATTTCTTACTATACTGTGCATTATGAAGGCCACATTGGTCACTCTGCATCTTGTGGAGTGGCAGTGGCCATTCATAGCTGTTGGACTTTACAGAAAAACAGAATCACAGAACTGTGTGAGAACGGACCTTTAGAGATCAGGTACAACCCTCTGCTAAAGCAAATTCTCTATAGCAGGTTGCACATGAGAGCACCCAGGAGGGTCTTGAATACCTCTAGAGATGTAGATTCCACAGCATCTCTGGGCAACCTCTTCCAATGTTTCATCACTGACAGAAGTTCTTCCTTTTATTTATTTATTTCTTTTTTGAACGTACTATTCCAGTTTCTGTCCATTGCTCCTTGTTCTAATGCTGCACAACTCCCAGAAGTGTTAACTCTCATGAACTTGACTCCTGTACTATATAGATTTATAGATTGTTATAATATTCCCCTCTTGGCTGTCTTCAGACTGAAGAATACTGGATATCTCAGCCCTTCCTGGAGATGTTCCAGGCCTCCAGTCATCTTTGTGACTCTCTGCTGGACTCTCTCTCAAAGATTCCTGTCTTTCTGAACTGAGGAGCCCAGCACTGGTTACAGTATTCCAGATGTATCCTCTCCAGGGCACAATAGATGGAAGAATCATATACTTCAACCTGCTGGCCATGATCTTATTGATGCTCCCAGGGACACTGTTGGCCTTCTTGGCCACAAGGGAATGCTACTGGCTCATGGCTAACCTGTTATCCACCACAACACATCAAGTTCACATTAGAGCTCATTTCCAGAAGGTCATTCCCTGTTCCTTAATAGTGCATATCGTTATTCCTCCCAAGGTGCAGAACACTACATTTGCCCTTGGTGAATCTCATCAAGATCCTCTCCACGCAACTTGTCTGTTTGTTCAAGCATTGCTGAATGGCAGCACAGCCTTCTGGTGTGTCAGCCAATACTCCCAGCTTCATATTATCAGCAAACTTTCTGAGAGTGGACTCTGTCCTTTCATCCAGACCTCTGAGCTCTACCACTCAGTCAGTTCTCAATCCACATCACTGTCTGCTCATCTGTCCTTCACTGTTAAAGCCTCATTGCAAGGATGCTGTGGGATACAGTGTGAAATGCCTTGCTAAAGTCAAGGTACACAATATCCATCATTCTCTGCTCAACTACCCAGCTGGTTATGGCATCATAGAAGGCTATCAGGTTGGTCATGCATGACTTCCTCTTGGTGAATCTTTGTTGACTATTCTTGATAACTTTATTTTCTTCCAACTGCACGGAGATAGCATCCTGACCAAGTAAGCTATACCACCTTTCTGGGGACAGAGCTGAGGATGAGTTTTCCATTCTTGCCCAGATCCTCCTTGCCCTTTTTGAGGACTGGAGTGACTCTGGCTTGCCTCCAGTCCTCAGGCACCTCTCCTGTTCTCCATGATCTTTCAAAGATGTTAGAGAGTGGTTCAGCAATCATTTCTGCTAGCTTCCTCAGCACTCATGGGTGAATTCCACTGGGGCCCATGGATTCATACACTGAGTTTCCTAGGTGATTTCTGACAAGTTTATTTTCAATAAAGGGGAAGTCTTCCTTTCTTGAGACTCTCCCACTTTCCTCCAGTATCTGCAGTTTCCTAGAGGCAGTCTTAGCAGTAAAGACTGAAGAAAATAGGGTGCTCAGCATATCTGCCTTTTCAGCATCTCCTGTTACCAGGGCACCCACCTCATTCAGCAGTGGTTCTACATTTTCTCTAGTCATTTTTTGCTGTTAAAACACTTAAAAAACTTTTTTTTTCCTTTACCTTCCTTGCCAGATTTAATTCTTAGTTGGCCTTAACTTTTTTTTTTTGTTGAATCCCTGCAGTCCCTCACAATATTACTATATCCTTCCCTAGTGTCCAGGCCATTTGTTCATACTTCATGAACTTTCTTCTTCCCTTTGAGTTTATTCTTGATCTCCTTGCTCATCCATGCAGGCCTCCTGTCCATTTTTGCTTGATTTCTTACTCGTAGAGATGTACCAACCCTGAGCATGGAACAGCGATTCTAAAATTCTAAGAAATGATAGTTAAATGCCTACCAAAAGTCATAGACCTTCTTTCCTTCCAACACTCTAGACCATGGAATACTACCAAATAGTTCCTCAAAGAGGACAAAAGTTTCTCACGTAAAGCCCAGAGTTTCAGTCCTACTCATCACCTTGCTTCTTCCAATCCTGAACTCCATTATCTTATGGTCACTGAATCCTAAGCTGCCCCCAGCTGCCCACGAACAGTCCTTCATTAAGGTCCACTGTAGTAGCAGCAGGGAGAGAAATTGTGTGTGGAATCCAGTAGCACTGTAACCAGTGGAGGAGAATGCAGTTGCCACAGAGTTTTCTGCATCTCATGAAACATGCATGCAGACAGCAGGTGAGTATGGAGAAAGGCATGCCATATGACAAAGGCATGGAATAACCAGAATACCTGGTTTGGTCTTGAAATCTCTTGTTGCAGTTATATAAATTAGCTAGCATGTCCAGGTTTGGTCTAGCAATTTGATTGCTACAACTAAAGTGAAAGGGAATTGTGATAATCTGATGACTGTGACTGAAATCACGTGAACTTAAACAAATCATACACACAGGTCTAAGACAATAGAAGAAGAAGGAGCTGGGGTCTGAATTGGATGAGTGCTCATAGTTGAACGTTCCTTTAACATACAATCCTGGAGAATGTCTAAGCCAAACATTGCATATGAGCAATGAACTCAGTGTGGTTTGGAACAGGCAATTTGAGACTATATAATGTGTCTGAGTTTTTAACAAAAGAACTTGTATTTTAAATTTCATTTATAATGAAGTCTTTCCTCTCTATCTTCAAAAATTAACTCTTTTCATGTCAAGGAATGAAGTAGTAATGTTTTGACCCAATCTCATTTCCCTGATGCAACAGAAATACATATGTTTGGTCCAACTACTGAAATCTGCTCTTCCAGCACAAGCCCCCAGCAGAGGACAGCTTTGAACTTGTACATTTTGGTAAGGCATTTTTGCCATATATTTCCCCTAACAGGGATGACCCTGGCTGCTGGCAAATGCATTGGCTCAGTTTCTGTGCCACCTCTGCCAGTATGTTGGAAAGCCCTGAGGATGGTGTCAGTAGCAATACCACCTGCCCAACCATGGGAGGAAAGTTGTAGACAGCCCAGATGCTCTCAAAGGGTATGGGCCACATCTCCTTTCCCTGCAATGGAAATTCTGTCCCCTTCAGGTCTGAGAGCGAACGCTTGATGAGTCTTGTGCTATCTATTTTTCTATCTGTGTCACCTACTGTGTCTCAATATCCACTGAAACACAGAAAATAAGCCAATAAGCCCAGCTGTTTGATATTATTTACATTATGCTTGCATTTTTGTTGACCTAAATAGCAAAAGAAAACAACAGGGCATATTTGAGGCTCAATAGAACGTTACAATAGGGAGTCCTTTGCAAGCTGTTACAAGCATTTGCTGGAAGTGCGTTTGTTGATTTAACAAACTGGTTAGAACAAATTTTTAACATGCTGCTTTAATGATATTCAGATGCTTTTCTTCGTATTTGTTGATCTGCAAAAATGTGTCCTTGCCCAATTGCTCTAGAGAGTGGGATGAAATAAATAAATAAGTGCAATGTGATGCGTTTGCACAAAAGTGGAGCAGTGGCTGCCCCTGACAGATGGAAAAAAATGTCGATATGATGTCTGAGACAGCCCAGACTCTGCACTGCAGAATAAATTACATGATTCGCTGAATGCCTAGGCTTCACACAGACATACACAAAATTGGAAAGATAAAAGCTTGCATTGGCTTCAGATGATATTTACTGCTTGATGGATTTACTAGCAGCCCCAGTACAGTCATACTGTATTGAATTATTGGCCTCTATTTAGCTGTGTGTCCATCAAAGCTGTAGTGTCCATTTAAGCGTAAGTGAGCTGGAGCCTTGCCAAGGCTTTTTGAAGCTTTGTGTACAGACGAAGACACAGGGTAGTGTCTACTAGCTTGAATAACAGGGAACTAAAGGATGCTAGGGGTAGACAACAGAGCATAAAGTACACTCTTATTAATATTAATGCCAACATAAATATTAATGCAGGCTTCCCAACGCATCATTTTTGAATGATTCTTGTTTTCTTTGTATTTTAACACAAATGACTGGTGAAGACTATGATTTCTCTTTCTTTCTATCTCTCAGAAGGGGGAGTTTAAGAAAGACCATTAGCTTTACAGCTATCTATTGTCACTGCAGTAGGATTTCTACAAGGCAAAGGAATCAAATGAAATGCTAGCTTTAAGAAGTATACTACTGCCAATAAAATATTTTATTAGGATAGTAACATACTGTACAAAGCTATTGTTATGGATTCATTATTGTATTGTACTAGAGCATTTCAGATAAGAAGCAGCAGATCATTTACAGGGAGCCCCATGAGGCGTTGCTGTAGCTACAGCACAGCCAAGGCAGGCTGAGTGCTTAACTGCTTAATGCATTGGCTTGCACTTCAGGAGGCCTGGGGCTCGTTTTTTGGTCTGGCCCTTGCACATGATGAGTTTAGCTAGTGTAATGGTTCAGCACACTGAGGGAGCCCAGTGCCTAGGAGAAATGGCTGTCAATTGCAATGCTTCTGGCAGAGGGTTTATCCAGTTAACTATACTTCAGTAAAAGGAAAATAACCATGCAACTGTATTGTGTTGATCAGCTGGATCAGCAACAAAAATTAGCAGGGTTTTGCTGCAGGTGATTTAGTTGCAGTGTCAGACAAAGAAATGAAATGATGAAGAATGTTGTGCCTCTGGGAGCAAGGAAACACATGGACTGAAGAAGAAAGAGGTTCTATTTTGAGACATGAGTTAAATGCATTGCAAAACTTCCATCATCTTGTATATATCATGTTCATGCCAAGGACTGACTTCATATCTAACAGGCATATTTACAAGGTTATCTGTTTTCGGCACTGGCTCAAAGGTTACTGCCCTAACAGAGTCATGACAGATGTAGTATGAACTGGTACTTCAGCTGCTGCAGTTCAAAGCCCATGTGTCAGCACAAGACACAGCATCAGAAAATGCCTCAACTGAGGCCAACATATTCTGTCAGAGCCCACAGTTTTGTCTACATGCAAGCACAGAATTAAGCAGTTATTTTCTCTGAGTTTTCAGAAAGAATGGTAATAGACCTGCAGTCTTCTGCGCTTGTTTAGCTTTGAAAGAGAAATGAATCCAACTGTTACTTGATAAAGTGAGACTGAGAGTTTTTGGCTGGAAGATCTCTTGATCTCGCATTCTGATAGCTTTCTTGTTATCCCCCCATTCCCACTTTTTTCAGAAGTCATTCCTTGCTATAAGTGAAACTGGGCTAACTGGTAACGGAGGGAATGATCCCTCTAGACCCTGGTGTTCTTTGATCATATGTTGAGGGCAAAATCAAAGGCTTATCAAGACTCAGGTAAGACAAAAAAATCAGTTGTTTTGGAAAAGGTTTTGAAACTCTCTCTCTCTTTTTTTTTTTTTTTTTTGTAAAAGAAAGGGACAAATTCCAATAGTAACTGCCTCTCTGTTACTGTTCCTTTCAGCACGGAGTGATACCGCAGTTTCTGCCATTTCCTCTACTTCCCACTGAAAAGCTTTGATTTAATTGATGTCATTGTACTAGATAAAAGTTAGTTATCATGGCAGATGATGTGTGAACAGGCCCTCTGGCTTTAGATGTTGTGAAGTTGGATTGCTGTGGAGACCAGTTTCGAGGCAGGTTTTACTGTACTGGGCAAGGGAATTAAAGCAAAAAAGGTTGACCAAAAAGCTCTTTCTAGGGCTTCTTTTTTTTTTTGGAAACCAGCAAAAGCGCAGTGTCTGTGCCAGGGCTGGCAGCTTGTGGGCGGGCTGCCGAGCTAGCAGGGGTGGAGATGGCACTGCCCACCCCTTGACCTTGACCTTTGGCTGCTAGGCTAAAAGTAGCCCTAGAGATGGTTCTCACACCAGGTGAGAAAAGGGTGTTGCTTCACATGGTCAACAGGAAGAAGAAGTCAGTGTGAACACAGCTCATGCTGCCCATATGGTACTGCAGCATCTGTTGTGTGAGTTAATTCAAATAGCATGGTGCATAAGTGCTGTTCCTCTTTGTTCAGCAGAGCAGCTCTCTTACTGGTAATCTCTAAGACTGCGGGTTTAACCATGGTTTCCGTCAGACAGTGGGCTTGCCCCAAGATGACTGTGGCACTCAGACAGAGGACTTGCCCAGGAATATGGTGGTCCAGATCTCTGGCTGCAGGATGTGCTTGAGTCTGCTGCTGCCAGGGGAGGGTGCCCAGGATTCCACCTACATGAGGTGTGAGCAGGTGGAAGAGTGCCTGGTGCTAGAGTCCAGGGAGGAGGTGGAGAGACTGAGAGCCATCAGGCATTGTGAGCAGGAGATTGCTGGGGTGACTCACTGGTAGGCCAGGGGGAAGGGTGCCAGGGAGTTAACCTCAGAAAAGTGGTGGACACCCTGCTCTGTCCCAGATCTGACACATGAGAAGGGCTGGAAAAGAGTCTTGGCTTTGCATCAAGGGCACATCCCCTGCCTGACTACTCCACTTCCCCAGGTCCCCCTAAACAATATGTTCAGGATGCTGGAAACTGGGGATGTGAGGGGGGATCCACCTAAGAGGGGGACTAGGGTGAGGCGGTCATCCCCATGCCTTGACACTGCCTCTGCCAGGAAAGACAGAAGGGTAATTGTGGCAGGCAATTCTTTTCTCAGGGGAACAGAGGACCCCAGATGCAGACCTGACCCGACCAGTATGGGGGTGTGCTGCATCCCTGGTGCCTGGGTCAGGATCATCACCAAAATACTCCTGGGTTTCATTTGTTCCTCTGATTATTATCTGTTCAGGTAGGTAGTTCCTCAGCTCAGGGAAACCAGTGAGCTATAAAAAGAGATTTCATGTGTTTAGGGAGGTTGGCTTAGAGGGTGGGAGTGCAAGTTATATTTTCCTCTATACCTTCTGGCGTGGTGAGGGATACAGAGTGGTCTAGGAAAACTCTGGCTCTGAATAAGTGGCTGAAAGGCTGGTGCCACCACAAGAACATTTAATTCTTTGATCATGGGATGGTTTACTCAGCTCCTGGCCTGAGGATTGACAATGGGTCCTGCCTGTCTCTAATGGAAAGCAAATACTAAGCCAGGAGCTGGCAGAGCTCGCTGAGTGTTCTTTAAACTGGGTTTGAAGGGGGAAGGAGAAAATGTCATGCACTAGTGTGGAACGAATAGTTCAGAGATGTCAACTAGATTTGATGGGGGGAAGAGGGTGGTGGTCAATGGGACAGAGAAGGGCTTGGGGATGTTGCTGTTGTAGGATATTGCAGGAAAACTCTGGATTGTCCTGCAGGATCCTTTGGGGACTCTGAGAAGAGGTACCATTGTGAGTTCCTCACCTGAAATCCTCTTGCATCCCTGTAGGGATACCTTCACCTGCTGTTTCCCTAAAGTGTATGCAGCATAGGAAATGAACAGGAAGAGTCAGAGGTCTGCGTGTGGTCATGAGGTCACAATCTCATAGTGATCACGGGGACGTGGTGGGATGGCTCACATGACTGGAATGTTGCCATGGATACCTACATGCTTTTTGGGAAAGTCAGGCTGGCAATTCAGGAAGGTGGAGTTGCTCTTTATGTGAGAGAGCAGCTAGAATGTATTGAACTTCACCTGGGGGAGGGTGATGTACCAGTGGAGATCTTGTGAGTGAAAATTAAGGGGCAGGCTAGTGTGGGGGATATTGTTGTGGGCTTATATTATAGGCCCCCTGGTCAGGAGGAGGAAGTTGAAGAGGCCTTCTACAAGCAGCTGGAAGAAGCCTCACAATCCCAGGTACTAGTTCTTATGTGGGACTTCGGTTATCCAGACATTTGTTGGGAAAGCAACATGGTCAGGCACACGCACTCCAGATGGTTCCTGCAATATGTTGAAGATAACTTTCTGATGCAGGTGGTAGAGGAGCCAATGAGGAGTGGGCTGTTACTGGAGCTTGTTCTTACTAATAAGGATGGGAAGTGAAGGCTGGAAGCAGCTTGGGATGTAGCAATCACCAGATAGTGTAGTCCAAGATCCTGAGTGGAAGAAGTAAACTGAAAAGTAGAATTGCTACCGTGGACTTCAGGAGAGCCGACTTCAGCCTCTTCCAGGACCTTCTTGGAGCTATCCCATGGTCTAGGGTGTTAGAAGGTAAGGGGGCCTGTGAGAGCTGGGCAACATTGAAACAGCACTTTTTCCAAGCTCAGGATCAGTGCATCACTGTGAGTAAGAACTCAGGCAAGGGTGACAGGAGAACTGTGTGGATGAGCAAGGAGCTCATGCATAAACTCAAAGGGAAGAGGAAGGTCCATGAAATGTGGAAAAAGGGTATGACCACTACGGAAGAATATAGGACTGTTGTCAGGGCCTGCAGGGATGTGACAAGGAAGGCCAAAGGCAATCTGGAATTGGATCTGGCAAAGGAAATAAAGAATGGTAAGAAATATTTTTTTTTTTAAGTATGTCAATAGTAAAAGAAAGAAAGACTAGGGAAAATGTGGGCTTCCCACAAAATGAGGATTGTGTTCTGGTCATGGTTGACCAACCTGATAGTTCTCTATGATGTTATTACCAGCTGTCTGGATTGGAGAGGGCGGTGGATGTAGTCTACCTTGATTTCAGCAAGGCACTTGACACTGTCTCCCATAGCATCTTTATAACAAAGCTGAGGAAGTATGGAATAGATGAGTGGACAGTGAGATGGGTTGAGAACTGGCTGACTGACAGAGCTCAGAGCATTGTGATCGGTGGTGAAGAGTTGGAGACCTGTACTTAGCAGTGTTTCTTGAGGGTCAAGTTGCGGTTCTAGTCCGGTTCAACATCTTCATCAGTTACCTTGATGAGGGGATAGAGTCCACTCTCAGCAAGTTTGATGATGATACAAAGCTGGGAGGAATGGCTGACATGCCAGAAGGCTGTGCTGCCATTCAGTGAGACCTGAAGAGCTGTGCAGAGAGGAACCAGATGAGGTTTAACAAAAACAAGTGTAGAGTCCCACCTACCCTCCCACCTAGGGAGGAATAACCACACGCACCGGTACAGGTTGGGGGGTGACCTGCTGGAGAGGAACTCTGAGGGAAATGGGTGTCCTGGTGGATGACAGGTTGGCCATGAGCCAGCAGTGTGCCCTGGTGTCCAAGAAGGCCAATGGGATCCTGGGGTGGCCAGCAAATCGAAGGAGGTGATCTTCCCTCTCTACTCTGCCCTAGTGAGGCCTCACCTGGAGTACTGTGTCCAGTTCTGGATTCCCCAGTACAAAAAGAGTCCAGTGGAGGGCTACAAAGTTGATAAAGGGTATTTCCTCCCTTATGAGGAAAGCTGAATCTGTTCAGACTTTAGAAAAGAAGACTCAGAGGGAATCTGATCTATGTCTATAAATATCTAAGGTATGAGAGGCAAAGGGATGAGGCTGGGTTCTTCTCAGTGGTGCACAGTGAGAGGATGAGGGGAAATCACCACAAACTGAAGCATAGGAAATCCTGCACAAATGTGCATACGAGTGACAGAGCGCTGGCACAGGTTGCCCAGAGGGGTTGTGGAGTCTCCTTCACTGGTGATGTTCAAGACAAGCCTGAATGCCTACCTGTGCAACCTGGTCTAGGGAGCCTGTTATGGCAGAAGGATTGGACTGGATGATCTCTAGCGGTCCCTTCCAACCCCACGATTCTGTGAAGAGTCATCTATGCTTGTGCACTGCAGCTTGAAGTTCAGTATGATCTTTTCAACTGGCTGATATGAAATGCCATCACATCCATGTAATCTGTCATACTAAGTCTCATTAACAGATTCCAAGAAGGATCAGTCAAAACAGAATGAAAACTTCTGAATTCGACCTCAAAAAATACATTTCTCAAATACTTGGCTAATGGTAAGACTCTTGAAAATATCTGTTCAATTCACTTATAGGAATGGAATATATAATATCTGGTAACATAAATAATAAAGAAATTACCAAATTATACATTATGATGCTGAAAATCATATCCAATTCTTATTTATGTTAGGCTAATTATATTTTTCTGCAGGGATAAAGATTAAAATTCAGTAAATGTTGCAGTTAAGGTTTTCTTTCTTAGAAAGTGTCAAGTTAATCCCTTTGTAGGTTGAAGGAAGGGGAAATTTCGGTTCTTGTGCATTGGTCCAAACATCTCTGAGACTTCAAGGTTAATTATCAGTCTTCTGGCTTTTGGAGTGCCTAACTGTGTATCTTGGAACATTTTCCTAGGAGGACAGGTTGTGAGCTGGGGCTGTCCAGCCTGGAGAGAAGAAGGCTCTAGGGATACCTGAGAGTAGCTGTTCATTATCTAAAGGGGGCTATAAGGAAGAAGGGGACAGGCTCTTCAGCAGGGTCTGCTGTGATAGAATGGGGAAATGATTTCAAACTTGAAGTGTGAAGATTTAGGTTGGGTATAAGGTTTTTACAAATAGCCAATAAGGGTCCCTTCCAACTCAAGCAATTCAATTATTCTATGTTCTCAGTTTTACTACAAGCTGTCTTTTTTCAATTATCTGTTAAAATTTTTCAAAATGTATTTCACTTAAGAGGGAAAAAAAGAATAAGTCCAAAATAAAAAATTGAAGTGGAAATCTAATATAGCAAGGCAATTGATTAAGCAATTGACTAATCATTACAGCTGTTTAGAGTGAAAACATCTGTTTTTCTTGGATAGACCTTCTTTTATCTCTGTGGAATATAGACCAGTGTTTTTTGTTGCTGTTATTTGTGGAGAAAGAAAAAAATGCATTGTTTTCCCTCTGAGAAATTATTACTCCACATGTCAATGGGCATAACTAATGTAGATTTTTTATGAGAAAAATATATTCTACCTCTCCTATGAAGAATGACCTTCTAACTGCACCTCATCCTAAGACTGAACAGGCCTTTCCAAGAAATACTACACATGCACAAATGTTTTAAAGTAGTGCAAGAATTCTTATTCATCCTTTCATGAAACGTTATCTTATGCACTATGGGAAAGAAAGTTGCCAAATTTGAATGCAATCACAATCAGAATTTTCCACAGCACCTAACAGTATTTCTTGTTATCACTCACACACAATATTCAGTTTTTTTAGGAAAAAAATTCCCAAGGTCATAATGGCAGGCCTGTTAAAGTCATTTCCATCTTCCTCTGTGGCATAATCTGTCTTCTATAAATTATCTGGTAGTTTCCACATTTCCTGCTACTTTGTGGAATTAGACCATTAAATGTGTCCTTGTTCTTTTCTGCTTCTTTTCCTGTGACACTTTTTGCTTCTGTGGCTTTGGTTTTGTACTGAAGTTTTAATATTGCTGTGGATATTGGAAGTATTTTATGCCTTGTGGAACATGCGGAGGATGTGAAGCAGAAGCTCTGGGTAACAGAATAGCCAGCTACTCACATGGCTGCCTGCCTCTGCAGAGGGCTGAACATGGCTCCTCACACATCCCTTTGAGCCCCACACTTCAGGACTGATTCCCAAGAATTTCCCTTGAGGTCTTCTCAGGAACCACAGTGTCTTTCCTACTCCCCGACCCTTCTCCATCAGCTTCCCACTTTTCTGCCTGTAACCTGACATAACCCTGTCTCCACCCAGCTCCCCTCCTGGCAGCCAAGAAAATGCAAGGTTTACAAGGAATGCGAGTCTCCATCAGATTTCCCAAGTGACACTGCTATCTAAAGATCTCTCCTCAAGTAATATGTTTGATGATATAAAGAAGGAACGCTGCAGGCTAATAAGTCCCTGATGTATACTTACGGAAGAAAAAAAAAAGAAAAAAAGGTATTAAACTGAGCTGATTTCCTAGGTAGACTAGAGGTAGGATAATTGTGAAGGTTTTCTATGTCTTGGGAATTGAATAAGGTAGTGCAGAAGTAGTAATCTCCTGTTAAATGTGATTATAATCTGTTCTATTGACAAGTGCACTATTAAAAAATAGATCTTTTCAGTTTTCAGAACATCTAAGTTATGTAGCACTTCACTAAGACTTTACAGTTAGATACTCAGATATTACTGAAATAATAAATATTATGTATTGCCACATAGTTTTAATTGAGTGTACCTTATACTGCATATTCAGAATGTATCAGCTGAAGTCCTGTCATGTAAGTGTTGTGAGTCCTGGAATAGCAAGGTAAGAAGAAGACTCTAATTACTCATGAATGGCAAAAAGCTATGGCAACACTCAGGCTGTTTATTACTAAGCTGACAGAAGGTATAAATACTATGGTAGAAGTAAGTACACATAGCAGATGACAAAAATACTGAAATACAGTAGTGAAGGGGACTGCAGAGATCTTCATAAACCCCTATCAAAACTAGACAATCAACATCAGATGAAATGCAAGAGAACCATGTACAGTTTAAAGAGTGTTTATACTTCTGCTGGGTTCTAAATTAGCTGTTATTTCAGAAAAAAGTGTGGGCATTGCTTTAAGCAGCTCTGTGAAGATGTCTATTCATAGTACCCACTTGTGGTAACAAAGTGAATAAGAGCTCTGTCTGGACCAAATTTGCTGCTATGGATATTAGCCCAAAGAAGCTGTCTGAGACCAGTGAACTATGCAACCGCAGATATTGCTGACTGAACTGAAGCATTGTATCCCCTTCAGAAAGTTCTATAATAATGCTTTGGTATGTAAGGGACACCCTGTCTTTGACCCTATGTCATAAACTATGTCAGAATGTATTGCAATCAATTTTCTGGTGTTGGCAAAAGCTATCCCTGAACACTTTATTCCATAGCATCGTAACACTGGGAACAGATTGTCCCAAGCAAATCACAAGCTCTTTTATCAAGTTGTGTCCACAGGAAAGTTGCCTTTTAAGATGCTCATGTTTATAAAGGATTAATATCTTGATTGTCTAAGTCTGCATCCTAAACAACTGTGCTATAACAAGTAAAAGGAAAGGTGTGTGAATGAGATCAGATAGAAAGCCAAAAGGACTGGACTTTTTAAGCTACTGGTCAGGCTCTGGTGAGAGTACTGCTGCTGATGGAGGGAGAGCAAAGGGCAAGGCTGACATGGAGGGATATTTACACCTGATCAGATACAGGACTCTAGTACAGGCAGATCCAGTCTCGTTTTGTGAACACATCCTATAACAAACACTTCAGAATGGAGCATGGAAAAAAATGCTAACAAAACTGACTACGAACACAAGTGCTGGGCAGCTGCAGTTGCTGAAGCCATGGGAAACACAGCTTCTGCCAGAGCTCATCACAGGCAATTTTCACCAGGCCTCCACACACACCTCCATGGCCAGGGGACAGGCTTCCTGCCAATGTCAAATTCCCGTATTCTTCACATGCTAATTCTGATTCAGAAAAATCTTCAGCAATGGAATAAAAATGATGAAAATATATATATTTTTTTATCTGTGTGGTTCTTTTTTGGCCAACTTTACTAGAGCTCCTGAATAAGCTTTTTCCTTTAAATACGTCCTCAGGATACAGGCTGCCTTCAGCTTCTGCTGTCCATGCTGCTTGACAATTTTCCTTATGATTATTTTAGTCACAAAACACAGAGGGTAGGCATATAAAAAGCAAATGAATTAATTCATTCTGTGTTTCTTGAATAGGTTTTTCAGTACGGAATATTTTTTATAGAGTAGATTCCTTTCTAATGTAATTGCAGTAATATTTTTATAAGTAATGAAATATATCACCACAGAGAAAATAATAAATTCATTAGTTCAAAGCAAAAACAATTTTTAATATGTATAGAAAATAAATATGAACAAAAGAAATACATCATTGTATCACCAACATTTCCAACTGAATCATATCCAAAGTAAATCAAAACTCTTATTGAAATTGTTTCTAGTTATCATGATCTCACTAGGAAATGAAAGGATTTTCTTCAATAGCCTGTTGTAACTCAGTCATTATGCCATAGTGAAGTAATTTGCTGAAACAACCGCCTCAAGTGAGCAAACCTTTCCATCTGGCAGATCCCAAACAGACACAAACAAATTCATGTCAGTTTTCCTTATCAAAGCGTAAAATCATAATAAGCTCCTTCTGCTCTGATGGACAAAGTCTCTGAACTGCAGGAACAATTTCTATTTTGATGTTTTTTCTCTTACTCTCCCACCCACAGACACATCCCTGGTTGCAGAGGTGTTGCTGTCATGCTACTTTTGAGACTGGTTATAGGACAACTGGAAATGTATTTGCAATATAAGCCAAGGACCCAGACAAATAACAGTTGTTGGAACTTGTCAGGTAGAGAGATAGTTCTTGGGGATAATTTGTTTTCATGGCAGTTTTTTCTTTCTTTTTTTTTTTATTCCTCATTAATATGCTAAGAAAACTTCCACTATATCTAAGTGAAACCAAGGTACTGCTTACATGCACAAATTCCTAGCTATATGGACTACACTTTTTCTCAAAAGATTGGTAAAGGACTGGCATAACTTCTGCATTCTCAGAGAAATTTATAGAGCTCTAATCTCTTATTATGGACTGTAACCTGATTTATTTATTTATTTGTTTATTTACGGTCAGTTGTTTCTCCCTAAGCCTTACAGATATTAACAGTTCTATTTTCCATAAATATTCAGGCATAGATAGAAAAAAAATTCTTCATACTTATTTTAAACAACACATATTTTGTGAATCTCATGAGTGTGGGTGTAATAAATGAACCTTTATATTTCAAATGAGTATTCTAATACCTGAAAAGACTGCAAATATATTGCCCGGACAGGCAGAATACATATTCAAAAAGGCATTCTGTGTTGTTAGTTTTTCTTAATGGAAAAAATTAAAAACACGTATATGAAAATTAGGATGAATTCCTATTTCTCAGCCAAGAACCTGATGTATTTTGAGTGAAGTCGGTGGAAAATCTCCCATTGGCCTCCATAAAAATTACATCAAGCATCAAAAAGAATTTGGATCCATGAGTAGGTCTGAATCCAAATAATGCACTTAGGTCTCATTTCTGTTATAAGTGGTGCCATAATGCTAATACTAGGAAGTCTTAAACTTTTAAGAAGTTCATCTTTGCATTCGTATCTATTTTTGTGCACTTCAATTATCTGAGAAGGAAAGCTAGACCTACAGAAGTTTTTGTCTCAGTAACTAGGTGTATCAGTGTATTTAAAATGCTCTTATTCTTACTTGCAGCCTAGTGAATATAAGAAGATCCCCAGATGCTCCAGTGATGAAAACACAGGGACCATGAGGCAAAAAAGATCCAAGTACTTCAAGGAAAATCCAGCCTGAAATAATGTACTGTTCACTTTGTTCTGGAAACTTTCCTCTGTAGTCAACAGTTGACCATAATCCATGAATTTTGCCTGGCAGAGTACATGCAAACTCAGACATTTAATAAGTGACCCTGAACAAAGTTACTGTTCTGTCTGAAATTGCACAAATCCTTGTGCTGTAATATCATATCAGTCCTTGGGGAGAAGGGATACTATGAACTTGTAGAATAAAAATATTTAATGCTCTTGACTGCTGGGCATAGTATAAATTTAGTGCACAATATGGCAAGGTTGGTGTTGTCTGAAACTTGGTGTTGTCTGAAAGTATTTGTTGCCACTTGTGTCTCTTTTGCCCACATGTTGTGTATTGCTGGTAATGGGAAGAAGTGACCGTGAACAAATTTATCTGTCAATGGTGTTAGCCTGGTGCCAGCTGTAGTTAATGAGAAAGTTTATTTTGACTTCGAAAAGAAAAAGGACCATTGTCATATACAGGAAACAGAACACATCTTGTTGTCTTCCACTGTTCAGAGAGCTAGCAGAGCACTGAGGGGAGTGGTGAGCAATTGCTTGTACATCACCTGTTATTTACATTCGTATATATATGCATATATATTTGTCCTAATCATTGTCCTTTTCTGTATCTTAGTAAACAGTTTTATCTCAACCCACAAGTTCTATTTTGCTTTTTTCTGACTCCCTCCCTCTTCCTACTGGGCAGGAGGGGAGCAAGAGAAGGAGTGTGATGCTAAGCCACCTGCCAGGTCCAACCACGTGTGTACCTGCTTGTCAGGTTTGTTTCAATAAAAGTACTTATGTTCAGACTGAGCTGCTCTGTATACATTTCACTGGGTCTTATGTATATACAAAGAGCATTCTGCTTCCTCATTGGTAAATCATAGTGAGAAAAAATAAGTTTGCTTCATACATTTTATAAAGATCTTTGTGTAAACAGCAGACCTATAGGGCAAATCGAGATCACAATATGAAGGGAAAATGATCTGAGCAATAATAGTTTTGTGATTCTTAAGGGTGCTTATTTTAAATGGCAAATTGAATTTAAAAGCTCTTAGATTTAATTACTATTATACAAAGCACAATCATGGCATTGGACAATGCTCTCTGATAATATTTAATGTTCTGATTTACATTAGATGTAATGAATTTCAACCTCCACAATGACAATTTTGCTTTGAACTTTCCAAGTACTTGTATGGGGAAGTTTAAAGGAACTATTTTGTAGTGGATTTCTTGGGTAGGTGTAAAAAAAGCCTTTGACATGATCCCTCATCATGTCTGTCTCTCTAAATTGGAGAGGTATGGACTTGAAAGGACTGTACAAAGAGCTGGTTGGCTGGTAACAGCCAACGGTTGTTATCCATGGTTCTACCTCTGGGTGGAGGCTGGTCACAAATGGTGTCCCCCAAGGGTCAGCACTGGGTCTGGTGCTCTTCAGTGTCTTCATCAGTGACATCGGTGATGGAATCAAGTGCATCTTCAGCAAGTTTGCAGATGACACCAAGCAGAGTGGTGCAGCCAGTATATTGGAGGGAAGGGAAGCCATCCAGAGGGACCTGGACAAGCTGGAGAAGTGGGCTTGTGTGAACCCTACTGAAGCTCAACAATGTCAAGTGCAAGGTGTTGCACTTGGGCTGGGGCAATCCCAGGTATTTATACAGACTGGGGGCAGAACTCCTGGAGGGCAGCCCACAGGAGAAGGACTTGGGGGTCCTGGTAGATGAGATGAACATGAGCTAGCAGTGTGTGCTTGCAGCCCTGTGCACCAACTATACCTTGGGCTGCACTAAAAAGGGGGTGGCCAGCAGGGACAGGGAGAGGGAGGTGATTGTCCCCCTCTATTCAGCTCTTGTGACGCCCCATCTGGAGTACTGTGTCCAGACCTGCGGGCCACAGCACAAGACACAGAGCTCTTGAAATAGGTCCAGAGGAGGGCTACTAAGATGATCAGAGGGCTGGAGCATCTCTCCTATGAAGAAAGGTTGAGGGAACTGGGCTTGTTTAGTTTGGAGACGGGAATGCTCCTGGAAGACCTCATTGCAGCTTTCCAGCATTGAAAGGAGTGTATAAACAGGACGGGAAACAACTGTTTACATGGGTTGATAGTGACAGGACAAGGGGGAATGGTTTTAGACTAAGACAAGGGAGATTTAGGTAAGATGTTAGCAGGAATTTTTTCATTGAGAGGGTGGTGGTGCACTGGAACAAGTTGGTCAGAGAGGTTGTGGATACCCCACCCATGAAGGCATTCAAAGCAAGGCTAGATGTGGCTCTGGCCTAGTGTTTGGTGACCCTGCCCATGGCAGGGGATTGAAACTAGGTGATCTTAGAGGTCCTTTTCAACTCAGGCCATTCTATCATTCTATCATTCTGTGAAATGTTTCAACAGTAGCAATATTCTAGCTACTGCATGCATATCTGTATGCTTTTATGAATATGAGTTTGATTTCATATTTTTACAGTAGATAGCCTGGAGCTCCTATATTTTCTTTTGTGAGAAGAAGTTTATCATTAACCCCAGATGCTGGTAAGCAAGAGAGATTATAGTCTGCTAGTATTAATATCTTTCAAAAAGATGCCCACTTTGGGAAAAGGGTTGATTTCATTCAGCTCCAGCTAACAGTTACACTATCCTTCCTTTTCCTAATATGGTACAAGATTGTTTTGGATGAAGGTAAGTTTCAACAAAAGAGTAACATGCATAATACCTAGCTCTTACATGACTAACACGGTGGAACTTATTTCTGTGTTTCTAGCTTTATCAAAGTCAGATAGGTTGCTGGTCATTATTTATCAGAAGAGGGATGAGAATCTATATGACTTATTGCTTACTCTCTGATACATGCCCTCGATGACAGTCATACATAATGCTCACTTAAAGTAGGTGGGTCTGGTGGGAGAAATAGAAACGGTGAGCACAGGTCCATTTGTGTCTTGATTGGGTCTCCTTGACCCTTGGGGTGCCAGCTGCCAAACCTAACAGCAGCAGTGGCCAGGGATGAGCCCAGAGACTTCCAAACCTGCTTGCCAGAAAAGGGTAGCCTGTTCCTTTGTATGATTTTGAATATTTCATCCCTATTTTTCAGGATGGCCTTGAATCAGCTGTTTAAATCTCTAACCTTTGATTTTATCATCTCCAAAACTAGAAATAACTTATTTTCTGAGGCAAGCGGGTTATGATATATTTAAAATGCTTTATTTTTCCTAAGTATATCTATGCTTATGATATAGATTTTGAGAAGAACATTATACTCAAATGAAAATAAATAAATAAATAAAACCCACAGGGGAAAATCCATTGGGAAAAGTTTAAAATTCTACATTAAGTGATCCAAACTCACAACTGTGTTTTGTTTTTAATTTCTTTACTCTTCAATATCTATATCACAGTGTTAATTTTACTTTTATTTATTTATTCAACATCAAAAATGAGTTCAGAAATTCCATTTTGAATTCAGATTTGAGGCATCCCAAATTTCAAGGTAATACTACTCTAAGTCTCTTATAGAGTTTGCTTAATGATATAGAACAAAATTCAGACTTGGTTTTGATTTTTGACATGCCCATTCATTAGGTATCACTTTTGGTCCAGATCCTTTTCTTCTTAGAGCAGAACTATGAGGCTTGGGTTTCCAAGGTGCTAAATACTTAAGAGAACTTACTGTTTACAGTGTTATTTTTTTTTGATCCATAAGCAATTGTGCAATGAGAGAGAAGAAATCAATTCTACATTTTGCATTTATATGACATCCAGAAATATTTAGAAGATTCTGTGAAGGCATAGTTATGTTTTAATGAAAATGATTTTTATGCAATTCAGCCTTTAAATTCCAAACTTGCAGCTTTAAAAATTCCTCTGGAATTTTGGTTGCAATTGTACAGTTTCTCTGCTGTTCAGCATAGTGGGGTCAGAGTAGACACATCAGATAGTATGCAGGGCTAGGAGATGTACTATATTTTTCAGTAAAAATCCCTTATAATAGGATCTGTCAGTGATCACCAGGCTGCGAACTAAACCATCTAGAAGCCTGCTTTCCATTTCCCATGATATCTGAGATCACCTGCTGTAGCTCTCAGTCCTAAAAATGTGTAATCTAGTATGGTGCAGGGGTGCACATATATATAGAAAAAACTTGTTACATCTTTTTCTAGTGCCAAAAGATTAACCAGCTGATGTAGAGGTCAACAGTGGATATGTGGTAATCTATAAGTAATCTACAGAACTTTGAGATGTAACTTCAAGACCAAAAATTACTTGTCAAAGTGAGCAATTTTATTGGCTGTCAAAATATTTTGAAAAGGTAGAATAACAGATAAGGCTTGCTCTGTTACACAGTACTATTGATGGTCAGCTTTTTTTTAATTAGATTCTACAGTATTAATTTTCTCAAGAATAACACTAATTAATTATAAGAGCTTCAGTAAACCAAATCTGTTGGTTCTATATGCCTTGGGATAATCAAATTCTCAGGGGGTAGTGAGGTGTTTTGCTTCTGCTTCATAATTATCTAGAATTGTGATTATTTTATCATATAACTGCACCTCCTGCTAGGTTGTACTGCTTAATTAATGCATCTTTTCTAAAGAACTTGCCAGCCCATGAGAAGGTTGTAGCCAAATCTTAAGTTTTTACTGCTGAAATAATTTAACATGGAGAAAAGGGTTGATTTTCTACTCCTGAAATAAAACAGAGAAAATTGATTTTCCTCTCTCTCTGCTGAGCTGCTCTTCATCATACTTGAAAAATCCTGGCTGTCTGGGGAAGTCCCCAGAGACTGGAGAAAGGGAAATATTTATCCCATTTTTAAGAAGGGAGGAAAAAAGACCTGGGGAACTACAGGCCAGTGAGCCTCAGCTCTGTGCCTGGGAAATCATGGAGCAGATCCTCCTAGAAACTATGCTAAGGCACATACGAGACAAAGAGGTGATGAGAGACAGCCAGCATGGCTTCATCAAGGGCAGATCTTGCCTGACCAATCTGGTGGCCTTCTATGATGGAGTGATGGCTTTGGTGGATGGGGGAGGGGCAATGGATGTCATCTACCTGGGATGGACTGCTTGATGGATTAGGAATTGTCTGGCTGGATGGAGCCAAAGGGTTGTGATTAATGATTGTGTGTCAGGGTGGAAGTTGGTCACAAGCGAGGTCCCTCAGGGGTCGGTCTTGGGGCTGGTGGTCTTCAACATCTTCATCAGTGATATAGGTGATGGCATCGAATGCACCCTCAGCAAGTTTGTGGATGATACCAAGCTGAGTCATGCAGTCGATACATTAGAAGGAAGGGAGAGCCTTCCAGAGAGACCTGGACAGGATGGCGAAGTGGGCCCATGAAAACCTAATGAGGTTAAATAAGGCCAAGTGCAGGGTACTGCACTTGGGTCGGGGCAACCCCAGGTATTTATGCAAACTGGGGGAAGATCTTGAGAACAGCCCAGAGAAGAAGGACGTGGGAAGTCCTGGTGGACAAGAAGCTGGACATGAGCTGGCAGTGTGCGCTTGCAGCCCAGAATGCCAACTGTGTTGTGAGCTGCGTTAAAAAAGGGGTCACCAGCAGGGAGAAGGAAGTGATTATCTCCCTCTATTCAGCTCCTGTGAGGCCCCATCTGAAGTATTGCGTCCAGGTCTGGGGGCCCCAGTACCACAAGGGTGTGGAGCTCTTGGAGAGGGTCCAGAGGTGGGCCACTAAGATGATCAGAGGGCTGGAGAACCTCTCCTGTGTCGAAAGGTTGAGGGAATTGGGCTTGTTCAGCTTAGAGAAGAGAAGGGTCCAGGGAGACGTCATTGTGGTCTTCCAGTACTTGAAGGGAGTGCATAAAGAGGAGGGGAAATGACTATTTATGAGGATGGATAGTGATAGGAGAAAGGGGAATGGTTTTAAACTGAGACAGGGGAGGTTTAAGTTAGAGATTAGGAGGAAGTTTTTCACACAGGGGGTGGTGGCACACTGGAACAGGTTGCCCAGGGAGGTCTTGGATGCCCCATCCCTGGAGGCATTCAAGGCAAGGCTGGATGTGGCACTGGGCAGCCTGCTCTAGTGGTTGGCGGCCCTGCACATGGCGGGGCGGTTGAAACTAGATGATCATTATGGTCCCTTTCAACCCAGGCCATCCTATGATTCTTTCTGCCTTATGTTTCTTGCTGTACAGTTTCAATCATTGATTACAGGAATGTAAAAGGCAGCATTTTTATTTTGCTGTATTTAACGCCTACCATGATATGGCAAGACAGAAAAATTGAGTTCTCAGCCCTTGCATAGAAAAAGGCATGAAAATGTAAGAGTTTGCAGTTTTAGTCTTCAAAGACTAAATCTGGGGAAAGAAGTGAGAGTATCACAGTTGATTTTCTGTGTCAGGTCTATCTTTGCTAGCTCTTGGAAACTGCTAGTCAGAGCGCTGTGTAGGATTTTGGCCTTAGGGTGCCAACTGGGACCTCCATACATGTCCACAACACATCACCCTATTGACCTGCTCTTGGTTTGAGATGCTAACCTGGAAGGAGGCTAGATGTTCCACAGCAGTACTTCCTATTAGTTCACTCAGTAGGTTTTGCATTAGTAAAGCCAATCTCCACTATCTGAAATGCCAGGTTGTTAGCTGATTGACTCCCACTTCTCAAAGGATTAACTCAATACATGTTGCTACCATGGGATTCTGCACAGCCAGTGAGGCTTCACAAACTCTGATCATTGCTTGCTTGATGTTCTTGAGCAAGACGAGTATGGTGCAAAGACAAAAGCAAACCTGTGAGAAGTAAATTTCCATGATATCCTGCACTGATGCGACAACAATAAATTTAGAGTTTTCGCACTTCTGAAAATGAAATGTTTTGACCTGCTGTTAGATTGATTGAAGGCTTCTTTGAACGAACTTCAATTTATAAGCATTATATTGCAAAAGCACCGATATCATCAGTGATAGCTGCACCCGTTGAAATAGAAATCCCCTACATCAAGCACATTTTGAAAATAATGTTACCACCTAAAAGCTTCTCCCCTGCAGAAAATGGATTGTACAATAGCTTATCAGTCGAAGAAGAGTGCACAGGAGAAAAAGGGAGAAATAAAAATAATAAAACCCACTCCTGTGTGGAACATTAGAAGTGTGGCAATAACAAAGACTTTCCATTCCTCACAGAATTAGTGTTGGCAGAGGCAGTGTGCAGGGCTGTGGGTGTACTCAGCTGTGCAGAGCTGATTATGGAAGATGAAAGAGTCTGGCAATTTATTTCATCTCATGCTGAAGCACTGCTGACAACTGGAAGCGAGGACAGAAGTATTCATTTGTTCAACTTGTGTTTTAGAAAGCATGCTTCAAATGATACCACAGAGAAAGTGAAGGGAAATTCTGTGGTGTAATAAAGTATCTATTTTTTATTTCACTGATGCTGAGGTATAAGTTTTCATCTGCTGGGGATTTTTTTGATGGAGAGCTGATATTTGAAATGCCTGTGACACCAGGTTACCAGTGAAAAAGTAGGTGGTGCTGGTGTAAATTAATACATGTAATCGCTTCCTATATACAGATGCAAGCTTACTAATGGGGAAGCTATAGACAGATATGACCACATGTTTATTTACAAGAAAAATAAATATACGTAATGCTCTTCTTTTCATTTCATTGTATTGTGGCCCCAGGAGCTTCATAATCTCTGTCAGTGCTGACATGTTTGAAACAGCGTATTTAACTGAAGCCTTAGTATTTACTCAGCAGTCATAATGACGTATAATTCATGGCAAATTGGACAGTAAATATTTTCCTCTTAATGCACTTTTCCTGCAGCCCTTAAAGAGCTTATATGTGCATGTGAACCCTCTAAGAAACCTGTAGGGTATAAAGGCTCATTTTGGAGAAGTCAGCCTTGCTTTCCATGTCCATGCACAAGACAGGGTAACAAGAACTAGTGACCTTGAACTGCATGTGGAAAAAGTCACATTAAACATTAGGAAAACTTCCAAAGGACAGCAGAGCACAGGAAAAAGTGCCTAGAAGCCCCCTCACTGGAGGTCTTTAGGAACAAGTCAGACTAACATCTGTCAAGACTGACAATAGTATAATTGTTCCTGCCTTCAGGCACCAGGAAAACTAAATGATGTCTTGAGGTTCCCGTAGTTCTTTTTATATGTTAGTCATTTTCAAGAACTTCATCTTATTTTTAAATTCTGGTTAAACTAGAATGTTACTTCCCTCAGTTCGAAAACAAATTTACAAGTAAAAGCAGCCTTGAAAGTCAGAAAAATGTTCACTGATATACTTGTTACAGTGGAATGTTGCTAAAACTGAATGAGCATACTGAGCGTATCCTAAATGCTACCGGTGGAGTCTCAGAGAACTAAATACTAGTCCCCTAAGAATGTGTGATCTGAAACCCCCCGAAAAAGGCATCCCTCCTAAGATGTGGCACATTAAGCTATTATAACACACATAAACACCAAATTATTTCCTTTAAACTCCAGACTTCCCTGTCTTTATTTTTGTAACTAAAGAATATTGGCTCAGAAGCACAGACAAACTATTAACCCAAAGTGTAAGCTCTATAAATAAATAAATATATATATATACAATATTATATATATTAATATTATAATTTTATATTAATATATTAATTATTATATATTATATTATATTATATTATATATTAATATTAATATATAATATTATACATTATAATTATTAATTAATATTAATATTATATATATAATATATATATATACTTTTTGTCTAGGATGAAGATAGAAAAATATAGCTTTGAAGTTATATGGAACAAAATAATAATGACTTTTCTCATGAAATCAAAATTTATTCAGATTATTATTATATTAAAAGGTACATTCTACTGAAGAAGATTAACATTTTTATAAAGTACTGACAATGTCATTTTATAGCATTTAAAGTTTTTATTCTTCCCATGTTTTCTTAGTCAAGACTATGCAAAAAGACTTTTTTTTTTTTTAATGTAACTCCTTCCTTTATGCCTTTCATGCAGGTTTTCCATTATGTATAAACTTCATTCTCTGGTTCTTATTACTCCACTTTTTATTTTCTGGGATGACAACTATTTCTGGAACATCTTCCCCTGCACAAAAAGTGCTGTCACTTTAGTCACAGAGCATGCAGTAACAGCTTCTGAGGGTGGATTCTCAGCCTTGCATGACTAGAAAGAAAAAAATATAGTAGTAGTATTTCTCACAGCAAGTTGACAGGTAAACAAAAATTAGGCATTTAGTATTTCATCATACACTAGTCAGTCTTATGTAGGAAACACCCAGATATTCTCAGCTGCTGTTTTCAGAACCTTCTGTACATCATGCAGTGGTGTAGCAGAAAAAAACACTGGGGAAATCTGATTAGGAAACTTATTACTAACTGATCAAAATCGATTCTACTTTGTAAAGCATGGAACATCAGAACAAATAGAGGCATGGCCTAAGAGGACTATCTATATGTCTGTCAGACTGTCTGTCTGTCTGTCCGTCCATCCATCCATCCATCCATCCATCCATCCATCCATCCATCCATCCATCCATCCATCCATCCATCCATCCATCCATCCATCCATCTATCTATCTATCTATCTATCTATCTATCTATCTATCTATCTATCTATCTATCTATCTATCTATTTATAGAACAAGCTATTTGTGTGAATTTTAACACTGTAAAATTTGTTACTGTGATGCTGTGTCCTTCCAAACCAGAGCACCTTGTTCTCCCAAATCTCTTCTGAAAGTAACACCTAGGCAAACTGAAAATTAAAGCACATCTTCTGTCTTTCCTCTGCCTCTTTAACAAAGAGGAATGGATTTACCAATACAAAATGTGAAGGAGAGGTGACCTACATATCATTAACAAACACAGAGGCTTAGAGTGCACAAGCTCTGCTGTTCATCTGACCACTCAGGCTTCATGAAACCCTGTAATAAAGCATCCTGATTGCGCCCCAGAACATTGCAACTCCCTGTAAAATATTTTCTCCATTTTGTTTTTGTAATTCTTCATTGAAATGGAGAGAACTTAACTAGCTACATGCTCTCTCTGCTTCAGAATGTTGCCTTGTACACTACTCTGCAGCTGATCTACACACTGGGGAGATGTGTTCTTTTTATGTAGGTTGATACCTACATGTGAATTTGCTGATGTCTCCACTGTGTTAAGCCATCAGTAACTACCTCAGTGTCCTATAGAAGAATTTACATGATGATGTCTCCTACTGCTTGCTTCTAGGTTAATCAATTTCACTTCTAACTAAATATTTGAGAAACAGGACTGTAGAATATGGAACCTTGGCAAATGAATAGTGAGAGCAGTGAAAATAGATTGTGATGTCACAATAGATTGTGAATCTGGATTATAATAAACCATATGTAGATACAGAACAATTGACACATTTTGTTTGTACCTGATGTATCTGGTCTGATGTGGAAGGTGATAGTTTTGCTATCACTTGCCTTGTTTCCATCACATTATAAAATACATTATTAAAAAAAAAAAAAGCCAAGATGCTAAAATATAATTTACACCTAAATAATATTCAGTTTTAATGATTGTTTCATAAAGAAATGTAATTGGGATTGCTTTTAGAATATTTCTATATTTATGTCAAACAATAATGTACCATTAGTAAATGGTTTTGAAGAATATCAGTTTTTCAGTTACAAAATTATTTTTAAAACATTATTTTTGAAAGATTCCTCTTCTTAAATAAGAAAACAAGCTGTATATATTGCACTTACCTACTGACAACAGCTACTGAGATCATCTTCTCTTTTGCAGAAGATCAAGCTATATAGTAGGTAGTATCAATGTGAGTCACAGTGGACAAATACTCATGTTTCAGAACACTAGCACCACTGCTGAAGCAGTGTGGTGCTCTCTATGATAGGAGATGGGATCTTTCATCAGAAAAACAGAAAACAAAATGATCAGAAAGCTATTCTTCTTCTATATGCAATTATACTTCATCCAGTTAGAACCATGTTTGCAGGAATTTATTGGGAATTTTTGCTGTCAAGATGATCAAATGAAAGCAAAAACCTAAACTACCAAGAGCTGGGGAAAGATTCTTTAATCTCTATGTGCAGCAACTAATCCTCAACCTGCAAGAGGGTGTGATAAGAAAGCAGTAAGGAGATTTTGTCCTTGCCCTCGCTCCTACTGCCTAATTTTTGCTATCACATTTGGAAGTTGTTGACCTATGTAGTAGAGAAGAGAATAACAGACTTGAAAACTCAGTGTTCAATGCATATCATACAGAATAAAAGATCATGCTTGATTTTATCTGTGAATTATGTATTTTGAATGAACTATAGGGAAAAAAACTATAGTGGCAGTTATTTTCAGCACTTTTAAGACAACCTTATCAAAGAAAGAAGAAGATAACCAAGTCTGTGAGTTGAAGAGAAGGGTTGTTTGAAAGACAGTCATAGACAATCTTCCTGGTTGGAGGGTATCAGGCACCTGTGCAGTCTGTGAAAAGATTTGGATGTGTAGATAAGAGAAGATGTACAACAAAATAATACATGAGATGGAGGTGATCAAATAATAAAATAGCAACTCCATTAATATTGAATCTTTTCTTTAGTTTGAAATCCTGAGCCTGCTTCTGAAAGACTCCAGACTGACAAGTCTGAATGATATCTTTGTTAGAGATTCATTTAGAAAGCAAACATAACACGCTGCAAAGTAGCTAGAAAATGCTCCAGCCTCTCAAAGCACATAGGAAACATGAAAAGGAGAAAAAAGCCCTATTTTATTCATTATGGCATTGACCTTGAAAGGAAAAGGTGCCCTGAACAAATCATGGAGTGGTATTCATATAGTGGAACCATTTCTCAGTGTAGCAGTAAATGACTAAATGTGTTTGTGCCATCACCAGCCATTATAATTCCCAATCAGTCTATGTCTCTAGGTTTGAACCTAATATGCTTTGTTTTATTTCCACTGTAATAGCTATTTGAGTCATATGTTAGCTTAATGAATGTACAATGGAAGTGCAGAAGCATGAGATGAGTGCAATTTATTGGTACATTTTATCTCCCTACTTAAAAATCTTACTCTATATTTTCTGAAGAAGGGTTCTGTCAAAAACTATGGTACTGTTCAAGTTATTACCTGCAATAATGCAAGCATGCTGAGGCCTCAACATGCTTAGATAGCAAAGAACGCTAGGACCATTGATATACAACACCGAGGGAAAAAAACACAATCATCAAACTCTGCAGTTCAGACTGTGTTCCCCAAACCACTAGGTAACATTGACTTGAAACACTATTAAAAAAAAAAAAATTTGTTTCAAGATAAACTGATGATAGTTTGGGTATTTCAACAAATGTCTGAATTATACATAGTAAGTTTTTGCCCTTCCAGTCCGTTTCAATTCAGTTACAGGAATGCAACACTGGAAACCAGAGCAAATTTTTTTGCTTAAGGAATACAGTTTGTTATAGGTAAGAAATAGAGTACTGGCCGGTTAATGTGAAAAACTGTGTGGCAGAGAAAGGTCTGTGCTCTTTTAAGTAGGGAATTATCCACAAAATTTAAAAATGTCAAAGGAAAAGAGGCACTGTCAGATTTCTTAGGGTCTGGTCCTGCCACAAGCCAAGTAGTTTCATGAGGAGATTATGTCTGGCAGTATTTTCTGTGCAGATGTGAGATATCTTCCAGGATTTAGCTCTTCAACACTCCCACAGATTAGTAAATCATAAAAGAACAAGGAACAGGCTAGTGGATAGAATTCTATGTAAGGATTCAGCTTCATCTGAAACTTCGGCCTAATTCCTAGTCCTGTTAAAGACAGCCTTGTAAAAATCCTTAAATTATTTGTCGACTCATGTTTTGTTTTGTCTTTTTATTTTGTCTGTTTTTTTTTTTTTCTTATAAAAGCATCATCCCTGAAGCATCAAATTCTGTTAACTCCTAGAAAGGGAATGCCTTGTGTTTTATGGTGTCAGGTCTGATGGAAGTCCTTGATAAGTGATAAGACCTTGATAAAATAGTTAGCCAAGCTGATCCATCCTTTTAACTATCTGCCCATGGACATTAATCTAAAGTCTACAAGCCGCCCTCTACATTGTGGTATACAAGTACTCTGAATGGGGGTGCTACTGGGTCCTAACACATTCTCATTCATACCATGAAGCTGTCATGAGGCTCTCACTCATCTTTTTAAGCCATGGGAAATAGCACCATACCAAGCAACTCCCAGCCATTTCTGTGGAACTAGGCTGCCCTGTGGACCACTCTAGGAGGCACCTTGCATCTTCTCCTCCAGGTGCTGTAGAGCTCAGAGGCACAGGTACTGTTGGTGCTGTGCTGCCTGGGCCTGACATCTAGCAGCAGTCCTTAACTAGACTTCACTGACTAGATAGATGTAGTCTTTATAGCATATATTGCTAGTTTGAAGTGTAATACTGTGCTTTCATGACTCTTTCGGAGACACAGATTCATAAAACTATTTATTCAATAATTGAGTCTGGATGATCTGAAACCTCCTAACCAAAGTGGCACTGGGCAGTTTTATGTGATATTACAGACAGGAATTAGAACTTACAGGATTCTTCTCTGGCTGCCTAACCTTCTTCTCTGATTCTTTCCCAGAACTACTGGTCTTATTTCCAGCTACCAAGACACTCTTGTACAGCTGCAAGGAAGAAGGAAAATGTATTTACTTCATTCACGTAATTAAGGAAAATGTGTTTATTTCATTCACGTAATTAAGGTGATCTGCTAAATTCCTTGAGCCAGACTAATGTGAATGACTCTAAATGGGAAGCTGGAGGGAAGGAACCCATGAAGAGAATCTGATCCTTGTTAGTATTACTGACACGCAGTAGCAGTTCCCTTACGATATAATTCTGAAATACTCAAAGTGACTCCAAATCATTTAGAAGTACTTGAAAAGGAGTGCCAGATATCCAATTACTTTCTATACATTAGCCTCCATATCACCCCAAATGGCTAATTTACATGCCACAATAAAGACTGAGAGAAAAAAAGTTTAATGTCAGCTTTTATATTCCCTTTCTTTTACTAGCATTTCAGACTTTTTTTATTCAGTGTGGGCTGATGTAGCTGCCTGCTTATGTCTTACTCTTTTATTGTGCTTTGTCCTCATACAAATAATCATGAAAGCACATCAAATAATAACAGCAGGGGAATTACAATACTGCCAAAAGGTTTCCATCAAGCAGCTAGAGCGTAGTCATCATTATTATCATTTTGAGATGTAGAATGTAGTTAAACTGGCTAGCTCAGCTCCTCTGAAATCCCTGAAGCTTTTCCGCTAGGAGTAAAGAAGGATAAATAAGGATCATTAAATTACAACAAAAATAAACAAAGAAATAAAAGTCTATCTATCTATCTATCTATCTATCTATCTGTCTGTCTGTCTGTCTGTCTGTCTGTCTGTCTATCTATCTATCTATCCATCCATCCATCCATCCATCCATCCATCTATCTATCTGTCTGTCTGTCTGTCTGTCTGTCTGTGTATCTATCTATCTATCTATCTATCTATCTATCTATCTATCTATCTATCTATCTATCTATCTATCTATCTATCTATATGTATCCATCACTGTTCCTGCATGCATACATGCATACATGAATGTGTTGAACAGCCATGAAACAATTTTTTTAGTGGTATAAATATTTCAGTGATTTTTTTCTTCCTCTTCTAGGAAAAAATGTGGAATGTAACAGGAAAGGGACATGTACCTCAGCCTTTCCCCTTAATTTTTGTGACTTCTGTTAATACTGTTCATTGTACAAACATTGTAATTTAACAGAGGATGTTAAGCGTTGCAGAAGATACTTGCAGTTAGCTGAATTAGTGCAGTACACTGTCTTCCTGCATTATGCCTTGTTGCGGCCATTTCTAAAGTGCAGTTATATGAATCTACTTCACAGAAATGCAGTGAGATTGAAAATAAAATTTTGACTCACTCTAAAGAAGGGAAATTACCTGGAGGTGCCAAGTGTTATGCCAGAGCTGATGTTATTACTATTTGCCTTCGGCCCCTGATTCCTAATGTTATTTGTAGAGACAGCTGCACTTGTCAATCTCTTCCAGAAGAGTAATTTCATGTTCTTTATTTCTGTTTTGAGGAAACTTGATCTCCAGCTCTTGTTTTCCAATAATCATTCCTTTTCATTGTCTTTTATTTATTTTTACTTAAGTTTCTGCTTGTTGGTCACAACTATTGTTTTATTTTATTTTATTTTATTTTATTTTATTTTATTTTATTTTATTTTATTTTATTTTATTTTATTTTATTTTATTTTATTTTTCAATCTCCTTTTTCTGACTACCCTGATTACTTTCTCCAAAACTCTGCTCACATTTCAGGAAACATTTTGTATCTAAGGGTATTCCACTTCTCCAGGTCTCTGACCTTCCAACAGCAGTCTTGCAGTCTTACATCTGGCTGATTTCCTCAAGTTCTCCACACTTCTGATTCTACACAGATGGGAATTGTGTGCTGGGGAAATGGAAGCTTTGTGCAATATGCCAGACGCATTTTAAAAATACCTAAGGTAGATAGCATTTACACTAAGGCACTGTGAAAATGCCCACAGTTCAGATGTAGCGAGTCTAAAACTGTTATTTGTTCTCCAGTAAAGACTTGCTACTTATATATTAGCAGAGCTGCAGATATCGGGACATACATATATATATTTATATTCCTTCCAAGTCCTATATAATGTGTTTAGTGATTGAAACATAGAATGGGAAGAAATTTGTAGTAGGAGGATAAGCCTGTGCTGCCTATGCTTCACTGTAATACATCTGACATAGTTGTTTTCATCTCTTAGAAGATGTTTGGTGAGCTGTATATTTAAAAAAATGTACCATAAAATGTTTTCTGTGAAATATTTTATAAGGCATTAAACAGCCATGATAAGTGAGTGAGCACAAGCACAGTGACTCATTCTTAATTTATGTTTTATTTACACAACTGAATGTTTATAAAGTGTTGTATTTGCAAATGTACATTGTAATAGCACTTCTCTAGCAGAACTCAGCTGCTTCAGTAAAAAGTTTTTTCTGAAGTTGGAGTCGCAGTAATATGCAACTTGGTTGTTCCTTGATCTGAGTCACAGCTCTGAAATCACAATAAATGACACAAGTGTTGGGAGATAAATAATTTGTGACTGCATCTAGATTGCATAGCACTTAATATATTGTCACAGACATCTAAAAGTGAAGAGGAAGAAAATAAAGGAAAACTACTTTAATTTTGTAACTCTTCCAATCCCTACTTGACTGAGTTACACTAATCCCTGTGGTGTACTTACTGACCAGAAAAAGTCATTTTCCAGAGAAATGTCAAGGTCATATTCTTCTGTTGACCATGATAGGTGCTCATTATTTTTTATTATTTTTTTTATTATTTCCCTTTTCTTTGTCAGGCACAGGAAGAGTTTGTTCCAATCATCTCCAAGCATTTAAGGTTCATTGAGACATTGAGGTTAGGACCAAAATTGCCCTTAAATAGTACCTTGTTTAGGAAAGAATAAATATGCAGGTATACTGTTATCCAGAACTACACCATGTTGTTTAGTGCTTTGGAGGTGACCAACACATTGCTCTGACACTGAGGGTATCCCAGGGTAAGTGATGTTCCTTTGGTGTCTCAGACAGGTGTTTATGGTTAAGCTGTGAGAGTCACCACCTCATGTATCCTCTCCTTCCTTTCCTGGAAAGATCAGGTATCCTTTTGTTCATTTGAATATAAGTAAAACCAGCTCTGTTTCTGCAATACAGATTAACATTTTTAAACCTTGATTCTAAGAAGTATAAACACCAGATCAATGGAGCTATTGCTTTAGAAATAAGTCCTTCTTATTTTTTGATATCCCATCAATAACATTCTGAATCACTCTATTTACAAAATATTTCCTGTTACCCACTGAAAAAAAATGATGTCTCTTTTAGAATACTTACAGGTTGAGCTTTGCAGACACCATTAAATGTCAAAAGCAGTTTCCAAGATCTGTGTGCCTGTCTTCAAGCCTTCAGTTCACAGTGTGTTGTCCCTAGATCTTCAGATTTGAGAGATACACCAAAAAAATAAAGGAAAAGGATTATCCTAATTTGAAATAGGTCAGAGTAAGGGTGAAATCCTAAGACTGATTATTTTAACTCTCTAGTGCACCCAACAAAGTTCGGGAGGGTTGAGAATTTAATGCAGGAAAAAAATGGGCTGAAATACAGAAAAGATTAAGTGAGTGAACTGCACAGTCTTGACCCCTGTATAAAATAAAAACGTTCTCTAGGTAAAGTTAAGACTGCTTCTACATGTACATGTGCAGATTGACTGCAGAAATATACAGCAGTCTAATTTTGGTCCACTCTGACTTTTCTACTGCTTGATTAAAAGACTAGACATTTCCCCTTGAGATTCAGTCCTCCGCCTAATGTGCTGTAATTGCTACAGAGTGCTTGGTACAGCAGCAATGAGCACTATTCTATAATAAATTTAGGTCACTGCAGAGTTCATCATGTAGTCCATGGCAACAGAAGATAAAGCACTGGTTAGTTCATCTCCAGCTCTTAGCTGCAGTGTTAGTGTTTCTCCTGTTTAATGATATTAATAGAGCTAAATGTAGGCAAATTGTCTGAGTCCCAAGGTCTCTTCCTTCCTACTGTGTATGTAATATTTCAGATAGAGGAAACATAATGAAGCATTATAACAGAAATGTGAACCAGAAGAGTTCTTAGCCAAGAAATCACATTTTACCTTTGAGCATTTCTTTCTTATTACTTCAGATCAATTTTTGAAATCATTTTGTTTTTACAAGCCCTTACTCTCATTTCTTATTTCTCTGGTGAAAAACAGAAGTTGTGCAAGGATTTCAGAAATGCTGATTGTATTTGCTAGGTATTTGGAATGAGTGAGAGGAGCACTTTAATATGAGAAGAGTTTTTTTCTGTCTGTTTACTTACTTGTTCTTGTGCTTGACAATATTTTATTCATTGAGCTTATTTGAAAAGTAACCATTCAGATTAAATCCTAGCTGCAGGCCATTTTTTCACTTCAAGGTATTTTAACCCTTATAGCTTTACCATATGATGGACTAAAACACTAATAAAATTTATTTCTGCTCTCAGAATGAAGAGGAATGAAGTATTTTAACCTGGCTTGCATAAAACTCCACACAACAAGCTGTCTTTTCATTTAGTAGTGTTGTTGCTGATGATGATTATTGATTGTCAGGTCTCCTGTGAAAAGGCAGATTCTAAGCATTGAATCATAACCATAAAGAAGTGAGATTAAAAAAAAAAAAGTATGCGCATGGGATATGATCTGAGCTTAGCTTTAACATGTTTGTATTTAGAAGTGGGAACAATGAATTGTAGTGGAAAGCTAGACATATTTTTTTAGCTTTGATGAGCTTAGGCTTAAGTATCTCAAATATTTTTGAAGGATTTAGTAATGATTGAAAGCCGTGTCATAAATCTCTTGCAGTTGTAGATGTCAAGAATGGTGACATAAAGAACATTTTATGAAATCTTAAAAGAATTTGAAAAGGATAAAGAGGAGCTTAAATTATTTCTACAAAAAAAAAAAAATAAAATAAAAAAGGGTATTGTGTTGCACCAGCCAGCCTTTATCTGTGGCAAATAAAAGTGTAGTGAGTTTGCATGGCTAGGGTGAATGTTTTGGAGGGCACATATGAAAGCTAATAGTTTCTTACCTGTATCCTCTAAGTTCATGAGCATTCATAGTAACATCTGGAATTTCATTTCATCGTAAATTTTTTCCCATGCATGTTTCCTATCATTATTGTTTTTGATTATTGAATTGATTTTTGTTTGTATATCTATGCAGACACTTCAATGATAATGTTCAAACTATTGTGCGTGTGTTGTTATATATGAAAAGCAGCTGACTTGATTAAGATTTTCCCTGCAGATTTTTTTGAATCTTCATTAGATTTCAGGTCATTTTTTGTTTTGTTTTGTTTTGCTTTGGTTATGACTGAGTATGTATGTGTTCTAATATTCATTGTATGGGGGCTGCTTTGAAAGCAATGGCTCCTGTTTTACTATATTGGCACATGAGGTGGATGCTGGCATGTCAGTAGAGATGGAACCTTCCTGTTAATATTCTGTTGCATGTTGCTGCCTGCAGCAGAGGAGTACTCTGACAAACTGGTGTCTGACATGGGAGCCCCGATGAAGCAAAGGTGTGAATTCCTTTGTGCAAACATGAAAGGCAAGCCACATTTCAGACAATGCACTGATGTTACATCTCCAATTGAAGAGCATCTCGATCAGCTCATCCACATGTTTTGGCAGATTATGACCACGAAGTTGTGTATGAAGCTGAATATTGATGTCAATACCTTGGAAATGGTGGTGAAAATGTTGGAATATCACAAAGTTTGTGCCAAGCGATTTCCATGAGTGCTCACACAGGAACAGAAAGAGCACCATCTGCAAGTTAGTCAGAACTTATGGAACACAAGGACAGTTTTCAGAACAAATATGCTGTGTGCAAGCGTAATGGGAAAGCCAGTAATTAGTTGTCTTGTTTAAGGTGGTCCTGTGTCCCAATCCCCATGACCAAAATGCTCCATGACCACCATGCAAAGTGAGACCCATGGCCGGTATGGAATGCCCACAGTGCATGATACTGGAAACTCACCAGCTCCAGCTGCTCCAGGCTCAATTGGAAGGGATCACTGTATGGCATAAAAGTCATTGCCAACACTACAGCCAAAGGCACTTGCCCTGCCACATCCTCAGCCACCCTGGAAGTGGAAGGATTACAGCCCTTCTGGAATTGCAGAATCCACAGTGGTGATTTGCTTATCTTTGCTTTCCTTTAATTTTTAATCTACCTCTTTTCTTCTCTTTTGCTTTTCCTCTCTCATTTGTCCTTCTTTTAATATGTAAAAGCACATTCTTGCCTGAACAACAACTTGCCTCCATTCTGAGCCTTGATTTGGAGGGACTGGGATTAACAGATTAGCTTGCAATGCATATGAATTCTCCATCAGAGAAAAATTCAAGTCATAGTTTTCAGATGGTAAAGTGATGTGCACAAGAAAGGGATTATCTTTCCAGACAAACTGACAGCTACATCACGATTGACTGTGCTAAGGTTCAAAATTTCAGAGTCAGGACAGAGAAGAAGACAGTCTAACTCTTGAAATATGATAACACCAGGTTCCAAACCAGCCACCAGACCATGGAGCATATTGCCAGCCTTGACTAGACCATTCTACCACATCCACAGATAGTCCAGATTTGATCGCTCTTGGTTTTCATCTGCCTGGGTTCAAGAACTGATAGCTTGGACAACATTTTTGTAGCAAAAATGCCATTATAGCAGCTGTGACATAATGGGTCACCTCTACTGGTGTGGATTTATATGAGCTCAGCATGCAGACTCTTCTTCGTCACTGATGAAAATGTACAGCTAATACTTCGTACCTTTTGTATTTTCAATATCAGGAAACATAACTTACAGAGTGGTTGGCATATATATATTTATCTTTATTCTAGTGAAAATTGTGGAATTACAAGAACTGAAACCATTCACATGTTATACAGTTCTTGCTGTGGAAAAGATGAATGTGTTTCTGATATTATAAGCCTATTAGTTAGCCTATGAGACAGTATTTAATTTGTGTGTCTGAGAAAAATGAACTTTTGAAAGAGAAATAAGGAAATCACATTTCTGCTTGTTCCTTATTTAAATTGTATGTTGCGGAAAAGAGAGACAAGAAAAATTAAAAGATCTTTTAAACCTCTACATTTTCAGACTTACAAAATGTGTATACAAAATATAGTTCTGACCTGAGTCTGCAGCTGTATGATTCAAATAACTCCTCCTTAAATCAAGACTGAACTGAATATGACTTCTGACTTTGATTCCATTTTGGTGACATGTCAATAACTTTGAGTGAAGTTGGCAAAAGGCACTAAGATCTTCTTGAGACAGTCTCAGATCACAGGTTTTCCATGTCACATAACTTCTGTATTCCACATTAAAGAGTACAGAATAACTCTTTTTACATGGCTTTTACATCCATACTTTATACGCTCTCATTATTTTTCTAGAGCATTTGTAAGATCTTTGTTTCAAGACTGATTTACCTCACAGCTTTGCTTACAGTTCTGTCTTGAGTTTCTCTGTTTCCAGATGTCCCTGCTGAAAATTTACTCCCATTTTCACTCACTTAGTCTTTTCCCTAATTAATAATATCATTACAGGCCTCAAGATCTTTTTTTTTTGATAATTCTGTCTCGAGCAGTCATGACCATTCCAGTCTTGTTTTTGTTCTGCAGCTAAGTCCAAAACACAACATTCTTTTTTCAATTGTAACTTTATTATTTCACAATTTTCTTGACCATCTCTGATCTGCTGGAATTTGTTTCTCACATCAGGCAAGTTGTTTTAATGTCAGACAGCAAGGCCCTAATGATCATCTGCATATTTCTAATCTCATGTCAGATTGTGAATATTTAAGAAGCTTGCAAGACAATCCTCAAAAAAACTTGAATACTGAAGGTTTTAAAATACATAGACTTTCATGATAGTCATTCAGTTTAGATTTTTAGGGATTCCTAATTTGTAGAGAAAATTTTACTTTTTGATGCAAAGCATTTGACAATTGGAAAGTTGGAGATAGTCTCATATAAAAATTCTCTGTAAGGTATACAAGAATACAGAATATTAAATGACTAACTTTGGAATTTAATATCTGAATATTTTATCCATTCTCATGATAGAATGAAAAGAGATTACCACTGGACAAACAGTGCTGAATAGTCAGTTTATGACATTATTGTAATTGGAAAAAGTAGTTGAATTTTAATAAATATTTTATTCTTGATGGAAGTTAAGATTTTAGGGAGAATGAAAAACTTCACTTAAGACAGGCAGTCTTGCAGAAAATCATCTAGGGAATTTAGATGTTTTACATAGTTTAACCTGTTTCCTGGTTTGAATTTGAATAGGATTCAAAATGTTCAGAACAATGAACAAAGACTTTTCATGCTCTTTTGTGTCATGAATCAAAGATTCTGATGTCTTTTGGTTTTACATAGCTGAGATATTTCAGGAAGCATAAAATGAAATTATGACCTGGAGAGAGCTTGTTGGTTTTGTCTTTAGCAACTTCAATGATGGCCAGAATACAGTTCTCCAAACTAACTGTCTAAAGGGTGACAAGATTACATAATGGTTCTCAGCAGGTGGTGAGGAGTAGGGGAAAAATTAAACACCTGATGATCAAATGTTCTCTTCTGAACCTGAAACGATTTTTATACATACTGGGAATAACTGAAATAAATGCGATGAAGGGTAATGGATTATTACTAAACCTATATTCTTTTTCTTTTGATTTTCCCAAAGTAGTCTGACTTCTGTTAAAGAACAATTTTCATTGATATTAGCTGAAAACAAAACAAAACAAAACAAAAATGCCTGAGTTAGTAAACACTTTGTTTACATTTCCTGTAAGATAAACTCTGATTTTCAGAGAATTATGGATGTTAATGGGAAATAAGTGTTATTAATACAATGTTAGATGACACATCCTTATTTTTGAACTTAAATTACATTAATAATTGAAACACAAAAGAAACTTTTTTCTCTTATGGAATATTTTGGTTCTGCCTTTTTTATTCACTCCCATGGCTGTATCACATCCTAAACAGTAAGTACCAGGAACTGTCCAGTAGCACAAGGTCTCATCATCTAGTCACTGGTTTTTAGAATACACTGAACTTGGGTAGTAGAAGAATACTTAGGCTGATAATAATATCTTTTTCTTCCAGAGTTTCTCATGGGATTTTTACAAACGTGTTTTTATTTCTCTTTGTATTCAAACTTTGTCTTCTTTTTTGATCAGTTAGCACTTTTGAACAATGACCACATGCTTAGATTTAAAACCTGAGGCTTAATAGCATGTTTGGAAAGAGAGCAAGTGGATTGGAGTTTATACCTTTTAGGTAAAAAATATGGGTATTTTTAGCGACAAAATTGTTTGTCTGTGTCATGCCTCTGACAGGACCAGAGGATTCCTTGTTTGCTGTCTACACACTGTAAACTGATAGACTGGATCTCAAAGATCACTCAGTAAAATCAACTTTTCTGGGAGTTCTGGGTTCAGTAGTTGTCCATAACTCCTACAACATATGCTGACAAATCATGACTGATGTATCTTTCTGTTCCTGCCTCTCCCCTGCCCTGCATAATACCAACCAGGCTAAGCATTACCTACAGGCAAAAAAAGGAACCTAGTACAAATATTTTGATGATTCATTAATGTGGGCCATATCTGATTGCTTGTTCACTTAAGAAGTAACACTTGGTGACCTTGAAATATGAGCATTAAAGACAAGATATCGTATCTTGCTGCATGCCACAGTCATCAAGCAAAACTTCTATGATGGGTGCTTTGAAATGAACTGATGAAAGAAAAGAACCACCACTGTTAAACCTACTTAGCACAATGTCTGTGTTATTTATTTACAGTGTTACATGAATCATCTGCACTTTTTCTGATAAGCCCACGGCTGTGTGTCTTTTCATTTCAGCTGACATTTTGCTGCCATTTGCCAGGCTAAGTAACTGCTGTGCAACCATTCTAAGCTGATTCATGATCAAGGTTTTTCACAAAAGGGATGTTTAAGTCAACTATAAGACTGTTTTGAAGAATATAATTTGACAGACTAGATTTTTCTTTATATAGGAGAAATCAAGTAGGTCTGCACCAAATACAAGCTTTGAGATAGCTAAAGGGATTTCTGCAGAATATTTGATAAAGTATTTTATTGCTGTGCATAAAATAAAAAAAATGATTATTTTGGAACAAAAAGGGATTTTTCAGGGCACAGAAAGGCTTTTATTTAGAACTGCATGTAATTTTAGCCTTGCTTGATAAGGTGTTTGAAAGTTGTGTCTTTGTAAAGACAAACAGCTTTTCAGTCACATATTCTTTGAGTGTGTTAAAAAAGATCAAATACACTGACATTTTTCTCCATCTTCTATTTGTCTTTCATTGAAGTTCTTTTTCCCCTAGAGATTTGATTCTGAATCACACTTCTAGTTCATGGTAAGCCTACTGTGTTGCATGATTCTTTAGCTTTCTTGATCATGCTCTGAAATGGTAGAATCACTGGATATGTCGTGCACAGAATAATTGAGAATTTTTTGTCTCTCTAACTGTGAAAGCCAGAAAATTCAGCACAATTCAAGAATAAGAAGTTTTGCCTTTGGTTGTTTAGCTGCTGAGAAAGTTTGCTGACAGGTTTGCTTGAATACCTATGCTCCTTTGTGAGCCAAAAAATAAAAATAAAATTGCAAGCCTTACAACAATGGCCTGGCTACTGCTAGTTAGAGATTTAGAGACTACAGGTTAATAATTTATGAGTTTCTTATGTAGTACACTATTTGACTTTCATTTTCTTGTTCATGAAGCATAACAAAATCAACATGTTATTTGTAGGTTTGAGCAGTTTTTCACATTTTTTACTATTAAATTATTAGTTAAATATCTGATAAGCTGTTTGGAATTGAGAGGAGAAAGTCAATTAAGTATAGACTGAGAAAATGTCATCATGGCATTCATCATCATTTTGTGACATTTGCTGTCCTTTCATTAAACTCCTTGTCATTTCCAGAAACTTGCCCAGACTAATAGTACTTTCATAAACTCTTGTTAACCCCTACAATATGTGTTTTGATAGTGTCTTCCATACAGGCATGTCAGCATGTTTAACAAACTCTAATGATTAAATCTTTGAAACTGCTCCTCATGTAACACAGAAAGACTCTTACCTGTCCCAATCTCTGTACAGAAAAGTTGTTACTGACTACTATGGTCAAACTTCATTCAAAAAATGTTTAGTTCTGTAAATTTTTACTTCTACAGTTATTTTATACTCTTCTACTAGAAGTTAATCTGATGCACTTCTTGTCATAAATTGCAAATCTGGGCAACCTGTCTAACTAATATGCAGTGACTTACCCTTTTCCAAATCAACAGAAGCCTGGAAGAGTTCAATGTTTACTTAAATCAATATTTAAGACATAGGTGGCAATTCCTGAAATACAAAATATAGTTTTGTGTCAAGAATCTGGAATATTACCACCTGTTGCCTCTACGTATTTCTGTAATTGTGCAATTTTTTCATCTAGAGTGCATCATATGTAAGACATAGTCTTATACATTTTTTCTTTTTTTTTAATACATTTTATATAAAATGCAGGATAAACTTCTGTGTGGTCACTTTGACACTGAATAGGTATTATGCCACAACATTTCTGCAATGTGCTGCTATTTTATATTTTAAACCTTATAGTATGGTGTATTGCACATGGATGTGTCTTGGAAGTCCAGGAAATTCAGGGGGCACATTTCCTCACCACAACCTGCCAGACAAAAAAAATCCAAAAAACTAAAACAGCAACAACAACAACAAAACTAAAACAAAACAAAACTAAAACAAAACCACACAAACAAAAAGGGAAAAAAAAAGATGAAAAAAGGAAAAAAAGCTAACAGATATGACTTTTCCATTTCTTTGCATTGCCACTTTCTTTCATTGTTTCTTATTTTCAGGTAAAATACTGTAACCTAGTGAGTTGCTGTTTTGCAAGTTGTTCGCAGATTCACTTTGGGAAGTAAGTTCTCAGCAGAACAGTGTCTGTCTTGTTTCACTCAGATTAACTCTTCTCCTTTGGGTGCTAGGAGAGCATGTGTCCTGAATAAACACAACAACAAAAATTAATCCCATTTCTAAAGCTTTAGTCTGTTTTTACAATTTAATATTCTGGCATGAGAAATGTACTGTCACCTGGAACATGTGCTCTGTTTAAGCAAAATGTTGATGTAAAGTGTTCTGTTGGGAGTGGTAATAAGACTTGTTGCCTTTACATCATCTGTTTCTTAAGTTAGAGTTGAGGTCTTCCAGTGAAGTCAGTATAATTTATTTTTATGGGAAATTTAGAGAGGCTGTGTGAATGTTGTAGTCTATGATCCTTATTAAGCTAGTAGATTAAATTCGAATAGAAGAGTATAAAATAATTGTAGAAATAAAAATTTACAGAAAGGAACATTTGATGTTATGTGCTTTCAATATTTCCACACAGAGCAAAAATGTCTTCAATTTTCAAAGATGTGCTTTAATTTAAGATTATTTCTACACATTTTGCCATTCCATTTAGGCAGTTTCTCACAACTGTTAACCTTTCAGCAGTTTATAATCAGTCATAGATTACTGAAAAATGAATATTTTTGAAAATTATATTGTATAGAGATAAATACATTGATAACAATATAAAAGTTTGTCTATGTGGGACTCAGATAGATTTAAAAGTCTCTATCACAGCTCTTTGAGGTTTGATTCCCTCACGTTTCCTTAATGTAGATACAGACTATTCACCCTTTTTTTTTTTTTGAATGTGCACTTGTTCAGAACAGAATAAAGTCAAACTGAGAAAAATATAATTTATTTGACATAGCCTTCAATACCTATAACATTTGCAGCAAAATGTTTTGCACATAAATAAAAATTGATGTAGTATCTTTCTGATACATCAGTTAAAGAAAGGTAGTGAAAAATACTTCTACCAGCAACATTTCACAGCTTCTATTTGCTGGAAAAAGCTAATTTTTTAGCAAATGTTGCCTCAACCTGTGAGACTATAAAACTGTTTATCGTCTATGTATTGCCAGTTTTGCTTAATTATTCATTTATGTTTCTGTATAATAAAGAAGCCACTTGTCTGTCTTTTTCTTTGTGGAGAACTGTGTAAATACATTTCATTTCTTCACTCCTTACAAATAACCTCTGATGTGAGACACAATTTGTTAGCTTGTTTTATGGTTATTCTTGTATTACTCCTTAATATAAGAGTCCTTCTGTTCATATTAATCATCACAGATACAAATAATACCTGGTAGCCTTTCTAAAAACTGAGTTCCAGCTTGCTAACTCAGAAAGAAGCCAATGAAACTTTTATCAAATATTGTGGTAGTATCAACATCTTTGCTCCTCTCACCCACATCTATAGGTTCAGGGTCCTGGCAGACATGGGGAACCTGACCACCAGACTGAGGCAAAGCACTTATTGAGCACCTCAGCTTTTTCCATGTCTAAGGAAGCCAGTTCTCCATCCCCATTAATCAGAGGGAGAACACTCTCCTTGGTCTGCTTCTTGCTGTCTATGTACCTGTAGAACCCCTTGTTATTTTTCACATTCCTCATCGAGTTCAGCTCCATCTGTGCTTTGGCTTTCCTGATCTTATCTCTACACATGTGGATGACATCCCTGTATTCTTCCCAGGCTACAGAACCCTGCTTCTACTTGCTGTACATCTCTCTTTTCCCTCCATTGAAACTGCAGGTCCTTGCTCAGTCACACTAGTCACCTACCTCCTCTGCTAGATTTCTTCTGCAAAGGGATGGAGAGCTCTTGCGCTCACAGAAGGATGTCCTTAAAGAACTGCCAGCTCTGTTCTGTTCCTACATCCAATAAGGAAAGTTTTCCAGGAGATCCCATCCAGCAGTTCCTTGAGTAGCCGGAATTATTTTCTCCTGAATTTCAGGGTCCTGACTCTACTTTTTGCCAGGCGTGGAGATCACAAACTGCACCATGGCATGATCACTACAGCACAGGCTGCCTCCAATCTTAACCACTCTAATGCTCTTTTTTGCACTGGTAAGCACCAGGTCCAGTAAGGCTTCACTTCAGGTTGGTCCATCTTGTACCTGGACAGGGAAGTTATCCTCAACAGGTTCCAGGTATCTCCTGGATTGTCTGCCACCTGCAATGCCACTATCTGAGCAGATATCCTGGTGGTTGCAATCCTCCATCAGGACAAGAGACTGTGAGTGTGACACCTTCCGCAGTTGAAGCAAGAAGGCCTCTTCAACAGGCTCCCCCTGATCAGGTAGCCTGTATTAAACCCCAACCACTAGATGCCCCTTACTGGTCTGATCCCTGATTTTAACCCATATACTCTCAACCTGGTCATGATTGTTAATAAGGCACAGTTTTTCACAATCTATCCACTTCCTAACACACAAGGCAACTACCTCTCCCCTCCTACCCTGATTATCCCTTGTGAAGAGCCTGTAGCTCTCAGTCACAGTGTGCCAGTCATGAGATTCACCCACCACATTTCTGTGATAGCATCCAAATAATAATTTTCCAAGCTCATCATGGTTTCCAACTCCTTCTGCTTATTTCCCATTCTGGGTGCATTGGTGTAAAGGCACTTCAGCTGGGCTTTCTGACACACTACCTTTCTAGAGGGGCCCTCCATCTAACTTCCAAAAGATATCTGAAGTTTTCCTCCACTGCTTCCTAGGGGGGCACAAGAAGGTGTTGGACAGGGGGTCAGCAACATTGCCTCCTCTGAGGAGTTCTCAGAAGATTTTACAGGACAGTTCAGAGATTTTTACCCTCAGCCTCCTGGGATGACAGCAACCCAAGCCTTTCTTTGTCCTGCCACCCTTGAGTCCCCTTACCCATTGGATCTAGTATAAAATTCCAGACTGCTTGCACTGTCCTAACAAGCCTCACTGCATCCCCTTCCTCCTCCCTACCTAGTTTAAAGCCCTCTCAATAAGCCCCACTGACTCCTGGGCTAGAATCTCTTTCCCTCTTAGAGATAAGTGACAGCCATCTGAAGTCATTAGGCTAGATGCCAATAAATCACCACATGAAGGAAAACCCAAAGTCCACTTCAGTCCAAACATCTCTCTAACAAAAACACGGCATAAAGTTGCTTAAGGCACTGCCTCGTCAGACATCCACGTGCAGCCCCCTTATCTGTACTGGTCTGTCCTTTTTTTAAAGAGTTTATGTTCACCTGATGTGATGTTGCTAAAATAAAAAGATGTGTGTACTGACATGTGGGCGCTGGTTCCAAGGTTCATAGTCCTGTGACACGAGTAGTACAACCACTACCTCTTCCCATGCTGTGCCAATTGCTACTCAGCTGCCGGCCTACAGAAATAATAATGTTTCTCACTCAACATTCACTCTGCTTCCACCAGTTATATAGTTTCTACTGGAGAATCAAGATGAAAAATAAAGCACTATTTAATGAATTTTAATTGAATTTTTCTACCCATCATTAAATGATTCACATCACAGCTGGTGGCATTTCTAAAATTCTTTGCTTTGTATCTTATAGAAAAAAAGATCACCTATTCTTCGTATCATGTATTAATTCTGTGAATCAGCTATTTACTGTTCAAACCCAGAGTATAATGATATTCCTGACTATATACAGTGCTGTTGTTCTAGTGCCTTAATAAAGATTAACAGTGTTTAACTGTCAGCCATTTGAGATCTCTTTGTTTTAATTAGCGAGGGTGCTTTTCCTATCATTTCATTCAGAAAAAAAAATGCATCCTGGAAGATTGCTTACTTTGTTCCCCACTGTTGTTAATCTTTGGTGAATTAAAGGAAACATTGTAGTAGGTCAATAACATGGGAATAGCATTAAAAAACCTAGCTGTTTCAGCCTTTTGCTCTATCAAACCTCAGGGCAATGTCTTTTCAATGTCATGCTTTAGTAAAAGTCCTTTTAGCCCAGAAATATCTTCCCAAACAAGACAGAAAAAAGCTTTTATTTAAAAGCAAACAGGTAAGTGATTTCCTGTACATTTGACATGAATAGTAATGAGTAGATTTGTATCATGTTCCTCTTTTTGGTTAGCACGTTGGTTTAAACTGTCTGCTGGTTTTGCTGTATGAATGAGCACTGTCTTATTACTACTTATCTAGAATCTGCCATTTGAAGCAGTTCAAACAAGTTAGAAAAACAATACCATTGAGTATTCTTGGTATTGGTATGAAATTCTTTGGTTTTACTCACTATTTTGTGGGAAGAAATGGCTCTTAAGGATGAAAACAAACCCATTTGTAGGTATTTTGTTGCATAAGAATAATTTTAAAATAGATATCTGTTGGGAGAGCGTAATTATCCAAATATGGAACATATGTATGGAAATATGGTGTTTAACAAACTGAAAATAAAAAATACAGTGTTTAATGAAATAAAAACAAAAACTATCACTAGACTCAGTTCTGTTGTTATAAACTACTTCTGTATGCTCTAAGCATAATGAAATACATAGTTTGTAGAATTTCATTATTGAATAATATGGAGAATTTTAAAAAAGTCGTATATTTGATAAGTTTATATGATCTAATGTTTTAAAAGCTTATCAATATTCTTCCAGCAGTTCCAAGAAAAGCAGAATTTAAACACAGAGTGCTTATATTATACGAGAGACTTCAGGAAATGAAAGAACAAAACAAAACAAAACAAAATAAAATAAAAAATGATCTTTGCAAAAAGGAATGTGTTTTTCATGATCACAGCTGAACTTTTAATGGAGAATTCTAGTGAGCCAGAATGATATTATCTCTGAGATAAGAAATATCTTATTAATTTAACTTTTTAAATAAACAAATCATTAAAAAGATAGAAATTATTTTAAAATAACAGCTGAAATGATTGCGATTTCCTTCTGCTATTGTAGAATTCAGAGAAATTCCATCTGGAGACTTTTAAAATCCCAGATTTCATTAGAGTTTTAAGGTTTCTTCCCAACATTTGTCTTTATGGGCTTTGAGGACACCTGTCCCCAATGAGGATTTTTGACCCAAGAGTTCCCTTTCCCATGCCCTGTTGAACACAAGCATTGATGTATAGTATATTATATTATATATATATATATTATAGTATATATATATATATATATATAGTATATATAGGTATAAGTATACCTTGATGAACCTGGGAAAAGGGAAATAAAAATCCTATTTGATGGGTTTATTTTCTGTAAAATTTTTACTTAAAAGGTACATAAGACAACTGCACAAGTAATGTGATGTCCTGAGTTATGACTGACCTAAGAGAGAAGACAGTCTCTTAATGGAAATTCCTATGAAAACATCATAGTATCATGGAATCATAGAATCATAGAAACATAGAATCATAGTGGCCTGGGTTGAAAATGACCACAATGATCATCTAGTTTCACCCTTCCCCGTCTATGTGCAGCGTCGCCAGACACTAGAGCAGGCTGCATAGAGAGCCACATCCAGCCTCGTTTTGAATGCCTTCAGGGATGGGGCATTGACAAACTCCCAGGGCAATTCAGTGTGTCGCCACTCTCTGTGTGAAAAACTTCCTCCTAATATCTAACCTAAACCTCCCCTGTCTTAGTTTAAGACCATTGTCCCTTGTCCTATCTCTATCCAACATTGTAAATAGTTGTTCCCCCTCCATTTTATATGCTCCCTTCATTCATCAGGAATGTTCAGATACCTAGTGTCCTGAATACTGTCCAGAATGAAAAGAAATGAAGCTGTCTTGTGAGATAAGCTCTCTAGATCATGGTTATATATATAAAAAAAAAAAAATATATATATATATATAAAAACAACTTTTCAATACTTTTGTCAATAAGCGAAATGGAAAGACGCTTTAGTCTTATTTATTTGTTTGTTTGTTTGCTTGTTTATTTTCTCCTGATTTCCTGTTATATATATTTAAGTATATATATATATATCACAAAGATATAAATATTTATACAGAATAAATTTATGTGTACAGTCATTTATAGTTATCCGTCAGTAACATGATTACAAGTTTGTTTTCCAGCATCGTTCTAAGGTTACAGTATTTGAGACAAATCTGATTTCTCATAGGAAAAGGTGGATGTTTCTAATGCTTCAAGAGTGAAATAGTTGATATTTAAGCTGTCATTGCCGCAAATTTCCTTTGACTCAGGACAAATGTTATCCAGAGGTGATCATGCAGGTGGATAAGAGGCTAGAAAAGTTTCTGTACTTGGGAAAAATAAGGAAAAAAATAGATTAGCTGACTGATTTAAAAATAAAAATAAATACAAATAAAATATAATATAAAAGGAAACATTCTGATGTTTATTGGAGTTCTCAAATAAACACAAGAGAAAGAAAGTGAAGAGAGAGTGGACTGTGTGGTCAAGTGGAAATGTAAGTAAATATTTCACACGAATATGACCCTGCCATATGCTATGCATTCATATCATTTGTCTGTATAACTGAAGAATAAAGCAGCAATAGTGAAGTTTAAATGTGTCTTCTCCACAACTATGTCTGAATGCTTAAGCACAGCTAGCACAATGTGCCTGCATTTCTTCCAGAACTTGCTTTCCATGGCACTTCCCATACAGCTGCAGTTGATAGTACGCCATAGTGGTGTGACGTTTTCCTGCAAGGTCTTTTGTAGAATACATCTGCTCTGCATTGGGGGAGCAAAATACGAATCTTGACTGAATCTTGAGGTGAAAAGGATTGAAACTGGGAACTGGTTCAACACAATTTGCATATTATGTAGATGAAAACCTAATGACAAAAGATAGTATTGGCAAACTCTGCCTTGTTATCTGGCAATAATGTGTACAACATCACGGAGTACCAAGAAATAATGTTTTCTAATGTTATTTTGCAATTAAAAAATATGAAATCAGAGAAATGCAATGAGACACATGCAAATAAGGTGCACTTGTGATAAACCACATAATCCTCTGCAATCCAAGCAGACCAGTTCATTCTGGGACACAGGTTTCATGATTGCACGTTATTAATCCTGAATGGTGGAAGAGGGAAAGCAGCCAGCTGCTTACTGAATCCTCATTTCTGGTTTAAGCGGCTGTGTCTTCATCCTTGCTTGCCAGTTTTGAGTGTTTTTCAAGGAACATTGCTGAGAACAAAATTGAACACCATCAATATTAATGATCTGAACTAGGAAGATAGCTTTTAGTGTGCAAATTAATTACCCTAATCACAGGGTTTTTTGTATCCATTTTAATGAAATAACTATTTATTTCACTGAGTCCTGAGCTTTTCTTTTGCAAATAAGGCACATTTACATGATAAATACACAAAATGTAAATGGATGACTAAATTAAATTGAAGAGGAAAAAAGACCTTTTTAAATAAAATTTTCATAGGAAAAACAGCTAGATTAATGGCTTGGTTAGCTGACTGGCATCTGTGATTAAATCTTTTTAATGTATGTCAAATAGAATTTAATGGACCTCAAGAATTGTCTACATAGTCAGTAATATTCAGGGTTTATTGAAGATGCTTTTTATCTCCTATTGCTGAAGCATAGACGCTGAAGTTATATTTCCTGTGGTTGCCCAGTAGAGTACAAGGACATTACAGCTGGAAATAATAGTAATATATAGTTGCATTTCAACTTTCCTGTGTCTTTATTCTGAA